>OV816031.1:122969307-123298043 GCA_929113105.1 Agrypnus murinus
TCTTATCTTAGTATTTTCATTGCTAAAAACAGATTTATATACGTAAGAACGCCTAGACAGCCTTTTCTGTTACCGAAAAACATTATTAGGTTCGGAATAAAGTCTGCAATTTTAAACTAACAAAAATATATTTAAATATACAGGGCCCTACTAAGATTATTTACAATAAATACATTTTCAAATGTATTAAAATGGATATCGAGTTTTTAACACGTTACACTACCACAATAAAAATAAGAGGTCGTATTTTAAAAAGAACTTATAAGCTGTCAATGTCACTGTGTACTTTTAATACACGTGTCTTTATAATAATATAATAATTTATAATAATTATTACTACCCATTACCTGGAGAACCACACCTCAGAATTATTATTATGATTACGCAGGCTCATCGTGCGGCTACAGCTGACTTACAGATGATATAGCACAAATTTCACATTTCGTCGCCTTTAATGCATACTGGCGTAACTGTTTTTTAGCAACTATACAGAAGCGCAGTTTAAATGCTTATAAAAACTTTATTACAGATGATATTTATACATTTAAACCGCGCTCCTGTAAAGTTACTATAAAACAGTTACGGCAGTATGCATTGAAGGCTACGATTTGTGTTACAGCTAAGCTGCATAATTTGTTGCGTTTTTTTCCTAAGTACCTTTTATGATATTTCTTTCAGGGAGTTCGCACACATGATTTTACCATAGAGAGTGTAGTTGTAATGCATGTTTAGCGTATAGTGAAGGTTTGCAAGTATGAATAAATTGATAGATAGTTTTATGTAGATATAAGCGGTTAGGGTACTTAGATAAACAAGCATTAAGAGACTAAAATTAGAGTGACCACATGTATATTAATACTTCGTAGGCTAATAAATACATAATAGAATTCAACTAACAGGGCTCATTTTATTCGATGTTAATAATTAACTAATAATAACAATTACAGTAGGTGACCAAATTATTATACTCTGTACGAGATCTTCTATGCAACTCAATACCTTACAATTTTACAAGAATAGCTCATCCCACAAGCAAATGAGCGGTTTGGAAATGACTTTTGACTACATTTTTATGCACGACTCAACCCAATTGATCTACCAATTGAAAATGTTTGGTCATAACATCTAAAAGAGAACTAATTGAGAAGATTCTTAAAGCCTGGCATAATACTCCAGACCTATTAAAAATATCAAAAAATTGTATTGGAAGCATGATTCGTAGGATTCAAGCATTAATATTTATCAATCAAACTGTTTTAAATCTAACAGAATAATATATTACATACCAAGGTGGGAGAAGCTTCATTACTCTGGCGAAATTTATAATAATAAATAAGCCAAAGTACGATGATGCAACGACCACCAAGGTTTGTATACTATTTTATTCGCAATCATACAGCAATAATCAGATTACTAATAAAAAACCAGTGAGAAACATAGGTTGGGAAATGGCTACTTTCCAACTTGAAAAGCTATAAAAATAAGTTATCACTTTTCAGCCTGAACTCCACTTTCCAATCTCAACTGGCATATTTCATTTCAATTGTCAAATGAATTTGAAATCTTATACTTTCCAACTTTTGACATGCAAGGTAATTGATTATTGTTGTGTGATGGTGAATAAATTATTTTATTTCATACGTACTTCACAACTAAAAATAAGGGTGAAAAGAGCAATAATTGTTTATGTCAAAACTTACATACTCAACAACAAGCTATATAAAAAATACACTAGTTTGTGGATTTGAGTATAATAATTTGGCACTTACTGCATTTGAGTGTTGCAACAAATACAAAACCCAGATTGGAGTTATTTACAATACTTTGGAAAAAATTCACACAACAAAACTGACCTTCAATGAACCATTGCACGCGCGTTATAATTGTATGCCTTTCTAAAAACATTTACCAAAATTACTCAAAATGTTGGCATTTTTTTATCTAGAAACTGTATTAAGATCTTTTATTCCAAAATACAAGTCAAGTATTAGTCACCTTTGTTGTACGAGTTGTAAGGCACGCTATAAATTTCTCAAATAAAACTAATAGTATAAATAGTACAGATTATTATTTTTGATTTTTAGGCAGCATTTTGGATGGAATGCACATAATATTATTCAAAAATGCATTGTGCACCCGACCCCGTAAACAGTACATAAACGACAAGTACATTTATGTCAACTGTCAACTGAAAATGTCTGCATTCTGCACAAAAATGGTTAGATTTTGCGGTGTTCTGCCAAAGAACTGGTTTGGCAGAAGTCAACACTCGTTTTGAAATAATTTCTTTATAAAACTTCGTATTAAATAAGAATCGTAATCTTTGTAGTAGTTATTAGATTACAGTTTTGGAATTTGTTGTTGGACTGTTTGTAATTTATTTTCGCCATATCGTTCGACATATTTTATAATATTTAATTAATTAATAATATTTCTATATCTTTTATAGGTAAACGAAATTACCATCAACTTAATGACTACGAGACGTTTCAATGTCCGAGATGCTCTAGAAGTTACAAACACCGTCCATCCTTATGGACTCATATGAAGTACGAATGTGGTAAATTACCACAATTTAAATGTGAAGTACCTGGGTGCATGTATGTAGCGAAACGTAAAACACATCTAAAAGTTCATAGTTTTCGACACTGCGGCTACGAATAGATGTACATGTATAGTACATATTACAACACCTCCTTGATAACAATGATTTGGTTATTTATACACTGAGAGAAGGAAACTGTTAAATGAAAGAATAAATCATGTAATCAACATCTTCTAAACGTTAAATATGAACAATATGTTTAAAAGGTCAACTCATGCAAAATAATTTGTTAGTTCAACAAACAGTCTTACATCTTTCGTTTAAACTGTTTTAACATTCGTTAAACAAAATTAACATTGTTCAGCTTATAATAAACAATTTATAATGTTACGAGGAACGTCTTCACGTATTAGCTTAAACAAAATATAATTATCAAATCAAACATTTATATTTAATTAACATTAATCCTTCATTCAAAGATATGTTGGTAATCAGGTTAACAGTCTTTTTGTTGAACTAACTATTAATAGGTTGACATTGAAGGAATTCTCGCATCACCATTTTGATTTCTCTCAGTGTGGAGGTTTTTTATGAATGTGATGATAAACTAACATAAAAGTAGGAAACAAAGGCAAAATTGTAAATTGTTTTTAGTGTAAAACAATTTATTATCTTTATTTATTATTATCAACATTGAATCAAATACTCGTGTTTAGTTCATTTGTTGATATTTAGGTTAATATTAAATTAATTAAGAATAGTAACTAATACAGGTAGATATTAGGTTTTTGTGTATTTATGTACATCACTTTTGCATTTTATTATTTAAATATTTATAATTTTCTAAACATTGTATGTTTCTGTACTCTGTGAGTTGATACTACTTCCACTTTATTATGTTTTGAAATAAACTAGATTAGTACACCTTAAGTACAGCATAAAAAGCATTTTACATTACTCAAACATTATTCAAATGATTTGATGTTCCAATAAATCGATTCTGGTGTACTTACGGTGAATACATAGACTGTGTTCAAGGACGGCCAGAAAATGCAGATTCCCAAAAAGCATACCCAGCGAAAATACCATTAAGTTAAGTGAAAATGAAAAAGCTAGAGGTTGTTTAGTTGTAGTTGCGCGCACACTGCCGGCTGTTCATATAATGCAAACATCTAAAAGAACGTTTTACATATTTATTATTGACTAATGTTTAAATATTATTGCACGAGGAGAATAAATTGAACATTTAAAAAATGAAATTTAACATACTTGGTCGAGGAAAAGGGGCAAACTGATAAAATTTATTAGGTACAGTAGAGATTAATTTTAATCTGATGAACGAACGTTAGTCCTTCCTTTGACATTCACACCTGAAAGGTCAAACGTTTCGTTTGGGTTTTTCTTGATGACTTGTTTCCTTATTGTCGCCCCTATCATTTACCAAGGAACTTATTTTTATTCTACACAAATATAACTACACAGTAATAATTACCAATTCGTATTAGTTAATATTTTTCATTAATTACAAATGGACTGGTTGAGCCCTTATATTGTTAGAAAGTACTACACTATTTTTATTGTTATCAGCGGTGCTACGTGTATGTTGCAATCAACCAGTATTTATAAGAGTCTATTATACAGTTTATTTAAAAACACGCGGTATACTCGTTTCGCTGCATAAGGATGTATAAAGCTAAACGTGAGCGTCAATTAAAGTATTTCTTAATGTTCTTTGCATCTGGGAAACATTTGAATATGGCATTACAAGAAAATGATGTCAGTAGAATAGCTTGGCCTTAAATCCCCAGACACAAATCCAGCTGAACATGTCTGAGATAAACTTGGAAGTTTTTAAACTTCTGAACCAAATCAACATAAATACTATTTTGGTACAAAAACTGAATGACATTAGCTAGGATTGCTTACAATTTCTAATTTGGGTATGCTGAGTCAATGAATTGTTGTACATTTATCAAAAGGAGGATTAAGAGAGTGCTAAAATTATGCAATGCAATTATTAATGAAATACTTATTGATTAGTTAGATTGTTATTTTGTAAATTATCAAATTTAACATTTAGTTAGTAGTGATTGATGTTACCAGTGAGAGTGACTATAAATTGTTCAGTTTACATAAGTGTGTAGATACGGTGTTTTAAGTTTAATGCGAATTTCTAGAAGAAATTCGTATTAAACTTAAAACACCGTATCCTATTATATAAATATATAATAGTATATATAAAGAAATAGATTGGACCCATATCATTTTTTTAAGAAGAAGGTTACGCCATTAATTTAATCGTTATTTAGTTTATTCAATTAGCTTAGTTAGTTTGATGTGATGAAACAAAATTCAGTAAGCTAAGAATAGTATCAGGATAATATCAATTTGATTTGGATTAATTTCTGCGAATCCGTTTAATCGACCTTGAGGTTGGTATTTTTTTTATTAATTTAGAGTTTTTTGAATTATATGTTTTTAAAATGAATTTTATTTTTGCATGATGCATACACCTTACTGCATAGTATTAAAAATATCTGTTTAAACAGATATTTTTAATATTAAACTATAAACATAAATATGTTTATTAGTTTATACAGTGCCCGTTGAGGATAACTTGGTAAAAGCTTGGGCCAAGTTTGAAAAAAGTGAAAACTGAAATACACCTTAATAAATATTGCACAGAAAGAATTTTGAATATTATAATTATGAAGAAAAATATAATCAATATTAATGATTCAAATGAGCGCCATCTGCGTTATGTTTAAATTCAGCCTTGAGATATTTTAAGATTTCAATATATTACAGGTAATTGAAAAATTGAACAATACAAAGTAATAATATCAACATATCAAACAGAACAAACCTTAGTGTTTAGAACAAAAATAAGTACTGTAACGTTCTTTTTACAAAAATGCTGTTTAAAAAAGTAATATTTCTCTTGTTAATAGACGATTATTAACAAGAAAAATATTATTTACATATACTAATTTAATCTTAACTAATTATTTAACACTATAATTATAAACTGTTTAACGAACTTAAATTCTAGATATTCACAAACTTAAAGTAGATGATATAAGGACTAATTATTTACTATTACAATATTTATTAAACATTTATTTATTCACTAATATTACTAATTACGCAAAGCACATTTCAATTCACCGGTTGAACACTAATTGCTTCCCCTCTGTGCGCGACGGTCGATTTATACTTCCATGTAAACGTTCTAGAAGACGTTCGAACATACTCGTGTATTACCTCGACTAGCCGCCAGCTGATGAGTCATATATCTCGAACATCGTAGATGGGCCGGGAATCTTCTAGTACTGTAGCTCGTCTAGCCGCCAGCCGTGTGTCATATATATCTTGAATGTTCTAGTATGTTCTTCGCGGCGTAAAGGGAATTTCCCCATTCGTTACAATACTATGGATTACAAATACATTAACATTAACTTCAAAAAGAAATGTTAAGTAATAATACAAGCTAAGTAGTAAATACTCATAATCATTAATCACTTTCTCAAGGAAGAATCTACTCATATATTTTACTGATTGACCTCTTAGCTTCACGATCTGCGCACTTCAGTGTCACTACTTTAGTGTAGAAACTACAATGTAGTCGACTGATCCTACAAAGCCGCTACTGAGCAGGAGTAACACGATCATTAATAAATATATCAGCTCTCTAAACTGCAGATGATAGTGAGATATTTCCATTTCTTCCCTTGCTGTAACTGATTTAAATATTCTTTACGTTCGAGAATTGAAGATATAAACGTTACCTCGTCTGAAATCGTGATAATCGAGGCCTTGGTGGGTTATTGATGCTTGCATCGTAAATAGTTATTAGTAAATGTCACACAGTAAGAAATAAGGCTATTAAATCTTTAGGGCCAGTACTTAGTAGAGAGGGAAGTTAGATGTATTAAACTTGAATTAATAATGTATTAAACTCTTTGTAGTTAAGAGGTATGTCATTTAACATTTTTTAGATGGTTTGACACTATTAATTGTAGCCTTCCAAAGTCCACCAAGATTTGGAGATCATGCAGGAAACAAATTCCAGTTGATTCCAATTTATACTACAGAGTTTTGAATTTAGCGTCAAGTAGTCAGCGTTACAGACTAGAAATTCCCCAAGCCTTATTAATTTATTCTTAAAATAAAATAATGGTGCTTATTTAAGCTTAATAAATAAATTTATTTTTATAATTGGTACCGTTGCTGCTAAAGATATTTAAAGGTTTGCGCCTTCTAGCAATAAAATATCTGAATACTACTAAAAATGTAGAGTGAGCCTGTCTTAAAAAATAACCCCTGAGTGTAGTTCCATCTCAACATTACCTAACAAAGGCAGAACGTCATTGCATCATTGTCGATTACACAGCTTTAAATACAGTATAAGTTCATCCTTCAAAATTGCTGAAGCAAGTAAACGATTACCAACATTCAATACGATTTCAGCCCTTATTTTTACTACCCGGCAAAGGTTATAATGGACGGCACTTCCAAGCAGGTAAATCAGGTGGCTCAGTGGTCAGCGGTTTACAAAATTTTAATTTTTAAGCCGGTCTCATTTACTTATTACCACGTTGGATTCTAATTTTCAAATTATATATTTATATAATTTTATTTATAAATATTATTAACAAATCCTTTATTAAACGTATTGTTTAAACAAAAATACTTATAAATCCTAACCCACTATTAAAAATAAGATGTGTGTAATTTACAAGCAGCACTCTAGGACAACTGTTTCGAACTGTTTGGTTCAGTTAGAGGTAGCTGCTTGTGAATAACATGTTATGTTACCAACATGTTATGACACCCACGCCCTACTTTATGCAGATGCTTTCCATTTGCCATGATAACATCCAAAATCGGCTGTCGTTCAAGAACTAAAGGTAAACTTACATTTATAACTCAATTACTTCATAAAGGAGCTCATTAAGTAATTCTATAATATTCTAAAGTGCTCTTTTCACTGACTTTCAATAGATATTTAATGATATTACTTTAAACTGGAAATTGGCAGTATGTTTGTTTAAATAATAGCCTAAATGATTTTTTAATAACATTTATGAATACAATCTTATATACTTTGGAAATAATAATTAAAATTCAACGTGGTTATTGTTGGTAAATGTGGCCGGTTTACAAATAAAGTTTGAGGAATGCTGACCACTGGGTCGCGGATTTACCTGCTTCGAAGTGCTTTTTTACACAATTTTGAAATGAAACTACATTGGGGGATCTTCAATAATATGGAATATATCTGTGGATATATTTTATACCAATTCAATCTAAACAGTTTTTCCCTTTTTGTGCCTTCCTTGTCTTTGATTTGGTAATATTGTAATATTGTATTTTATGTTTTGATCTGCTTAATACTGCACTAGTTGTATATTAACTAGAATTTTTAAGATACTGTTTATAAAGGGTTAATTCCTGTTTTTTAATTATAGGATTATTATTAGAAGACTTTTATATAGACAGTGATGGTCGATATGCATGCAGAAAATGTACCCTGTCGTATAAACACAAGACTCATTTAAAACGACACGTTCACAACGAGTGTGTTAATATTATACGAAGATTCCAATGCAGTATGTGTGGCAGACTCTTTTCGCAAAAGAATAATATGGAGAGACATCAAAGACTGAATAAATGCAATTTTAGAATATATGCTAATGTGTGAAGACAACACAAATACAGGTGGTTCATTCTAGTTAGTACCAATATTCATAAATAAAGTAAGAAATGCTCTTATCTAAACACATGAAACACATTGAATTGTGACTGCTCAAATTTTAAGTAGACGCTACAATCAAGCTGAACAACCACTACACCATGTACTACCGGCATGGGTTGATTCTATGTATTGTATGTACGCATTGCGGGATAAAATATTAGACATCAAAAATGTCGTAAATTGCCAATACAAGAAAATATCACATTTTTATGATACATTAACACGGTATCGTAATTTTTGGACATCTTATGATGAAAGCATTGACACAGGATTGACATTTTTATATTTACTATTATTTCATACAACTCCTACATGCAAATGGCATACTGAAATTTTTATATTTTATTATCATTAGAGATTAAAATTATATTTTCTATTGCAATATATAAAGCGTCAGTTGTATATTTTAGTTTGAGCTGCCGGCAAAGTACTGGAGTAAAATTCGCTCAAGAGAAAAACAATTTTACATATGATTCGTGAACTGATACCTTACTCCTAAAATGACGGAAGAAATTCGAGAGCATTTCTTACTCTTAGTACCAAGGTACCTTAATACATATGTCATACATTTTCAATTATGTAAGTTTTTAAAACATAAAGTTTCAGAATTGGGTTTTACGTTGTTGGATAAGTTCTTTAGTTATAACTTTAATAAAGAAAGTTTCTGCCTGCTAAAACAAAATACAGATTTTGCAAGACGAGAATGTTAGACAAACGGTTTATCTGCTTCATACTGAGCTGGATCTACTGTGTAATATGTATAATGTAATATGCATTGTAATGAATGCATTATATCTGCTGTCTATAATAAAACATTGAAACCCTTCTTGGACCACTTTTAGTTACGTTAGAAGTGTTACTTCATAATGTTGAAATTACATATTTAAGTTGAACTTACAGATTATTTGTTTCGCATGAGTGTTACTTAATATCTCAACCAAGCACTTAGGAATTTGGAATACGCGTAACAACTGATTTTTACAATTAATTAGACGGCACAGTTAATTTTATTACATAGGTAAAGATTTCCAATAAAATTATTGAATTTATTACATTAATACTGTCACTTAAACTTCTGTGCTAAAATGGCGTATGCCATACATTATTAAAGATGCAATTGATGTGTAATTTACTAAAAATTAGCCAGAATCTTTGATGTCTTTACGGGAAAGTTCTTCTACTCATTGAACTGATTAAGTCTGTTATGCACCGATCACTACATTATTATTAAGTTATTAGATTATTTATTAAGTATACTTAAATAAACTAATTCTAAAATTGCTACGCCATCTTCAAGCAAAAAATATATTTTAAACCATTACTTCGGTGAAATACTGTAGAAAGGTCAGAATGTTAATTTTTTGATTAAGTGACATTTTGTAAGTTGCAGATGACGTTGGCGTAAATGTAAGCAAGGGATATTGGTTTAAGTTTCACTGAAAATTTCGGTGCCATCTCTCATCTTTCACTTAAGATACTTATAAGCTATTTACTATTTAAGTAGTGAAAATCTATAATTCCATATGATAAAAATATAATTTTATAGATATGACCTACCAGGACAATGTTGTAGTTTGTAATCTTATACTTACAGTTAGTAGAAATGTTTGTAACTGAACTTAAAAACTAACTAGCACCTAAAAAAATTGTAAAAAATTTTAGTCTAACGAATGGAATCTGAATTTTGTTTTAGGAAAACAACGCTATGTATGTACAAAATGTGGTAGATCCTACGGCATCCGAAGTAGCCTCAATGCTCATCTACGATTCTATTGTGGTAAAGGGCCTCAGTTTTCCTGCGACATTTGCTCTAGAAGTTTTCATCATAGGTATACGTTAAATAGGCATAATAAAGTTCATTATAAAGATTACACACCATTAATGTAATTATATTGTATACTTGGAAGAGTTAATTATTAAAAATAAAGAAGGAAATTTTGCAATTCTTGTAGCACCTTTATTTTCTTGCAGCATTATAATTATAACCAAATATACCTATGGGAATTATTAGCCATGATAGCTAGATTATTAGTTTTGAGTTATTTTCTAATATGGCACTAGAATTACATGGTTGCATATACAATAGCTTTATAATTAGTTTTATAATAGTTTTTATGATGTGTTGATTGCACTAGGAGTTACTTTTCTTTAAATTTTAGGTACTTATGTATGTCCGACGTGTATGAGAATATATAAATATCGCCGTGGACTAACAATGCATCTTAGATATGAGTGTGGAAAAGAACCACAGTTTCTGTGTTGTTTCCCGAACTGCGACTATAGATGTAAACAAAAGGGTAGTTTAAAACGGCACTTGATAAGCATACACAAGACACTACAGTAAGTTGTGTACAGAAAAGTGTATGTTATATAAAATGAAATAAAAATACTCTTTTAATTTTTTTATCAAATGAGAAGTTGTAGTTGTACGAATTTGTCGTTTGTAAATAAAATCCTAAATATTCAACTTTTTTGTGAATATGCATTTTTGTTATACCAATTCTAAGCCGGACTACGCATCACCGAATGTACTGCATTTACTAAGTGCAGTCGCGCTGTGAGTCAAAAAATATAACATCCAGTCAAAAGTTTACAGTGTTATTCTTTTGCGCGAAAATGGATTTCTATGGGTTTTTTATATTCGATATTGAAAATTAACAATAAAGGGATACTTTTAAAATATAATTTTGAGAAATAATACTGAATAAAGTAAAATAACATATGAATAGATTTTTTATAATTGTTGATATAATATTCTATAATATGATATAATATTAAATGCTTATTAAGGAAAACATTCTGTATTACTTAATTAAGCTATCGTGCCCATGAAAAGTCATAAAACGATTAAAATTTTTATATTTTGTTTTAGAAACCGAAAATTTGAAATGTATGAAATATTTATGATACCGGTAAAAAGTCATGTTTGGGCATAATTAAGATTGAAAATACTATTTTATGCACTACAGGTATATTGATTATTTATAAATAATACAAAGCACTTTCCTGTAATTTAATTTTTATTATTAAAAATAATCATTTTTATTCCAACAAATATATTTTTCCTACAAAGAAGGCATCATCAGTGTTATATATAAACTAAAATCAAAAATTAAAAATACATTCAACAATACATACATTAAAATATTATTTAAAGTGGGGAACATGTGAAATAAATGGTTATGGAGGGGGGTCAAATCAAAATTCATATGATGATATTTGTCTAAAAACATGTATATAGCTTCATTTATATTAAAGTATTAATACTGGTTCACTTCTTCTAATAGTTTAACACGTTTTATTTTATGACCTTTAATCCATACATGCTTTGTCACTGCGGACTTATCACACATTTAATTTTTTATATAATATATTTATGTTCTTCTCTAGTGCGTACATTTTTTTAGTTTGATGAGTGGTTTTATAGTGAACGTCATAAAATAAAAATGAATTATAAAGGAAGCTATATACATGTTTTTAAACAAAGATCATCTTATGAATTTTGATTTGGCCCCCTCCATAACGATTTATTTGACGTGCTCCACACTTTTAAATAATGTTTTAATGTGTGATGTGTTGTTGGATGTATATATTTTTGATTTTAGTTTATATTCATCACTGATGATGCATGCCATTAACATACTTTATAGAAGAAATATATTTGTTGAAATATTATTTTTAATAACAAAAATAAATTTACAGGAAAGTGTTTTGTATTATTTATAAATAAACATTCATTAACTTGCAATATTAATTTAGAATACTATCCTTAAAAAATAGACTTTTATAGGGTTTCTAGCCGCGAGGGTTCCCAACGTTCATTTTTAATTGTTGCTCACGTCACCTGGTCCCAGGATTTCAAGGATTGCGTTAGTCGAAGTTTAATCAAAATCGGTTCAGTACTTTCGGAAATTGAAAACTCTGGTGCAAGATATATGCAAAATTTGAAAAAATTAGATAATTGCAGATATAAGTTTTAAAATATGCTCTCTTTGTTTGCTGTCACTATGAAATATCTTTGGTTAATAGAAATTGAGCTGTAAGAGGAAATCACTTATACCGTGCACTTAGATTGCTGCAATAATGGGACTGATATACATGTTACTTAACCCATTTTTGCGCCGCATATTTTGTTGTTGTCACTGGTGAGATTACACCTAATTATATCCCCTTCCTACAATCGTATTTATTACTGTATTGTAATATTTAGATATTATTACTTAGGTAATCAACTCAGTCATCTATACAAAAAAGCATTGTCATTGTTAAATTTCATAAAAATAAATAAAAAACCTATTAATATACCGCGTTCTTACGCCATGAATGGATTTTAGGCCCTAATTATACTATTAGTACGAATATTTCATGTCAATAAATATTTGAAGTCAGACATAAACGATACACTTTTTCATCTAAGCACGATGGTAACTTTAAATAAAAAATAAAAAAGATCAGGATTTGATTAGAATGTAAGTAAATTCAGAATTTTGTCCGACACAAAGCTAGTAAAGTGCCAGTTTTCAAAGGTACTAGAACATTTGTAAAATAGCATGTATAATTTAAAATGTCTATTTCCTAGAATTTTTGTTATTTTAATCTGTTTACCAGAAAGTACTTACTAGGTTTTAAATTTTAGGAATTCGCTTTCGAGTATCCAAATCTAGCGAAGGAAAGTTGTACGAGTGTTCTTCGTGTGGTCGCTGCTATGCTCATATGAACAACTTAAGAAGACATGAAAAATATGAATGCGGTAAATCTGCTTCCTTTCAATGCTTATATTGTTCACATAAGGTGAAACAAAAGCACAACTTATATGCACACGTGGGAAAGTATCATCCGCATAAAATAAAGGAATTTAATTACAAATTTACAACAATCGTGGCTACATAGTTATTATAGTGTAGGTAATTATATATTCACTATGAGCTGTCAGGTAGGTAGTAGAGTAAGTTGTTTATAAAGTATGATTTAAAAAAAATCAGATTTCAGCCACCGACGAAAAAATAACTCATGTCTTAGCGTAAAAAAAACACGATTTATTAAAGTAAACAAAACATCGAGTCCACCATAACCTAGAAATTAAAAACAACACGTGTAAGCAAAAACACAATTAAAATTATTAATTTACAATATACTACTAATCGATTTACAACAAATGTTGAGTGTTCACATTTACTGCAAGACATTTTTGAATCCTTCTTGTTTGTTCTTCAAGGATAGCAAGTAATAAAACATAGTTTAATTAACTTATAGTTAGTATATTATTTGAGGAATTAAGAAATGATACAAAATTAAAATATAAATTTTAAATGTCAACGTTTCCGTGTCTGTCAACGTCAATTCAAAATCTTGACGCGATAGCAAAACATGTAAATACTAGCTAAGACATGAATATATCCATGACTGCCCGAAATCTGAAGTTTAAATCATATTATTATCTCTTAACAGCTCGTACTGGATTGAAAGTACACTAAGATTGAAATTGAATAGGAACCGTGTTATCAGTATAGACCTTTTTTTGTGTTTATTCAATTATTATTCCAAATGAAATCGCTATCAGACTTGCCGTTGGCCAATTTACAAATATTTTTGGTAGCATAATAAATTGTATGTTCGTGTGAAGAATCAAAATTTACTTTTTGTAACATAAGTTAGTCTCTTTTCCGACTGAATCATTTAGTATTGTATGTTAACCATCTCGTACTAGTTATTAAAAATGAAGAAAAAGAAATCTCGCCACTTCATAATAACTATTAGTTCTTAGGTATTATACGATAGTAATATAATAATCTTATGTAGTAGATCTTGACTTTAAGCTACATATGTTTTTGTTTCCTGTAATATTACTTTTTATTATTTAATAAATATATCATTCTTATGTTCTTTATAAAATACACATTATACTGTAAGACTATTTTGCTGAAGCAGACTGTAGTTCAAGTAAAAGCAATTAATTAACATCTGCTATTTCTTCAATTGTATAGTCATTAGTGTATAAAATATAGTGAGCAGTTTAACCTTAGTTATTCATTTTAATTCAATAAAACCACTTACTGTTAGCAACGTTATTGGTACACAAATTCCATTCTAGTTAATTTTGCCACCTATTTATAAATAACAAACTTCAACATACGTACACTCTGACTCAAGCACACAATATCCTTTTCTCCATTATCCTTTTCTCAGGATAACATAAAAATATTTATTTGTCAAAAGAAATCGTGTAAGCTACAACAGTTAAAACTCTTCGACTAGCGTCAAAAATTGTAACACCCACAACAAAGTGTAATACCTACCACGGCTTAACTAGACCACTTACAGCATCTGCTATATCTACGGTATCTCATTAAACTTCTTTATCTACGACCACCATCGAAATTTACACATTCCGCACAATCTAGTAACCGTGGAAACGACCAATTGCACACAATCTTCAAACTGAACGGTAATGGCTGTGAGAAATTATTTCTCACGATCAGTAGTCCTATTAAAACGCTATAGATGTCAGCACTTGCAATATTATATTAAATTTTTGTTGAATTAACGTAAATTTCATTAATCCTTAACATTATATAATTGTTAATATCTATTAATAATATTTAATGTTGCTAAATTAAAATAAAAACAATGAGAACTTTTATAATTTGCAACATTTCATTCATATTAACTGTTAACTCTTAAAACTCCTTTTTCTTGTTATTCCACCTGCAAACAACTGCTACAAAAATTGTCTTTATGAAGGTTTGTTTCTTTTTGTTCAATTCATAGCTTTAAATAAATTACTCTTATGTTGGTGAATTTAAATAAATCTCACTCTGGAAATTCGTTGCACCCAAAATTAATTAAAATTGACAATCTTTTTACTGGGACAAATAGGTTGCTAAAATGTATTCTTTATTATTGTGCAACACCAGCTCAATCTATTGTTCAAGCATATGAAAAGCAACTTCGCAACGTCTGCAAGGAGATCTAAGCACTAGATTAAAAACCATGTACACTAGGATTTACTTTCCAACCAAAAACAATCTTTTCGTTCCTCGTCCCAGACCAAAAAAGAAACCCCAACTAAAAAACTTCTCTTTTCACATTCCAGACCGAAAAACAAATTCCAGCAAAAACCCCACTGTTTAAAATGAGGTTGTCTGTTGATATTGCGCTAATACAATGAAATTACCACCAAAAATGAAAGAAACCTCTTAAAACGAGAGGTGAGAGGTGTTGTAACACTGATTTAAAAAGAGAATACGAAAATTATTCAATTACCTTATTCTTAATATACACAGTAAAATTTTATCGAAATTAGTTCAAACATGCATAAAGGTTTAAAGACCGGAGTGATATGCACTTTAACGGGCGGAACGTTCTCTGTAAATGTTTACTAAAACACAGAAGAGTCAACGTATGCAGTTAAATAGATAAGGTAATCTTTACAGCGTCATACTGTTACAATTGAAAGTTAAAAAATATAAATATTTCATAATGTATATTTAATAGGACTTTGAGCACAATGCAACATATTTAATGTAATTAGTGCTTCATATCTGTTTCAGGTGTCAAATGTGGACCAAACCAAGAAATGTTTAATTGTGTTAGATGTGGCAATAACTACAAACACAAAACCTCCCTTCAGCGTCACCTCAAATACGAATGTGGTAAAGAGCCCCAGTACTCATGCAAATATTGCGATCATAAAACGAAACATAAAAGTAGTTTACTTGCGCATTTGCTTATACATAAGAATATAGTGTTGGAACATATTACTAAGTAAATATGTCAATGTAAAATACCTGTACTATGACTAACAATAAACTTGGAACGTGAAAGTGTTTTAAGAGAATTTTAACAGTTTCATTTGCTATGTTCCTTCAGATGAATCGAAAAGGTCCAGACTTTCCGGTCTTGTTGGTATTTATTAGATAATACCAATTAAACAGAAGCAAAACGTTGAGATTTTGCTTTGAATAGCACTTTTAATTGGTAGAGGATGCTTTTATTATAACAGTTTCATTAAAACAGCAATTTGACAACATAAAAGTTACTTTTGAGGTGTATAAACAAGGGCTCGTGTTCCCGGATCCCTCGTCATTCGATCTCATGAAAAACTTTTATCTTTTATGTTTCAACATTTAATTATGGAGTATCACACCTCTCTGAGTCCTGGCTGTTTATGAGTTTAAATTTCATCCACTCAACCACGAGGAGATTTATTTAAAAGACACAACTGCTTTATCAAAGTGAAGACATTGAAAAAGTTTCATAATTTTTGGTCCTATATCCATGATTTTATTATTGGCGGGTTGGCGGGTGGTTTCTAATGGTTGTAATAGCGCTCTTTTGTTTAACACTAGTTTAACTACTATTACAATACTATTAACTACTACATATTAACTACTACTATTAACTACTACAACTATTAGTTTAAAATCGGTTAAACACTTAAACACATAAAGCTTCTGCAACGATACTTACGGTAAACATATGCCACGGCATAGACGGCTCCCTTATCCAAATTGAGTTCAAAATCTTAAAAGCTAGTTCCCAAAACTCTTAAATTGCAGGTAGGAAGCCGGAAGTCATAAATAATAATAAGGGCGCCACTCACTTGTTATTAGTCATTGGATGGAAATGCAGAAATCCACAAAATGCGAAAAGACTTCTAAATAAATGCTATGACAACACCTGTTTCATGAAAGTAGAACACTAATAATTGATTGTACTAATATAACTTCATGAGAATTTATTTTAAATATATTTATTTGAAAACCCAAAAAAAAATTTTATCCATAAAAGATTCTAACATTATGGTCGTTATTAGGGATTCCTTCTAAATAAGTATAAACAAGCTAAATAGTATTATAAAAGGAGATTGGATTACAAATTTCTAAATTTTAACTAAAATATTTATAACTGTTACCACACAAATTTTAAACGAAAAAACCCTACTCGAATTTAGTTATTTTATTTCATCGGCACTAACTAGCCGACTTAATTCTGAATTATAACTTGAAAAATAATAGACTCCTCGCGACATTAAGATTCTCTAATTGCAGGCGATCACGCCACTCATTTTTTACCGGACCGTGATTTAGTTTACGGAACTTGAGCTAAGTCAACCTTGCCGCTCCACAACAAAACACCTATGCTAAGGACGCCAAGCGTCCTTATGATTGATTGAGAAATTTGATGATTTTCCTAAACTTAAAAAGTGGTGTGATCGCTGATAACCATACAAAGCAAGTATGACGTTATTTCATCCAATACGAAAATTTCAGGAATTCTTATTAATATTCACATTTTCACAAGTGCATATACCAAATGGAAAACTGAAGCTATAAGACTTGACAACTTAGAAATAATTATTATCTTTTTTACATAATTAAATTCTGTGTTTTAAGATAAACAGAATTTGGTTTTTTAACTAAAACACACAGGAGTTTGAACGGATAAAATGCGATTTTAGCTGGTGCAGGCTCAGAAATTAAATAGTACTTAGTTTTATTACTGAAATAAGGGGCATATTTTTATCGGCAATACATAATTCTAAAAATGGTGCTTACGAACGAAATTTCTAGCTGTTGGAAATACAGAAAATATTTTATATTAGGACAGACTGTTTATATTTCTACATGTATACTTGAATGCAGACAATTTTTTGTTTGAATTGACATTTTATTTAAACTAAGACTAAGAAATAGTTTGGTATTATACAGGGTGGTATCAGAATTATTTACTTCAAAATGAATAACCCTATTTTTAGCACGTTACATGGTATAAATAAGCCTATATTACTGCACAAGATACAGCGTTATATATATATTACCCGGACAGACAGAGAATGAAACTATTTTCAATATAGAAATTTAGGTGAGCATTAGTAATGAAAAGTCTATGAAAACATGCTTATACATTTTTATTCTGTTTTCAGTTCTTTATTTAAACTCCGAGATTCAGAGAAGATATTAGCAAATTTTCAAATGAAGAGATGTTACAGAATTTACCTGAGAAAAGAATACCCTTATGTATAACATAGGACTAATACTATTTATTTTCATTCAATAGTTTTCACTTCCATGGTTGATTATTTTTATTAACATTTTTGTATGTTTATATCGTTCTTCTCTTACACATCTTTGATTTACGTTGATAATGGTGTACCTATTAATTAAAAAAATATTTTTAGGTCAGCTGAAAGGGGACTTTCCTTACTTTTGCAAAGGTTGTGGAAAAGAATACAAGAATAAAAAGTCTGCCTACTTTCACGAGAAGCTAGAATGCAAAAAAGAACCCCAGTTTTTTTGCACTCATTGCTCGTACCGATGCTTTCAGAAAGGAAATTTTAAGCGACATCTTAAGCTTAAGCATAACGTTGACCACTGATCACTACAAGATCTAAATATTTGTTTCTATATTTATTATATGCACATAGTTGCATAAATAAACAAATTTTAGAAGTTATATGTTGTATAGCAATTTATTTATCCTACGGTTTTATTATTTCTTAACCTTTCAGGAACGGCTTCCTCAATAAACATAGAGGCGACGCCTATACTCAACTATACTTAAAACTTATTTCTGATTAATCATAACTGAAGATGAATTTTGAATTGCAAAATTGAGAAAACAATATTAAATTTAGAAATATTATAAATATCAACATCCAAGTTAATTTTCTCCTGATTGCACTTTAATTAATTGAATTGATTAATTAATGTGAATTTTTTATATTATACTTATTAGGTTATTGAGAATAATAGAATATAAATATTTTGATTTCTAAGACAACTTAAATAATAATAATAATAATAATTACTACAACCCATAGCCTAAACCAAGGCCCCAGAAGCTATAAGCTTGTGCGGGAGGGAGGGGGCGATTATTATTATTATGTAGGCCCAATGTGCGGCTGCAGCCGACTTACAGATTTAGCACATTTAATATTATTACTGATAAGCTGCTTAAGTTCATCAGCTTATTCAAAACTGACTGTCTAGGCTCAACCGGCACTTTTTGAAACCTCAAAAATAATAATGTGTAATCATCTAATCATATAAAGTACCGTGTTGTTAAAACTACTCAATAATACAATATCTGTTTGGTACTGATTTCACCTAGTGTTCATCACAGATGGTGCCACCAAACAAAAGTTTTTTAAGCATACAATAGTTATTTGTATACCAAGGCACTTAAGTTTACTTAACCTAACTTAGGTACTTAACTTAGCTTACTAGGTACTTTTTCATCAGGAAACTTTATTTAAAATTTTACTTAAAGTCTTACTTAAATTAAATTCCTGTAATAAGATGACGATTTCTAGTGGTGCAAATGTGATCTATAGCCCGGACCGGACAAAGTGCTATAGGCAAGCTCTTCTTTTTAACAGTTTTAAAATTTTTATTACGTCTGTTGATTTGGGCTTACAGCGAGCTATTTTTAAGGACCTCCAAGAGCATTTACAAGTAAATATATATATTGTTATGCAATTCAGTTGTATTATTCGGTATTTACTTCCCAATTTCCACTTCAAACTTTATCGACAATTAATGACGTTATAGAAAATCACTACGAATCATACAGGGTGTCCATTTAGTTCGTAATTACACTGAACAACAAATTTGTGGCCATTAAGATTTTTTGACAAATAGTGTACGATATATATTATAATATGGAACATTTAAATCTGGAATTAGATTTTGTCTAGTACTCTTAGTTAAAAAAAATTCCAACAACTCAATAATGGAGAGCATTTTAATCGAATTTTATACAAAATAAATTAACAATATTCACAAAAACTTACAGTGATTTATTTTTTTCTTTTACTTCGTCTTTTATAGTCACTGCGTGTTTCGGTAATCAATGTCCAACAATAAATAGTCTGCTAGATTTTTAAAGCTTTACTTAAATACTTTATATTTTCGAACGACAAGTTTGGGGTAAAGGGAAATAAAAAACTTGTAGGAAATAAAAAAATAGGATCAATGAAAGAGAACTAAGTAAATAATTTTAAGAGTACTGACATCAGTGTTTTCAATTATAGGCAAGTATCAGCAATGAAATATTTAAAAAACGGAGGGTGCTACAACAAAACTAATTGCACTTCTGAAGACAGCATTCAAAAATACAATATATGCGCCCACTTTTAAATGAAAAAGATTTTTACTGTTGTACAGTGTTATTGGGCTCTGATGTACTGTTGAGAAGTTACACAATAGCTTTCGTATAAACTAATTTGAGTATGGAGAACACAAATGAAGAGAGAATGAAAAATCTAAAAAAGAATTGTTAATGTACTCAATCAATGCAAAACAAAATAATGGTTTTTAAATACGATACGGAGTGTGATTCAAAAGGCAAGTAGTTACATGTAAACAAAGCATTTGATCACAAAAAATATATGAGTACATTCGCCTATTCCCAGCAAGGCTATCCCGGAGGATCACACAGGAAAGTTGGTCCGAATATATGTCTTAAGACACTTAGCCTCTCACACTCAAGACAACTCTTCTCCACGTTGGTATGAGCTGGGTCTGTACTCTCAGGTAGAGTCAAACGGGGCACTATCGAAGGCTCACCAAGCCTTTATTATGGTAAACCAGGGTGACAAAATCCTCGAATATCCTAGGCGGACCTAGGATATCCCGAACTCCCGCCACACTTGACGTTGGACTCGGCCGGGCACACTGTGGGGCGAGCCTTAACAAAAACCGCTTATTAACGAAAAATCCAACTTGTGTTGGATAACAACACTAACCAACAAAGTATAAAAAACATATTGATTATAAAATGTTCAGGGCATCTGGAACCGGTCGCAAAATTTAAAAATCTTTGTTATTGATACAGATTTTTATGCTTCAAGTTGTCGCTACTTTGAACTAACCATTTTTAGGCATTTCCAGGCTGAGATTTAAAATTAAATTACTTTTGTTGTATGGAACTTATTGAAACTAAAATTAAAAATGAGAAAGAGACATAGTATTTGTAGCTAAACAACTAAAAAAAACATGAAAATGTGTTGTTTTTATTTTAAAAAAATCCTAAATTGTAAAGCTTTTTTTGCAAAAATTCAAATTTTTGCTGGAGTTTGAAAATTTATATCGAAGAAAGAACCAAGGCTTCCTGGTCATTTTCATACAAAAAGCAAATCCAGCTCGACCCAACTTAAAATGTTAAGAGAAATCTTTACCGGTATTATTCGTATTACTCCATGCATAGTTGTTGATCATTGAACTTCCCCTAACTAAAATGAAACATAACGCCATAAACTATTAATTGCACTTAATGGATAATGTTCTAACATTGTTATTAACTCATATAACTAAAAAGTACATATGAACAACAAACATCGGTAAAAATTCTTTATTTTACTTGATTACAGGGCTTACGCGCTTTTCCCTAGTTCCCGCCCCACAGTGGGACAGTAGAAGTCCGCATGGAGGACTAGGGTGTAACGTGGCTTTTTATTTTGTTTGGATAATGACATTCAATGTTGAAACAATTTTATTGTAAGGTTAAGAATTTATTAAAACTTGTGAAATATTAACTAATCATTTGATTTTTATTATATTTTATATTTATTTTGTGTCAATTAAAATTTAAATCCCCTGTATAATAACGAAATATTCCACTTATGGTTATAATTTAAGGTGATACGTAATAAGTTGTAATCTAATTTACGGCTTTATACTAGCTAAAAGTCCATTTAACCAAATTAAATTTCTTTGTATTTTGCAGTTGGGAACAAGTTTTTCTTTATTTTGAAACCTCAATACAGAGAACTAGGTTCTGAAAAGGGCAATAATTCTTTAATTAAACCTTTTTTCTACAGCTGTCAAAAATGATAACATTTTTTTATTAATATCCGTATACAAAATCCCACATTGGTTTTGTTTATTTGACAAATGCACGAAATATTTTTCGCTTTAGAGCGAGAAATATTTTGTGCATTTATGTGATTTATGCATATTAGAACAATGTCCACTTTTTCTCTTTTTTTATATTATTTAATTTGCTTATATGTGTAATGGTAACAATTGTAGTGTTCAAAATGACTAAATAATTTTTGCTTTTAACTAATAAACATATTTAACCCCATTTCTCATGATGTTACATTGACGCAACCAATTGTTAGTTTTCTAATCATAAAATAAGGTTCATTTTCACAAATACATTTATTTAATACATCCTTAATATCACCTGTTTTGGATCTCTTTTCTCAGTCTGTGGATTTCCCAAGTTTTTTTCTTTAATAACTAACGACTGGGTGACGTCCTTAATTTTATTTATTACTTCCTACTTCCTATATGTAGTTTATAAGCTTCGGAAATTACCACCCACAATCCTGTCGTAAGTATAGTTTCTGATGCATTGATTTGTTTAAGTGTTTGATTTATTATTGAGTAATTCTTGGGACTTTTGTTTTATGGATTTATTAAATGTTGGACAAAAATCACTGTCAGAAGGTGTCTCTCTCGGAGACGGGCCCCGACGGGTGAGCTGTTAATAGCTCCGGCACTAGGAGAGCTAGTAGAAGGTAAATAGGCGACTCTTACCATCGTGAACTAGTAGCTATTAGAAAAGTAAGTGACGCGCTAATTGAGCACTAAGTGTAACGCAGGTGGGCCACATAAAACAAAACTTGTCACTTTTGTTAATGTAAGAATTTCCTTGAAGCAAATATGAAATAGATTATATATATAAATGAGTTGACCACAACCAAAGAGAACAAAAAAGGTTATGTTGTTAATGTTATGCTTGTTATCTTATGAGTGTTTTAAATCTTTTACCTATAGAGAATTGGGGAAATTTTCTTTTCTTATAAATACCATGTCAGTTTGAAGCGTATTTTTGTCAAATTAATAAGCTATTGAATGAACAATAGCTAGATTTCTGAACAGCATTTCAGAGGTATGTTTGAAATTATAATACTAACTTTGATGTTTTGTTCTAGCAAACGATTTCAACATGGGCATCGGAGATATTCCAACAAAGTGTATTTGCTTACAATGTAACAAAGAGTACAAAAATAGTAATTCGTTAAGTGTACATCTTCGCCAAGATTGTGGAAAGCCCAAGCGATTTAAATGCGAAATTTGTGCTTACAGCTCTAAACGAAAGTATCATTTAAAAATGCATTTCGTTGCTAAACACAGTAAAACAAGTACCTAGTGCTGATAGATTAGGAACGCTTTAATATCTAAAATCCAAGTACCTATTTGCTAGGAAGTCATGGGTGTGGGTTATTTTATTGTTGTAAAGTTAGAATTGTATATAGTTTACGTTTATAGTGTTCAGGGCGCATTAATTGCATTCTATTGATAGAAATGCTCATAACAATAAAATTATCCGTCTTCTATGGTGTTATTATTTCATATAGGTTGTATAGTTTGAATATTTTAATTAATAAGTATATAATTCACTAAAGTATCGAACCTGCTTAAACACTAAAAACCTAAATCATTTTCAGATATTCCGAATTGGGGAAGCAAGGTAGTTCAAAATCAGAGTTTTACCCAGGGTTTTAATTGTTCCAGATGCAGTAAAAATTACAAGCACAAGACATCGTTATGGCGTCATAAAAAGTATGAATGCGGAAAAGAGCCCCAATATATTTGTACAATGTGCGGTCACAAAACGAAACATAAAAGCAATTTATTGGCACATATGATGTGCACTCATTAAGAATACAGGACAAAAATTAAGATATTTATAAAACTGCAGTTTGACCTACAGTTGATGCATCTTACAGAGTATGTACCGTACATGTACAAATACATAGAATACATATTTTTACAAAAATAATGGCGCTAGTATAATACTAAATAAATTAGTAGGATGTACATTAAGCAAATGCAATTTTCGGTTAAGAACATAAACCAACACTGTTATCGTAATATTAATAAAAGGTTTGTTAGATTCCTTACCCACTATAATGTATAAATGATAAGATAGTATATTAATTGTTTCATGACTTATGCGAGAAAGTGAAAATAATATATAGATTTTATTAAATTATATTTTGACTGCAAATTCATATAGAAAAATGTATCGCTCCGGCTGGGAATCGAACCCAGAATTTTTCACTGTTTAGGTGGTATCTCTACCAACTGAACCACCGGAAAACGACTATCAGCCTAGCGACAAATCTTCCATATGAATTAAATATTTTAGCAAACATACAATTCATATGGAAAATTTTGTCGCCAGACTGATCGTCGTTTTCCGCTAGATCAGTTGGTAGAGACACCACCTAGACAGTGGACGGTCCTGGGTTTGATTCCCAGCCGGAGCGATACATTTTTCTATATGAATTTGCAGTCAAAATATAATTTAATGTAAATCATTAATTAAAATTCATCTAAAATATATAGATTTTAGTTTTACGCATTTTTATTTACAAGAAAACTAAAGCGGTAACAATATGTAATTCAATTATTTCAAATCTAGATACATTTTCATACTTAAATATCGATTTAGAGGGAATGCAGTTTAATATGATTTAAAGCGGTCTATCAGTGTTTCAGAAAAAAACCTTATCAGGTAAGCTAACAACGAGCATGATTTTATTAAACAATAGAAACCTCCTATTTAAATCCTATTTAAACTTAAGTGTTTTATCAGTTGTTAGTTTTAAATCATTTTTAATCCCAAACTGTGTCAACAATGCTATTTAACGCCTAAAATTAGACGACGTGCTAGGCTAAATTGCTTAAAAAATGCTATGTAACTTGTAGTTAATGTTTAGATGTCAGACATTGTGGCATGTTTTAGAAAATATAAACTTAGTTTTTTACACACAGCTATGTTTTCAGATTTTTATTAAAATTAATTATTTTTTCCATAGAACTGAATTAACTAGTGCCTGACAGCATTTGCAAGTTACAAAGTTAAATTGTACTTAGTTTTTCTGTTCCGTGAACTACTGGGACATCAGCTTTAGATACCAGCCATACAGTACTTTTATGCACATTAAATGATAAATTTTTTTAAGAAAACTTTTTTGATATGAAACATTCTGAAGTATGCTTTCGGTGCAGTTAGATGTAAAATGCCGTTTTCAACTACTTCCAAAACAAACAGGGTGCCAAAAACAACGTTATTACACAAACATACCGGAAAATAGTTCATAAATCGAAAAATGGGTTCACCGTCCTGACGCAGTACTTTTAGAATAAGAAGAAAAATCATTGGTGGCATGGATGTTTCAGATAGCAAACGCTATATTTACTGCTACCAAAAGTTCGCTAGTGTACAAATAACTATTTAAAGAAACAAATAAATCAAATCCTTTGAGGATGAAAACTGAAAAGAGAAGAAAAGATGAAAGGGTTGGAAATTGAGATTTATGTATGTTTCTGTGATGTATCACAGAAACATTCGAGAGAAAAAAAGGCCTAAATCTTTATGATTACGTTATAGTTAAATACGATAAAAAATACTACCCTGACATTGTCGAAAAGTACAAGAAGCTCAGGTGTTTGTCAGTGCAATGTGTTCAAGAAAAAAGCAGTAGAAGTTGCCAAATCCTTAAGAAAAGTTGTATGGAATGGATGAGGATGTTAAGAAAAACTAGTTTTATGGTATTAGAATTTAGTTTCTGTTCATTTTGTTATAATAACTGAATATAAGTAATAAAAAAATATATACTTACATACTGTATTGTTACTTTAATCCTTTTTCCGAGGTAACTGTCTAATAAATCTTATTATCTAAATATTTTCTTCGTTAGCATCTGAAACAAGGGGTTCTGATCCACTACCAGGTTAAGATTAGTAAGCTTCTGGTACATTATGCACTGTTTTCATAGAAGATTTAATTTATTATTATTACTAATATAAATAAAATATTAGACTAAAATAAAATAAAATAAAGACGACTATCATACTCACAATTTTATAGTGATATATGTATAAAACATAGACAGCACCCTAAGACAGCTGTTTCTAGTTTTTGGCCCTCCTCAGTCAGGCCAGCTCGTCTGTGGTTCTACACACATCACCAGAGTTTATATACTACCTCGGAAATAATATTAACATCATCAAATAACTGTGGTGCCTCCTATATTATCCCGCTTAGTGCGATTTAATACCTACAGGAGGCACCACAGTTAGCTCTTCAAAATTTTATAATCTTAAAGGAACTGTACGCTTCTTTGGTAAGTTAATTGTTTTGAAATGGGTTATGTTCATACTATGTTCTGATTAAGTTTTGATCAGCAATTCGTTTGTTGTTTTTTGAGTGCGGAACATAAAAGCGAAATTTGTTTTGCAAAACGAAAAGGAAAAATCTTAGCTTTTTTTAATAATTTGAATTATTCACCTTTAAAGGATAATTCGAGTAGTTCTTATTAGGTACTTAGTTATTAGTTCCCACTTAATCGAGACAGATCAGTCTTCTTTTGGTTAATATTTTGACAGTAGAAAATTGTTGTTATTTTAGTTCTCAACACAACAGCAAAAACCATAATTTATTGTTTAATATCTGATATCGGAAAAAATATACTTTGGTGCAAGCATTTAAAAATTGGATATTATTTTCTGGTTACAAATTGGATTTTATGTTGTCTTTTCTTTTTTCTTTGGATTGAAGGTTTTTCAGTCAATTAGACTTTTTTCTTTTGTGTGCAGCATTAAAAAACTACCAGCTCCACAAATGACCTTCAATTGTAACACTCAAATACTCAGCAGAAAACTAAGAAACTCAAAAAACATGTAGCACACTTACGTTAAAGCTTATGTCCCGTTAGAGACGTATTTCTTATTCAAAGTGAATTCAGCAGTCGTGGGTACTGATTGCAAAAGGTGACGAATTTGAGAAAACACCGAAACAATTAAATAGTAGAGGGCACCACCCAAATTTAAGCACTAGGAAATCTACAATCTGGGAAAAGACTGCAAAATAATTATTGCAAAGTTGACTTGTAAAAGTGATCATTTAATGGGATTTAATTAAGCAAGTTAACTAAGGAAACATCCACAATTTGTCGTGCCTAACTGCCATAGCATGAAATAAATTTAAATAGGTTTATTGATTCAAGCAAAAAAAATTAACTAACGTTCTACTCATCAACTATGTAGTATAAATTTTAAACACATTAAACCGATAATGAAAACCTATTAAAATGAAAGATTCAGTCTAATTTACTTAAATATAAGATTAGTAAATCACCTAATTAAAAAATCAGAATCAATTTTCGTAATAAGAATGCGATATTCCGATTTTTATACTAATAATATGTACGACATAATGTTTATATACAACTTACTGGAAATTTGCGTCACAGTAATGCCTTTTCGCTTAGCTAATAACTAACTCTAGTTGGAACAGATTAACCAATTTATTAAAACACGCTAAATCATACACCCATTCCCTTCAATTAATTTAACTCCTTGTAATAAAGGAAACCCGTGGCAACTATCACACCACATCATACGGAGTCTCTTCACAAAAATCGGTTTCTCACAAGACATACGGTACGATACGAAATCTAAACAAACTCTATAAAATTCTTAGTGGGCGTGGGTTAAACTCTTTGCTAGAGCATCTTAGACTGGCTCTTCTTGATTGTAAAATACCTGCTCCCTAAACTAAATCGAGAGGGCCCGCCTGTTTTTACTAATCAAACGCAATATGACAACGTGTTGTACCAATGATAAAATTGGATGAATTTACCAGCATTATTTTATTTAAGACTGAAAGTGGGGGTATTAAACTTTGAAATCTAAACAAACCTTTCGAAATAGTTTCATGAAGTGATCACATAAAACTGATTAATGTTTCCTTACCAGGCTTTATTCCTTTGCGCTAGTATTTTATTAATGTAGTTTTATTATATTTTATTCCTAACTATCAGATGCAAGGAATCAGATGCATTTTGCTTGGTTTAATGCTTCTTTTAGCTAGAATGAAGTCGTAAATTAGATTATGCATAATTAATAAATAAATAAGAACGAATAAATTAGAATTTCAAATTTTTGACTGTAATAAGGTACGTATCTTGCTTTTATCAGGGACTTTTAACAAAAATGTTAAACCTTTTTAAAACCTTCTTAAAGAACAGAATAAATGAATATAACGTTAAACCGTTTTGCAGAATTGTTGTGCTGTAAATATTTAAGTTTGTAGAAAATCTACATTAAGTAATTGAGTCGTTAGGTTTTCCCATGTATTATTATAACTTGTCCATTACTCACCTTCTATTAACCAGTATATTTCCTCAAGGAAGTAAAAATAACAATCTTATAAATTTTATTTTTGTAGGCGTTGCTTATTTGCAATCTCCGTCAGTTGAAGGAAGATTATTCGAATGCGGAATATGCCACAGAAAGTATAATCAGCGATATAATTTGTCCAGGCATATGAAATACGAGTGTGTGCAAGAACCTAGATTTCAATGTCAGCATTGCTTGTTCCGGTTTAAAAGGAAAGAACATTTACAAAGACATTTACAAACAAGGTTAACAGATGGAAATGGTTTAGAAACATGTAGAAATATGACAAAGAAATGGTTAGTGTAGCTGGCTACTTGTGTATAATGATACTAGTTATTGGTAATATTGTTGGTAAAGATATTAATTAAAAGTCTAAGTCAATTTAACTGCTGAGACAAGCTGACGTACATTTTGTATTTTTTAAACATCTAATAAACCCAAATAAGTTAATGTAATGCCTTTTCTTTTACTTCTTTACGTCAGCCACAACGGAAGAGATAACCTCAGAACGGGTGTCCAAACAATAGATAATCATAGTTAAACTGTATGTGTATATCGTATGTGAATATGCAATGTTGTGTTTCTCAAGTTATCTTTTTGAATTAAATACGCTTGTAGTTAATTATTATTACTATTAAGTTATTATTAGAAGTTACATTAAACAGAAATAAATTTAAATTATTTATGACTTATTCGAATATATATCACGAAGGATTGAGCATGTACTAACTGCTCCTCTATTGTCAAGTAATGATTTTAAGCAAATGTAAAAATAAATAATTTCAAAGGTTTGTTTCAAAACATTTCTGATTAACAAAAACAAAACTGTTCTGGAAATTTAAAATTTAATAACTTACTAATACTATATAGGCAGTGGCGTAACTACGTAAGATTGCGCGCCTCTGCGAAATTTACATTTGCGCCTCTTATATACAGGGTGTAAAAAAGTATAAAATAATTTTCGAGCGAGAGAAACGAGCGAGTGGATTAATTTTACACGAGCATGAAGAAATCACTTTTCTAACACGTAGAGCATGCTATTTTTTCGTGCACTTGGCGAAAAATAAGCAAATCCTAAAAATAAAAATTTTAAACGTTTAATCGAAGTACGTAACTGTAACGCTTATCATGACAACAACGTTATAGATAATAACCAGTAAACAAATAACAATTAAAAAGGATGTTGCTAACTGGGTAAATGGTTGCTAGCTAGAAAATTGTTGCTAAGCGGAAAAGTAACACATTTGTTTATTGTTTTCTAACAAACAAAGTGGCTCTTTTCCATTAGGTACACGAAAACTAAATTTGATTGCTAATCTTTTTTACACTCTGCGACTCTGTATACAATTATACCTAGGTAACTTTTGTTAAAATAAAATATCCAATAATTAATAATAATTCATTGCCATAAAATACTCCATAGAATGTTTTATTTACTTCCAATGCTTGTTTTAAAATTTCTATTTCCAACCAAAGCAGCGCCCTTCGGAGTATTGCGCCTCCCGCGTCGCAAGTTCTGCGGGGGCGCTAGTTACACCACTGTGCGTAATTGTATATAGGTGCGTACAAACTAATTGAATTTAATAAGAGAATCTAACAGTAACATCTCTAAAGTTTGATGTGTTTCCACATAAAGTAGATCACACTAACACTCCACGCAATATAGTTAATAATAATAATGATGTGCTTAATTCCACCACAAAAAAATTTTAACTTTTTGAAATACTTAAATCTCATAAATTCAACAAAAAAAATTATTAATTATTACGTAATTTTCAACTGAAGAAGGATTTAGTAAATAAAAAAGAATCCGAAATGATTATATTGAAAACAATTTCCTGCAAGAGTAGTTGTGCGACGTATCTTTACCTCTAGACCATCCGGGCCAGAATCAGTCGATAACACTTATTTTATCTTTGTCTATCCTGGTTTATTATACTTAAATACATGCTAAATGACACTTTGCTAAATATTGCTTTGCAATACTAATAGTAGATGTAGTAATATAACCGAATAAACTCCAAATAATGTTTTAAATATTGTTTGGTAATTCTAATATATTTTTATTTGTAGATATTTTCTTACAAAATGTAAAACAGAAGAAATTTCAATGTTCAATGTGTTCAAAGAGATACTCGGTAAAATCTACTTTAGTTCGACATATTAAATATGAATGTGGAAAACAACCGATGTTTGGATGTCCTCAATGCCCCTACAGGGGATACCATAAAGATCACGTTATAAAACATTTATTTGGAATTCATAGTATCGTTTGGGATTCACAGAATGATAATGTTGTATTATTTGGACAAAATGTGTAGTATAAGGACTGTACCGCGAAATATTGACCCCCTATATTCCTTCCAAGTAGGCCTAAAATATTAACCAGCTATGATTTTTATTTTATAGCCTCTATAAAAAATGTCAAGGAAGGATGTTGAGGTGTGTAAAGCGATTTTGAAAAGTGCGTGAGAATTCAGATATAAATTATCCGAAATAGCAAGACAAGTGAAAACATCCCTTTTGCCGACTAAAAGATCCATTAGTAGGATGGAAGCAGAATTGGGAGCAGACTATTGGAGTACGGAAGAAAACTGACAGGTCCCAGATGCTAGCAATAGAAATCTGAGGGGGGGAGATTCCGTTGCTATTCAAAAACACCCAATTTAGCAAGAGATGTAGCTAAAATGTTCAAAACATCAACCTGCTGAGTTCAAAAAAAAAGAAACGAACCGAAAGCGTTGCAAAAAGCAAAAGAGCAGTTGGAAGGAGCTTATCTCAATTTATTTGTTGCGCTTCATCGTACAATCGCAACAGTTTTAATACATTTTTTGTTCAGCTGTGAGATGCTTGCATCATAATGGATAATACAATCTATAGAGTTTACTGTCTCCTGCCTCACTTTGTGAAACTCCATAATCATAAAATATAATAAAAATCAAAAGATTAGTTCAAGTTTCACAAGTTTTTAATAAATTCTTAACCTTACAATTGTTTCGACAATAAATGTCATCATCAAAGGTATATAAGATTGATAAACAAACACTTTTTTCATTTTTATTCAATGCTAAAGACAGAACACAAAATATCATGAAATCCGGCATTTACTGTTTGAATTGTTCTTTTTGTAAGTCGGTTTATATTGGACAAACACTTAGAAATTTCGACAAATATACAAAGAACATGTATGCTCTTATAGAAATAAACACTCAGAAAAATCTAATTAGGTCAAGCACCTGTTGGAACAAAACCACCTAATGACACCTCAAAATAACATCAAATTCTTACATTTTTGCAACAACAAACACAAATTAGACATTTTAGAAACTTTTGAAATATACAAACATAAACGCACAGTACCTTTAATGAACGAACAAACCGAGACTAGTAATTCTTCTTTATTAGAAGTGTTAGATATTTAATTTTTGTATGTATTGATCTAGTTACCTGTTTTCTGTATTTATCCTTAGCAACGTGTTTGTTTATCAATCTTATCTACCTTTAATAATGACATTTATTGTCGAAACATTGTGAGGTTAAGAATTTATTAAAAACTTGTGAAACTTTATTAATCTTTTGATCTTTATTATATTTTATAATAAAATCTATCTCTAAATAACTCTTACAACGCTTCCAGGACTTCGGTTCTAACTATATTGCTGGTATTAACCAAGAGGTAGACGATCCCATCAAGACCATAGGCTTGAAAATGTTCGACAAAAGATCAGGTTTGGTACAAAAAGCGGAAGGAAACCGGAACTATACCGCCAAAATTCGTTGGTTTTCTAGACAAACTTTCAAAAGTGTCTTGTTCAAATTGTGTAAAAGTTGTTTAAATATTAAATAAAGTGCGTTTGACGTCATATGAAAACGCTTTATTTCATAATATCTGTGGGGTTAATTATTTCGTGAGCAGTCCTTATGATTGTACCTATATCTACATTTGCTGTTATTTTGGAATTTCTTTAAGATGTTAATAAACTTTCAAGTTCATTGCGTTGTATTTGGAGCAAACCCAGGTTTGAAATCACAGCTTAGGATATGTATGATGGATCTTTCCTGCACGAACCGTTGTCCCACTGTTGTGATTGTGCTTTGATAGGACCCTATGTGATTAACAATAACATTATTAAATGCATTATGTGGTTAAATAAACAAGTTTTTGAGAATCTGCCTTTAGTTTATGTGAGTTTATAAGTAAATATATTTGTTCTAATGGTTACCATGGAAATGATATTGCTGGTACAACTACTGCACTTAAAAAAATTATAATGTGTCTTTTTATTGCTTACTGTTTCTTCGAGGAAGATTTATTATCTTTATAATAGAGATTACTTACAGTATTTAGATATTATACAAATTGTATTTCTTTTGTCTCACTAATTGTTAACTCGTTTTTAGGTCGTGGAAGATTACGTGACATGAAGACCTTTACCATTCACGGCAATCCATTCAAGTGTCTACGATGTACAAAGTCCTATAAGTACAAAGCAAACCTTCGTCGCCATACGAAATACGAATGCGATGGAGTTGCGCATTTTGCCTGTCCTATTTGCGATAAAGCTTATACACAGCGTACAACTGTTCGACAACATTTACGTTCTATGCACCCTGATTGTGACTTGATTTACTAGACAGTAAAACCATTGAAATTTAACACTGCATATTTTTTAACTCATTTACAATGTAATATATACTTGCGTTTTCTTGCAATTCCCTTACAACTTTAAAAGTTTAGCTAAAACAAACTCCCAACTAAATTTCTAGATAGATTTTTTTTCAATACTAAGTTTTATATTTTCAAAATTAAAGATTTAGACCTACTAAATTAAATGAGTTCTAAACTATTTTTTTTTAATTATTTTCTAAATAAAACTGAAATATCCATAAATAAATAAGTATCAATCGATAATAAAAACTCAATAAAATATAGTGCGATTCACATAATTATGACAAGCTACTATAAAACCATAAGTATGTCGACCTCAAAATGCAAGTGTCCTAGGTTCGAACTCCGGTTAACTGTGAATTTCTAATTTCTAATAGCGAAGTATTGGAAAGTTTTATTAATTTATTCTTAACCTGAGCGTAGGAGGAACAGAAATCTGTCAAAGGTCAAGAAATCTAATCAAACCACTGACAGAAAACAAATGGTAAAGGTGGTTTTTAAAACCTTCTTGAAAATAGCTAACCAAGAGTAAATACATCAACGCTTCAAGTCCAATAAGCGATAAGATTATTATTTAGTTAGATTACAATGAGTTTTTTATTAAACTGAACCATACATATTAATAAGTCAATTTATGAAGTCGATACAGTTGTATGTTTAATTGCTTATACAATGTATTGATAAACCGTTAAAAATATAAATCTCTCATTGACATAAATTATCAAAAGTTAGTGAAATTGAGTTAATCCCAAAAGGGGTGACCTATAAATTAGAAAAGGTAAACGTCCCAGTTTAAAATGAATACCAAGAACTACTGAACAGTAGTTATCTAATATTTGACATAGCAACAGATACTGTGACCAAACATGTATGTATGTATATAAAGTACACATATAAAATCAGAAAACGTCTTTTGTAAGACGTTAGTGTTCACGTCAGCTGTAGGAGCACATACCTAGATAAGCAATAAAGGGAAATAGGCACAGTACCATAAATATACCGCATATAAATACAATAAACCAACTATGTATACAAAAATAATGTTGAGAGGGACCTCTACACGGTCTATATATGGTTTATTACCATCATGGAGATTGCACGCTCTCACGTATAATAAATATGTACCTAGGGCAACCAACCACTGATCCGGACTAGCAGGACTTCTCATTAGACTTTTGAGTCCCAAAGTACGTTATTTACAGTAGGTTATTAAATTAACCAAAAATCATTATGTACTTGCTGTGAAACACACAAAAACAGTAACTTTTACGGCACGTATAACATATCTAGTTGACATTTTTGTTTTCCATGTAATTGTGTGTAATAACACAACTAATAAATTGATTATTATGCTATTTGCTTTGTGACTAAGTGACTTGCTACATCTGCTTCGATGTATTCAGGTCTTGACTGCAGGTCTGACTACTACACTATGAAGCTTAGTGACAATTTACTATAATGAAAATGGACAACAATACTTTTTCTATTTGCGTTTGGATACGCTATACATTTGAAAAACAAATCCAGAATTAGAATTTTCATTGTTGTCAACTCTCAAGAATCTTAACAAATTTCCCCTAACAGATTTTGTTTAAAAACTAAGTTATTATTTCTTAAGTGGTTACAAAATAACGCAAATAAAAAAAAGAATATAAAGTGTTCGTTTCATAAAACGTTTCGACGCATTTGTCCTTTAGAAAACTCCCCTTTACGCGGGTTGTTTTCTAAACTTGGACGCATGCGCTAAAAACGTGTCTTATGAAACTAGTACTTTATTATACTATCACAGTGAAACGAGAAGTGCCGAGAAATAATATATGTAACTGGGGGGGGGTAATAGGTTGATTACACGCTGTGCTACAGGTTAATACTTCTGTTTGTGGTAGGAACTATAATAATTGCAGTCGTCCGGTGACATGTACCACATAAATATGGTTGATGAAAGATTAGTAAAAAAAAACTGTTCTTGGCAGGACCACCCCCGAAATATGACTTTCGGGGTGTCTGTGTATAGCACTAAGCGATGAGTCGATTCCACTGTCGTTCCATTCCACAGGTCCCTGTTTGTTGGGGTATGTGGGTCTACTCGGGATGGGAAAGGAGGAAAAAAGAACAAACAGTTGCTAACCAGTCGATAGCTCGCACGAAACAACCCCGAAAACCCGCTCGAGTTGCCTCTTCAAGACTTACGACTGTTAGGGAAAAAGGGAAGGTGACGCCCCACTGGACTGTCATCGGCGATCCTTATGCTGCCATCTGATTCAGTATTAAGGGACGCCGAATTGGTTGAAGAGAGTGGGAACAGGGCTGCTTCCTGGAACTAGGTTTTATCGACTCATCGAATTGCTAACCGCACGTATGTTCACTTCACAGACACCAAGTAAATCACTCATTCAATTTAATTTGCTTTATTAATTAACTTTTATTATTAATACCTACGGGGAACCAAGCGCTAGGGTCACATGTCTTCCACTTAACTTTCAAACACATCACATACATCCCATATTAATTTCCTCAACTTGTAAAAAAATCTTTATATGGATGTTCAGCACACAATGTTTGATTTATGAGTTGTCCCTTATACTCTTTCCCTTGACTACGGTTTACCCGTTGTTTGTTGATTATGATACACTAATCATGCGATACTTCACACGTACCATAAATCGTATTATATTCACTATTAAATTCGTTTAGTAGAATTAGTCCATGTATTTCTCATTCCTAACGTATTCTTTTCAGATTTCAATAGAAATCAGTACCAATGTGTAACAGAAGTTACAAATGGCGTGGTGGTTTAAGTCAACATCAAAGATATGAATGCGGAAAAGATCCTCAGTTTGCATGTTCGGAGTCTGGATGCTTATACAAATGCAAACGGAAAGAGTATTTAAAATACCACCTTTTAAAAAAAACATAAAAAAGTAGTTTTAAGTTGTAGTGTAAATGACACCGGATCTCAATCTAAAAAACTAATAATAAGTAGAGAATATGAGAAACAGTAATATAAATGTTCGTAAATATGCGAGTGCTGTTTTGATTAAAAAAGTATTAGATACTTATGATTTCGCGAAAATTATCTACTGTTAGAAACAGGTAGGCAACTCCCAGCAATACTTTTAATTAATTTACGTTCAACATATGTGTACTCGGTATTTGTAACTTACGTTGGTCATATTTATTTGAATACTCTTGCTATAGCTGTGCACTACTGTAAGATTTTCAGAAAATGCTGTAGTATATGTTACAATCCAGACAAACACATTTTAATAAATAAAAAGATAAGCGTTAACTATATTTGTTTATAACTAGAAACCTATTTAAAACGAACATTTACGTATTTCTATAAAATTCAATCAACTATCAACAGTGCTCTGAAAAACACTTTTTTTCAAGGCGTTAAAAGAAGGATTGCTGTTTATGTAAATGTAACTGGCGTTCTAAATATGAGTTATCCTAGTTACATATGAAAATAAAACTAATAAACTTTCATTAATTCATATATCTCGGTGATTAATTATTTAATTCCAGTGACAACTACAACTGTCAAATAGTAGTTAAAAGATAATAAAAACGTTTGAATTCATATATGCCACTGGATAACTTGTGTGTTAGGACACACGTTGCGTATTACATGGGCCTAACCTATAAAGGGTTAAACATACTAACAATAGTATATTATATGTTGAGTTGATAAAGCATATGTATAGGTATACAACCCAAGCGATATTGTTTTACCGAGACAGTACGTCGAAGTCAAACAATGTCGCGAGGCTTGGAAACTTTACCAACAAAACATGCACACTATTTTAGTTACAATCATTAGACTTAAATAATCAAAACAAAAGATAATTCTAAATTTTAAAATAAATTTTCTGTAAACTGTCAATAAATCAGCCATCTATCGGCCAAAAGAAATTTTAAGTAAGGTTTCATTGTTTGCCGCTAGATAGCAAGTATACTCTCAGTATTTTAAAATTGGAAATTAATTAAGTTCATTGTAGTAAAATACGGAAAAATAAAAATAAAACTAATATTAAATAAAAAAGATATTTTTAGCGTTAAATACATTTATAAAAATCTAAATTTAAATCGGATAAAACGGCTTGTTTTAAATTATTTACAAATAAAAGTTGTCCAAGATTTTACTGGTCAGTTTTACAGACATGTAAAGAAAATTGTTAAGCACTTTGCTGTTGCTATAGCAATAACTTACTTTCCAAAGTTTTTAAATAATGGAAATGTACATATTGTAATATGTACCAACAATCGTACATGTTACAACTTACTTAGATACTAATGTTCATAGGTGATACTAATACTTATTTGCGTCGTTACAAATACACTTCACAGTATTGCCCTTATTTCCACATAAAAAATCACTAAAAACTGTAAGTTTTCACTGCATAACAATTTTTGTATCAAGAAAAAATTGTAAATACAGGTAACGATGATAAGGTCCTTAACTGAATTTTATATCGGAAGTTGCGAGAATAATGTTGTTTATAACATGACTAATGTCTTTCAATAATTCATATAATTTCAATCGGAATATCACTTTTCTGCAAATTTTTATTATTCAAAGCCACTTTGCTTATATTTTTCTCGTTAGACTAGACGAAAGAAAATTAATCCGCATAACAAACTTAATGAAAACTAATTTACTGCACTTGGCGGAGATTATAGGGCTACTTGCTCCAGAGCGTAGGCCGAGGCCTGCTCCGTGACTTGTCCGTCACCTCGCTTGATGTAGATTTTTACCAAACTGACTGCAATTTTGGAAGTAACCCTATACTGAACTTAAATTTTAAGGGGGGACAATGAAATACCAAATCAAACACGAGGCTAACACTTTTTAAGCTAATAATGAACGAACACCCAAAACTTTCTAGAACATTCCACAGAACTTATTTATTTGGACGAGGCAATAAAATATCCCTGGTGGTCTACAAAAAAACGAGCCTCAAACACTCTTCACTAAACACACAGATGACACGTGCCAAAGCCGTAATTTTGATTTTAACTGCAATTTAAGACAGATCGCTGGTTAAGAAGGTAGTTTTATTTTTGGAGTTTTATAAACTCAATTTTTATCTATATTTTCTCTACGTAAAAACAATTCGTAACCGTGAGAATGCTTTGCAATGAACTTCGATATTTATGAAGACGTCATTTGCTATAATATAAAGTCTGCATTTTTATTCTAGAAACAATTTCATCTGTATGAAAACACTTCGGGGTCACATTTGATATTAAAGAGAACACCATTTAATTCTTATTATCGTCTGTAATTTTAACCCAACTAAAATGTATTGGAATATGCAGGGCCGTACCAAGGTTTCTTACCATTAATGCATTTAAAATTGCATTATTCCAATTAGCAAAATTGGGAATTTGAACACGTTACACAATATTTATCTGCTATTTCTAGTACATCCTACCAGGATAATAAATGGTTCTGCGTTGTTAAGAGGGTTTCTGTAGCGATCTGTAAATGTGAATGATCATGGCTAATGAATCATGGCTAACAGCAAACTGTGAAATAACCCAACTGTTTCAGCATTTCATTTAATGGTTTCAGCTATTGCTCGTATAAACTGGTCTATTTTAGGCAAACAGGAACCTAGCCTAGGCAAGAGGAGTATCGAGAGTAGCTATTAAGCTTTTCTCGATACTCCTCCTGCCTAGGCTAGGTTCCTGTTTGCCTGAAATAGACCAGTTGATAACGGGCAATAGCTGAAACCATTAAATCAAACGCTGAAACAGCTGGGTTATTTCACAGTTTGCTGTTAGCCTTTCAACCAGGTAGAAACTGCAACTTAAACCTATTACCAGATTCTCGAATTTTATTGTTTACATTTTGGAACCCATTTGAAAGAAAACGAAACTCTTTAGCTTGCGGTTTTTTAATTTTTGTAATTTTTTATTAAACTACCTTTACTAATAACAGATTGCAATAATTGTGGTCTATCATAACACTGTGTGTATTTTAAATGGCGTCTCCTAACCACACATTGTATTTGACTTATAATAATAAGTCCCCTATCACAGGCCATGAAGGCCCATCGGGGTATAGCAGGGTAGGCTGCTATTACTCGAGCCTTTCGGTCACAAGGGTGGTAAAGTGGCTAGCTTTACGCACCGACCGCCTATTATTACCCCAGGAAATGATTTCCCAGGTACTCATTTTTACAGGCTGAGTCGACCTGGAAGCCTTAGATGTTTTTAAAAATTCCAATGTATTCCCAGGGATTCGAACCCAGGACCTCTAGATTGGTAGTCAAGTGCCATACCCACTGCCATGCCACACCTTTGACTTATACCTTTTTCTTTTTCTCAGCGTTAAACCATTTGAAATGTCGTATAGACGATTTTGCGCCGAGAAAAAGGTAATATCGTTACCAAAATACGTATTGGCATATGTAAGTTAAATACAATGTGTGGTTAAGAGACACCGTTATTAACTTTATTTAAAGACTATATGAAAAAATTGTTGACTATGTTGAAAGACTATGTGAAAAAGTCCTGGAAAATGAATTTTTACAGTCGAGTAAGATGTTCGAAGGCGACGAAGGAGTCCGAACATGGAAACGAGACTGTAAAAACATTTCTAGAACGTTTAGCCTAATGCGTTTTATTTCATCCTGCAATTATTGGATTATTATTTTCATTTAGAAAAAATATATAAAATAAATTTTCGAATTTAAAATATAAACATTTATGGAAAACGAGTATCTATGGCAACTATTAGTCAAATTCAAGATATGGGCATTTATGAAGAACGAATGTCTATGGTAACTGAATATTAAATCATTGTTCAGTTGATTTATTTATTTATCCAACACCTCTATATAAATACCATGTTTACTATGGTCATTTTAAATAAGGAAAGTGATTGTTTACTTTTATGTTACATTATAACCTACGTTGCCCCTAGCAACGTGGGTTATTTTTAAAAAACTCACTCCTTCAAAGATAACAACCAATCACCAGCTTACGTTACTTAATATTATTAAAATCCAGTCATCGTGCTAGAAAATTAAATTTATTACCGTCAAAACTACAGACTAACTATACATTGCAAATTCAATGTTTAAACTTAAATAAAGAGGTGTTGGATAAAATTTTGTATGGCACGCGTGAGTTAAGGATATTATTCACTCAGAAAAAAAATTAACCCTCTCGTGCCTGCCGGCCCTCGGGGGTAAATTTCTCGTTCGTGGATAATATCTTACTTTACTCACTTGTACCATAAATAACTATTAAATCCGGTAAAATTTCGTTATTACCACTTTCTATGTAAATAATACTTAATAGGGATTTATGGTAACTAAGTAAATGAGAAGTTACAGCTACAGCCCTTTAAAGTTTTACAGGCTCCTAAAAGAGACTTATAAAGTTCTATAATGCTCATCAACAAAACGCTGATGAAAACTAATTTGTTGCTTAATCACAACACCATGATAACGTATAGCTATAAATTGCCCTACTACCTTTGATTATAAAATGTCTTTTTATACAAAATATACAGTAAATTAGTGACCGATGATGAAGAGCAAAATAAAACTTTGTACGCTGCACGCTTTGCAATGAATCTTTACTGGGATCACTAGGTTATGAAGGCTCGCTCCTTCGTCGCTCGCCCAAAACCTTTCCAACTCGCTCATAAAGATTAATCTACAAAGCCTGCCACGTAAATAACTATTACAATCATACTTGACTGTAAAATAACCATTTTCCGGACTGTAATCACTAACGTAAACGTGAATAATACGATACAGTATGAAATAAATGAATTTACTAAATAATCAGGATTAAAGAAAAGACCATCTTAAATCGGCATCAAGGACTAGTTCACTTGAAGAAATTGTTAAAATACTGTTTTTTATAGTATTTTTAATTTGAAACTGCCAAGTAAGAATAATATTGAGCCTAATCGTGCCATTTTTAATCGCTGAATGCAAATCACTACTTCTGATATTCAGTTGATGTTGTCATATCTTGGTAATATAACAGCCTTGGTAGTGTAATGTCTAGCGTGCCGGACTTTCGCCCAGGCGGCCAGGGTCGACTCCGGTGCCGGAAGATCTGGTTAAGGTTTTCTGCAGTTTTCCTTAGCTGTGACACAAATGTGGGATTTGCGCTGTTCCATCTGTAAGTCGGCTGCAGCCGCACATAGGGCCTACGTAATAATAATAATCGCCCCCTCCCTCCCGCACAAGCTTATAGCTTCTGGGGCCTGGTTTCCAGGTTATGGGTTGTAGCAATTATTATTATTATATCTGCTACTTACATATAGCAGTTTGCAAATTTTATTACCCTTTTACCTTCTTTTCTGATATTTGTCCGTTTGAAAAAAGCAGGTACTAAATCGTAATTCCAGAAAATCCATATCCCACCTTTGTTTTCTGTTGTCACTACGTATAAAATTTTTTTAAATTAATTTAAAAAATATTTCTAGTGTTTGCTATAAGGACATTATGAATGTTGTTTCCAGTGTAACCCCTATTAAAGACGCCATTGGGTTTAAAGGGGTGCCATTATTCTTTTCTATACACCGGACGGTGTATATCTGCAAACTGACAACATTGTTTTTTTAAATAGTTTCGGTCAGCGCGCTGATTCGGCATATGTGTGAAAAGGTGCATATCTCCAATGGCCCGTCAGCTCGCTGACCGTACGCGAGGCTCACGTGCCACGCGTATGGCCGCGCTGACCACGACAGCGATGTGAAGAGATCAATTTGAAACTACAGTCCTTCCATCGCGCTAATGGTCATCGTGCATGTGAAACGGGGCTTAATACACAAAAATATTAATAGTTTCTTGGTTTCTGTAGCTAAGTATTTTTTTGTTTTAGAATCGGAAAATTTATTTTTTAAAATCTGGAATTTGAAAAGAAATAGATAAGCCTTTATTCATCTAAGCAGTACGGATACAGACCTCTGTTATAATTATAACGTAAACATGAATAATACGATACAGTATGAAATAAATGAATTTGCGAAATAATCAGGATTGATTTTCTTGCTGGAAAACAATCTCAAAGCAAAGAAAAGACCATCTTAAACCGACATCAACGACTAGTTCACTTGAAGAAATAGTTAAAATAATGTTTTTTATAGTATTTATATTTTGCAACTGCCAAGTAAGAATAGTATTGAGCCTAACCGTGTCATTTTTTAATCGCTGAATGCAAATCACTACTTCTGATATTCCGTTCTGAGTCAACCAGCTAAACTATTTAATAGGAAGTCGGTTCGTATTAGTTCCTAATAGTCAGTTATAGCATAGCACTGATGTGTGTTTATGATTATTAGACACAAGCAAAAGTAGATGCAAAACGTTTCTCATTTTAACAAATCGTATATTGATGTTAAAGTGGTATTAAATACTATTCATTACCGTAGTTTATATGTACTTACAGCTTAGTATGTACTTACGCAACTAACTGTGATTGTTATAATTGCAATAATATATAATTCTATACCCATAAAAAGTTTTTATTTTTAATGGTAAATAACTAAGTATTTACTATATTGTACGACTTTCAACAAACTCAACATAAGGTACCCTCACCACACAAAAATATTAATAATTTCTTGGTTTCTGTAGCTAAGTGTTTTTTTGTTTTAGAATCGGAAAATTTACTTTTTAAAATCTGGAATCTGAAAAGAAACAGAAAAGCCTTTATTCATCTAAGCAGTACGGATACAGACCTCTGTTATAATTTAATTATGAAAGGTAAAATAATGTTATAAATCTGAAATCAATATAAAAAAATACTATGAATAATCAAAATATACGTGTATAATATTTATAGGATCAGCAAAGTTAAATTTAAGAGGTAGTAAAATTGTATTGGAAAAGGATGGGACGGAGATCGATGAGGACTCGGTACTGTTACGTTTGAAAGAGGAAACGTTTCTACTCTTGGAAGCAGAAGAAACTTGGATTTCCGAAGTAGATCGCAATGTGCTACCTGCCAGTATAGAATGTACAATTCCTTCTGAAATATTTACAGTTAGTAATACTGATCTTCATCAAGGAAACAGTTTTGATAATCAACTCGATACTTCCTTACAAACAGCAACAATGTTGGAGATAAGTTCACCGATATTATTTGACTTTGTTTGGGATAACTTTGAAATTCCTTGGAGAAAGCTAACACCGTCGATATTGGATACTTGTTCTAAAGGTTTTAAAAGTAAAACAACCATTACACAAATTGTTCATTTAATCGTCAATGAAATGAGACAAATTCAAATTAATCTGCCTTTAAAGGCTTTTAAAATTGTAGCCAAAAAGGTCGTAGATAGATATCCAAAAATGTTTAAAGACGTGGACGAAGACGGTATTGTTATTGGAGATGGCTTACATTCTTTAATTAATAAGTTGGTAGACAGAAATAATTATTTAAATAGATGTCAGAAACGAAAATTGCTTCCTGCAAAGAAAAATCCGGTATCAAATAAAATAAGTAACACAGTCCCTACGGCGGGTTGTTCGACCTGGAATCTTGGCTTAAAAACAAAGTATAGATACGTTAATGTTAAAGGCGAACCCATTAATTCATGCATTAAACAAGAGGTTGAAGAGGATGTGGATAATACTTATGAAAAGCAACGTGAATTTATAAATAATAGGCCAACAATTACGGAGGTGAAAGAAAAATGGCCTACCCTATTGACATCAAAGGGCGTTTTTTTGCACTTTAACAGATTGACTAATTTAGATATCAACTTGTTGGACGAACGAATAATTGAAAAATACAGTAAAATCTTTGAAATGGCAATAGCTAACAAAATTAGTTTTATGAGATCGGATTCTAAATGTTTAGAGATTTTACATATCATTTCTGCTTATTTTAAGGAGGAATTGCTTATATATGTAGAGCTTTTGGTAAGTATGATTATTCAAAAGTATGCAGAGCGTTTTGTAAACTTCATGTTTTTTTAGGATTTGTCACAATGGGTTGATGTAGTGAAGACAAACTCTCCAACGATACTAAAATTAGGTAATCAGAAATTACATCCTATCATTATCCTCCTTAAAGGCTGATTCTCACTATACAGCAGGCTACCAACAGTCACCGGACCGACAAAACATTGTACTGTACATTTTATATGAAGGTATTCACATCAACCATCACAGACAGTCGCGACCATACAAAATATACAGTACAATGTTTTGTCGGTTCGGTAACTGTTGGTAGCCTGCCGTATAGTGAGAATCAGCCTTTAAACGTTAAACCACTTATTCCTCGTTTGTGAGGAAGGGGTTACTAGTTACTCACTTATTAATTCTTAGTAATATAGTATTTATTCTGTTCTGATACTTTTTTTTTCGGTTATTTCAGTGCCCGAATCGACATTCCATATAACTGTAAATGGTTGTTTAATAGAGGATATATACATGTCATTTTTAGAGGCATTTAAAGTATCGTTTGCTTTATATTTCGTTCTGAATTTAAATTATCCAAAAGAGTCGTCACTTACTTTAGATTTTATACAAAGATATTTTTACAAAATTCATTCTGGAACTAAATCTAAAAAATTAACGTGCAATAAAAAACGTGTAATAACTTTAATGGCAAAATTGGCTGCGATGAAATAATAACTTTTTTATGATTAGATCTAACCGTTTTTTAAATATTTAAACTACGTTATGATACCATTATTTTAATGTCTTAAAAGTCTTTTTTACGAGAACTTTTGCTAGAAGCATACAATGAAAATACTGATATTACAAAGGATATGCCTAGAAGTACATTGCTGATGACTTTGTATGCACTATTGTACTTATGTAGATCTGCTCCATGGATCCACCAAATAAGTGTACCATACACTATACGTATTGATAATATGAAATTTTCAACAGAAATATTAAAAGCAGTTTTGTTTTGTAGAATTATAGGTTATTTATCAGCTGTAAACTTTAAACTGAAACGTTAAATACGCGTAGCTGTGGTTATTACATACCCTTTTGGAACTCGCGGAAAACGTTATAACCGTGTAAGTAGCCGGGGAGCAACCGGTTAATGATTGCTGTTCACTAACAGAACATTCCAAGGGTACGTACTAAGGGTACGTAATAAGATTAGTTCAACATTGTGGGATAAATTCTGTTGGCTACTTTCAGTTAAAGTAATATTTTTTGTAAGATAGTACTAGATGCTAATAATGTCTAGATAACATTTCTGCTAGATGTTAATATGCTTCAAAAGTTTTGGCATCGTAGTATCCATGGCATTATTATATGGCTGAAGTTGCTGTTATTCATTTTACCATTTAAGAAAATGATTTATCACCCAAAGGTCACTGTGATGCCATAACTGTGGAATTATATGATGTCAAGCACCTACATTTAATTAGTTAATATATTATTACTGTAATGACTTTCGTTTATATAATAAATTCAATATTTTCAATGGAATAAATCTATAAGCTTTTGATTATTCTAATTTATTTATTTCTATAAGTGAATATTTTGAAGACACCACCGTCTTAATTATAGAGGCTTTAGAAGACAACATAAAATGAGCAGAATATAAAAAAGAGTATAAAACTATAGAATACAAGGATATACTCGTACATATATCATAAATTACGTAAATATCGACTATCTAAAATATTGCTTAACGAAATACAACATTTTAAAGGTCTATGAAAGAAATTTTGAATAATTATATTTCTATACTTGCAATCTCCACAATTGGACTGCATCCACTCTGGAAATAAGGCATTACTGTAAGTATTTCTTCCAGTGATTACAGTTAGCGGTAATTGTAATTAAACTGAAATAGTTTTGATAGAACTAAGTCCTGAAGACTTTACATAAAAGGCACTTATTCCTTTCATGTCGAATCTGAATGCTCTTTTCTTGGTCTAAATGTCTTAAAGGTAAGTCCCTTAGCGGTATCGCATCTGTGGTATACTAGTGAGTTTCTTTGGATTATTTAGACTTTAGAGAATGTATGGTATTTACTGTTATATTAATTCATTAGCTTATGTAATTTGTATCTGATATTGTTCATTCATTCAAATACTATGCATGTCAGTATGAGCCTGATGTTTTTATGCAAAGCTTCAGGACTAATAACGTATGAGAATGAGGTAGCAAAAAATGTCTTTGTTGTGTGAGCTCAATTTTATATTGTAATGTAAAGTTCAATTGTAGTAAATAACTATAAGGGTCACCAGAATCTTATGATATTTTGAGATAATTCGAAAAGGATAATAAAATTTAGGTGCGAATAACTCAAGTTATTCCAGTAGTTCATTTGATGATTCAGAACATAAATCCAAAAGTTGAAGAGTAAATGTAGTTGATTTCGAGCTCTCAAAATAGTCAGGATCTTGAAGACTATTACTATAAGTACTATAAAGTAAATATTTGTCGATTAGTGCTTATTCGTTCACTATTCGCTTAAAAATGTTTAGTATGTACCAAAGAAATTTTTTTATAGCCATTATATTACCGGGTTATTTTGTTCGCTCGCGGTGCATATTGGTATAACATGTTGGCATGTGACCTTTCGTATGTTGTTATTTGTGATCTGAGCTTGTACAGGAAGCAAAACCCATTCGTGGGCGCATGTCATATTTTACTTAGTATATGTATATTTTTGTATGCTTATATAATTCTTATGATTACAGGTGAGAAAACGACAGAATGTGTTAAATGCGGTAAAGTATACAAGCACAGGAGATCTCTAATGGTTCACCTAAAATATGAGTGCGGAATGCCTCCACAATTTCAATGCCATCTTTGTCCTTATAAAACAAAACAAAAAGGAAATCTAAAAAGTCATATTAGTATGCGACACATAATTTTAAAACACCCGTCACTTAGTTAATTTACAGAGTAGTAGAGCAGTGTGTTATTCGTAAATTGTGATTTATTTCTTAAAAGAAAATCTTTCGTACAGTGACCTCCTTTTGTGCGTTTTTTTATAAAGTTAGTCACTTTAAGTAACAAGAACCTCTATGACCTCTCACCCTTAAGGGTTACTAACCGATTTACAAGCTCCGGGGTCTTGGTCTTTTTTCAATTTTTCTACTTAAGAATTATGTAATAAATTATATAACTTTGATATTAATATGTTTATAATGAATGTGATAATAACGCATAAAGCATAAGTAAAGTGACAAAATTCAAAAATAATTGTTACACAGTTTAAGAAACTTCTACGTGCAACAAAAAATATTTACGAATGAAGAGAGACCTTTCTTCTTTTAATTTTTAACTTGTACAGGATCTGCTTTATCTTGGTTTGGAGAACCTCGATGTTAATTTTCTTTATTTTTTTGCGAGAGGCATCTTACTAAACAAATTTTGTACACCTATGCCTGACTATTCTGCAACAAACTGGGAAATGCGTGATTGGGAAACTTCGAATTTTGCAGCCAGTTGATGCTGAGGTTTTCCAAAATTTTCAGCGAAATTTATCAATTGTTTCCTATTTTTACTACTTAAGCTTAAACGATGTCCACATTTGGAAGCATGATGCACTTGCTTGATACGTTCATTGTTATTATACAACTTCTGATACCAAAATGTATCAAAATGTTTGATTATTATCAAATTAATTTAATAAAACTTTGCAGCCAAAGTGTTGTCACTAAATTTAAAGGAATGATTTGAATATATTCTTATTACTAATAAATAAAAAAAGATAAAATATGCATACCATGTAAAAATGATCTCCATGTAAAGCGATCCCCAGTTGTGTAGTCGAGTGTTCAGTTACGTGCATGAGTTGCGAGGAGTGATTCGCGATTATGCGTGTGGCTGCATAGAACTGTTTGCTAGACTTCACAATGCGATCGCTTGTCTCCTTTTGGTTATCAGCTTATAATAGTACGTATATTTTTTCCTTATATTAGCAATGTCAATATTCAAATATACTTTAGTAGTTGTTTTCAAGCTAGTAACAACCCTTCTGCTGTGGTTTTTAATTAAATTTGATAATAATATGATTATTGTATATTCATTATAAATACATAATTATAAATATATTGATTTTGAATAGTATTATCGCATTCCTTAAAAATATATAAATATAGGTTATAACCTATAATTAGTTATATATAATTATATATAATTTATTATATAATTATTAAGTGGAAAAATTAAAAAGTAAAATAGCAAAATACCGGAACTTTTGGTTCCGGAACCGGAATCTTAAGGTAACCCTTAAGGAAGAAAACTCCTCATAATACAATCTGTTAAATAGTAATATACAGGTGAAAAGAAGAAAGAGGTCATGGTACAAATGGTTTCTTCTTTAGTTCTACAATATGAAGATTTAGGGAATAAATAAATTAAGTGTAGTTTATAACTGCCAAGTCAAATCGTAGTATATAGTTATCTAATCCTCGAATATTGTTAATCGATATTTAAATGAAAATAAATAAATAAACATTTGTGTTAGTCATTCTGCTACTATATAACGTGGTACGTATATTATGTATTATTGTTCATTTCGTTTTATTCTTCATCTTAAATGGTAATTAGACTAGTCCGGATGTATTGAGAAGAAAACGATTTTTTTCTTCGTTTTATTTGACTTATACTGAGGTTTATGTTGGTACTATAAATGTTTTGAATTGTAACTCCTTAATTTATTTTAGATGATTCCGTTAAAGAAGGAACGATATGGTATTGTCAGCGCTGTGGAAAAGTTTATGGAAAAGAAAATTCGCTTTACGTGCATAAAAGGTATCACTGTGGAAAATCACCTTCGCTTCGGTGTCCTATTACAAACTGTCAGTATTCGGCGAGAAGAAGATCTGACTTGCAAAAACACTTAGAATCGCAGAAACACATGAAGACATCGAGTAAATGGGCTAACTGAAAATTCTGTCAAATTAAAGAGTGACATTAAGTTAGATAAAAAAAGATATATGGTGGAGGACTTACATAGTACATAGGTACTTAATTATAAATGTGACCAATTTTGTGTAGACAATATAACATCGAAGTTTAAAATTACGTTGTAGTGGTTACTCCTAATACATTATTTCGAAAGTATTAACCGATAGGCCTGTTTGTTCCTGTAATTTCTGAAAGATCTTATTTTACCGACTTGATCCAAATCTATATAACATCTACATTTAGAGATAAAATTGGGTGAGCCCTGAAAATAGGCGACAGGCCTAAGTGTGACATCTGTTTTGTCATTAATATTTAAAATATATTCATATTTATTTAGGCAGACAGATTGATATCGTGTGAACCAGCTACCCTCTATTACCTATCCGGTTAAACGCGAACATCAATTTATACCAATAAAACTTAATAGGAGACTAATTTTTTATTAAGCTGTTCCCAGTTTTCGGCATTTTAGTTGATGTGCAGCTACGCCAAAAGTCAGTGGCAGAATCAACGCCAGAATTTCAAGTTTTTTCTGGTCGACAATAAAGTTCTAAATACAACTCTTGGAATAATTTTATAATAAATTAAATATTTTAAACTGTTAATTATTGACATTATTTTGGAAAATGATACAACACGACGATCGAACTGCGACAAAAAGTAGAAACATAAGAGTAGAAACATAAGCCATGTTCTGTATGTAATGTAAGTATGTATATTGGTGCTAAATTTTCTATAGATGGAAGATATCATGGAAGAGTATAACGTACACAATCTAACTTTTCTTTGGAATACCGAGAACTGACTTTGCTCGAAAAGTATAAAATTATAGCTATTCCTTAACATGTGAGAATTGAAACGAACTTTAACTGTTTTTAGGTAATGCTGATCTGACACTCAGACTTATACTAAGGAGATAGAAAGATATGCCAGGAGATTCCAATAAATATCAGATAAAATACTAATACCAAAACATATTAACGTTTAATATTTGTACTGTAAGATTACGTAAATAAAATACAGTTATAGAACGAAATGTACATTCAAAAGCATGCTATGCATTTTATTAATTTTGTTACTGTAGTACTTACGTTACTACTATTTTTCTTAGATGTCAGCTCCACATCGTACGACAGGAGAAGGGCTTATACTTGTAACGCATGTAAGAGGGCTTATTCTTGGAAAGGCGGATTATCACAACATAAGAAATACGAATGTGGGGTGGAACCGCAATTTGCATGTCCTGCACCTGGATGTCAAAAGAAATCAAAAATAAAAGGAAATCTCAAAAGGCATATATTTACTAAGCATCCAAATGTAAAATTAGCAAAAAAGTTTCATTGAAACATTTAAGGCTTTTATCTTGAATATGAAGATATATTTTAAGTCTATATAAAGTTCTATTTAATGTGTATCTGTAATATCATAAACTTAAAAACATAATTTAATAAAACGTGCGTATAGTAGTAATTAGATAGTAAATATATGTAACCAACAATACTTCAGTATTTATGGCTTGTATTGTATAGAAATCGTTTAGTTATACAGGGTGCAACTAATATAACTAAAAATATCGTAGGTGTAATGATTTAGAACATTTCCCTTATCAACATGTGGTCGATTCCTGAAAGTTTTCGAGAAAATCGCATTTTAAGCTTGTTCTTCTCATATTATTCATTCTAAAATTTCTTATAAATTTAAAAAGAAATTGTTGTTTGCGAGGTTTCTAGTTATATTAATTACACCCTGTATAAAATGTAAAACAGTAAATACAGAGCGGAAACTGAAATCACACGACCCTGCGTAGAAATAATTGTTTTTTGCTTCTTCATGATTCTATCTAAGCTTAAAAAATTTGTAATAAATCGAATTTTCTCGTATAAAGATTATTCTTTTTCAGAAAGAACGTTTTCTTTTCAGATGAAGTAGTAACGAATAAAATTTCACCGGTGTGATTTCATGATCTATTTATGTGAAACGTTCTCAAAGGCAAATCCAACTATACTTTAATTTGATTTACGTGAATATTAGTTTGTTTTTTGTAGTGGAACAATATTTTATTGCTGTTCAAGCAGTTAAATAAAAACTGTAATAGTACGTATAATAACAGTACACTACAATTGTTCTAATTTGGCTGTGCAATTGTTAAAAATATTAGGGTTGACACGATTTACGAAATACATGTAGACATCATATGGCCTTCACTCGAATATTTAATATTAGTGGTTTAATATGATTCGTTTATCTTAAGGAAGAAATAATAATAGTAAATTTGATTAAGATTTAGCAAAATTTAATAATTTTACATTCTTCATTCTTAGAACTGCCTTTTAAGGTAAGTATTTAAAATGCACATTTATACAACGCTGTGCCTATGACGCTTTGTTTTTGTTAAATCGTGTCGATGCTAATAAAGAGATAAGGTGTTATGACCTATCACACACTATCATCCCCGTTGTCATCCAGACTGATAGACCGTAATGATACACGGTTTACATATGCTGAAAGTTATTGTGTAAATAAAAACTTAAATTGTCTTTATTATACAATGAAAGAAAAAATGTTAACGTTATAACGTCCACACAATATATTTGTTTAATTAGAAGTATGCCAATAAATAGTAAAAAATATTCATGCATTTGAGAAAAATAAAAATGCCATAATAACATGCGTTTTCGCATTATGGAATTTTCAATTTTGCTTTCTACCGTTAGATATCTATTTTTTAACTAATTAGGAAATTAAATTAATAAAAAACTTATATATGAATACATTAGCAACATTTCTTTTCATAAAAGGCATAATTTTAATTCCGTTCGTATTCTAATCTCAAGGTTATGAAAAATATTTGATATAAAAAATTAAAAGAAATGTATTATAGTTCTAGTTATAGTATAGTTCATTTTTATAAAAGGGTTATTAAGAAAAATTTTTTTTAATTGCACCATACGTATCTTTTTTGCTATTTCGGAATTGCAGATATTTATAATTAAATACATAGTTTTTAGTATTCAGTAATATTCATTGAGAGAAATAGATTAATTATAAATAATTACAAGGCGAAAGTTATTAACTGTATAAATTACAGAAAATGTAAACCGCGCGTCATTACGTTTCGTCAACACGGATGACATTCGGGATGATGGTTTGTGATTGGATTTAGCTTCAGTAAAATATGCTAACTGTTGTATAGTAATATTACAGGTTTAGATAAAATTAAAAATAACACTGATAGCTCACTGATATATCAACATTTCAATTTTTATCATGGTTCGGTTAACATTCAATCCTATTAAAAAGTGATATAAAATGATTTCTGCTTTGAGAATATTGTAAGCTAGGTATATTTTGAACTGGTAGATCTAAGATATGCTGTGTAATTTTTCAATTAATTAATTGAACTGTGAATTTCAATAAGAAAATGTATTAACATTTTAGAAATGTATTAACTTCTGCAATGTATAATAATCATTTTTAGGATAATTTAGGAAAATGAAAAAGGCGATTAAAAAAATGTGTATGTTTTTGTGTCATAATTCCTTTGAAATAAAAATAGTCAAGTAGAATATGTCAAATAGTTTAATTTGTTTAACAAAATATTTATACTGGTACAGAAATGTACCAGTGTGAAGACGGCAATCGAATATTCACGAAAATAGCCGAAGTAACCACAAAATAAAAAAATAGAATTTCTGTAAGTAGGTACGTAGGTACTGTGTGAAATAAAACCATCTCAATACATGAGTTCTAATCTTATAATTACCCATAACGGTATAATGGCATTGTTTCAATTACATAACCGATCCGTATCCTCTATCCGATGAAACAATCATCTATCGATGAAGTTGACAGGCGTCTGAGGTGTTGTACGCCATCCCATGGTTACTTAAAATTTAATTATTCAAAAGCAGCACATACCACTGTAATTGGATTTTCAAGAGATATGCTAACGTAGTTGGTTTGATTATTATTTCTCCAATAGGACTCAACGAGTTAAGATGCCTAATGCTGTGTTTACCTGTTGTCAAGGCATATTGATTTATAAGAGGGATACCGATCCATATCAGGTCCTCTGCTGTTAACCGTGTATACCAGAAGTCTTTCAGATTGTGTGAAGCTTGGTATATTCACATGTATGCAGCTGATTATTGTATTACTCATTCAATCAAAATCATCTTGATACATTGAATAATGATTTACAACGTAGTACACCAATTTCTAATCATCTAGAGCGTGTACTTATCTTTTAGGCAAACCGATTAATAATTATTAAAGTACAAGCCCTAGATGGTTGATAATTATAATTATCAACTGACACTAGTAAGAATTGGAGATGTTATTAATTATTCCGAAATTTAGGGTTAGCTGTTAACAAAGCGTTTAGATTGAAAAAGCAAATCAATAATTATATCCGAACACCTTATTATAATTTAAAACTTCTTTTTAAAAAAATCTTCGGCCACAGAATATAATAAAACTCACAAATGTGCTATAATAGCGCTTCTCGGAGAATTTAACTGATAAATTTTACAGGAGTCATCCTTAATACGTGGATAGACGTTCGGGCGATAACTATTTTTAAAAATTTTATTTTTTTCAGGATCACGAAAACAGTAAAACCGTAGGTAAGTATAGGGGAGCATGGAAGAATGCAAATGTGTGTTTTAAATATGAATTGAAATAGACTGATGGTGTACCTTCACTTCTAAATAGTAATTTGGATTTGGTAGTCACGGAATCATTAGTGGGAGATAAAAGGTAGCATGTTGTTGAATATCTAATTACTGCTGCATAGTTGAATTCGTTAAGTTAAGAAGTAGATGTAGAAAACTTCTGAGTGATAGAGAAGTTGCATATATCCATAGCTCGAGTGTACTGAATTGATAACTGTATTTTGTTTTTTTTTACATCATTTCTTCTTATTTACATTTATACGTTATTATGCTTTTCTGCAGGTCATACTCAGTTTTACTGTACAAAATGTAAAAAGAGTTATCGACATCAACAATCACTCTACGGACATCAAAAGTTTGAATGTGGGAAGGAACCAAGTTTTATGTGTCCAGTGAAGGATTGTACATACAAAGGAAAAAGAAAATCGCACCTTAAACGCCATATGTTTACTCGGCATCCAAAACAACTTCAAGAAACTGAGTCAATTTAAAAAGTTATTTGTAATAAAATAGGGCGTTATTAAGTACTGGTTTCGTAGGCTGGAAAGAGGCGTCTATAAAATTAAAATGATTAAATTACGAAAATGTTCGAAAATCTTCGCTTGTTTTAATACTTCGGCTTCTGTAAAGCTAGAGGAAGCCAGGATCGTGTCCCTCCAGACCCCAGCAAATATTTTGATCGAAATTTTCAAAAAAGATACTGCATACATTGAGTGAAAAATATACATTGATTTTTACTGAATATTAATGATACAGAAATACTCAAAAACTAGCCTATGTGAAATTCATTCACACCGAGATTATTTACTCGAAATTGGTCCACAGCCGAAATTTGTCTACTTGCAACCGGTGTACTCAAGATTAGTGTGTAGTCTAAATTTGTAAGTATTAAATTGCACATTCCTATCCTTATTCATGAGGATTGCAAATGATGCGATGAAAACTCACAAACTTCAACGCCAACTTGTACTAATAGTATAAAAACGTAACCTTCTAACTCTTAACTTAAACTAACCTTATCTAACTTACTTTGACGAGACTTTCTACCACCCCGCTACTAGAACACAGCCTATTCAAGTTTACTAATTTCGATTCCGACTATAGACCAATTAGGAGAGGTCCAATTTCGAGTAGACCCATGCTTCTATCCGTAGACCAAATTTGAATAGACTATCGTTGAGTGGATTAATTTTGAGTTAATCAATTCCGACCCGTCTCATTGTAAAGCAACCGCTATAATATTTTTTATTTTTATTTATTCCAATGTAGTCGGATTATAAGATGTACGGTGTAATGTGATTCGATAGACTAAGAATAATTTGGAACGCATGCTGTAAGATATTGTTCATTGTTTTACATCAATTAAATGTATATGCATGTGCTTATTGTATTAATAAATTATAAAACTTCAAAGTTTTGAAATAATTGTAGTAGTCAAGTCTATTACTTTGTTGTAATGAATATTATTAACTAGAGATCATTACATGTATTTATAAAATAACTCATTAAATTCTCTTAGAACTATAAAATCTAAATTCACCATCTCTCAAACGAGTTCATACTACTTTCTTTTAATCTGGATATAAAATTTGAATAATGCCGTTTTATTGATTTTAGTTAATTCTATACATTTTGATATTTTTTGCTTCAAAGTTTATCTTTATAATAATTGAATTGTTTATAAATACATAAGTTGTTTGTATATCAGTGTATAAGGAGGGAGCTTTTAATTTTAAAAATGTCTTCATCAATTACAAAGTACTACACTAACATAAACAGTTCTCTATAACTATCATGTAAATTATTGAAACCTGCAAATACCCAATAACAAAAGGGCAATAGCTAATGGTTTTTAAAATTGACAACTATTATTATCAAGAATTTTAATTATTTTCATAGCCTTTATGATTTTAAGCTCTAGCGAACAATTTATCTACTGTGTAATAGATCAACTATGAATAACTAGAATGATACACAGATACAGTAGAAAAAAATTACCCAGGCTTTCTTTGATTGGTTTAGTATCCTATTTAAGTAGCGACCGCTTGCTACTGAATACTCGCAAGCCCGATCAAAACATTGATGAATTAGAAAATTAACCACTTGAATTCTGGGTGTACTACAATCCATTAACAAATTTTCAGTCAATTTAAATGGACGCCTTGAATAAGAAGTTTTGATTCAAGTGTGATTCTAGGTAACAGAAGAAATCTACCAAGGAGGAGCGGTTATGAATGTAAAGGATGTGGGAAGGTGTGTAAGAATCACTGGACCTTTAGTAGACATGTTAATCATGAATGTGGAAAAGACCCTAAGTTCATATGTCCGGTATGTTTTAAAAGGTATAAGTGGAAATACCAATTAAACGCCCATTTAAAGGAGATACATTGTGCATAACTTGTAGTGGAAATAAATTTGATAAATATATTGGAAATTGAGAAAATTGACATTTGACTATTATTATTGTTATTGTAGAAGTATGTATAATAATTATATTAGCTGGGGCGTCCGGCTTCGCTCGAAGATAATTCGTTTATCAGCTTTGGGTTTTGAAATGGCATTTTTCTGCATACACTAACTTTGCCATGACAAAATATATGTTAATGTTGATAATCTCAAGAAAAGAAAACCCTGAATTTCCTATTACCCGCGCACACAAATACGTATCATTATAACTTTGAAACTACTGAATCGATTTTAATAAAACAACTTAAAACCTGGTCAAATAATGTAGCTACATATGTATGTAAAAGAAAACCGCAGGAATATAAGTAGTTCTCAAGTTAGTAAGCGAACATACGGAATATTAACTTGTCAAGCATTGAAGCGATTTATTTTACGTTTGTTTAATGTTTTTTAATTTTCATCCGCTTTGGAAATTGCTAGCTCAGACCGAAGATCGAATCTTCTACCTTTGCATTATAAGATTGTACATGCTAACTACTAATCGAATTATTTATTTTTAAAGGAAGTTGAGTTGAATCGACAGTTATTGTATTCTGTGAAAAACGTACGTATTGTTATTGGTAAATCTTATTTGGGACTAGCTTAATTTATTACCATTTACCAAATGCACTTCTTTCAGATTCCTGGACAAGGGAGATAAACTCAAATTCTAAAAAATCCATTTCAAGTACATATCACTTCTGTCCCAATTGCGATAAGAAATATTTGAGAAAAGGAACACTGACTCGACATTTAAAATGGGAATGTGGAAAAGAACCTCAATTTTGCTGTATTATTTGTGGTGCGAAGTTTATCTATAAGACGGATTTTGAAAGACACTTAAGAATACACAAAATAGTTGCTTCTTAAGCTGTAAATTAATGAACATCATTATTAACTAGCGTTTTAGTTATTTGTCAATTAATAGATAAAGCTCATAAATCAACAGATTCACCATATACGTTTGTAACCTTGTTACTATTAAGTAATAAATACCTGTACTAGATTTTTAAGTTATTTTATCTTATAAAGTACTGTTTATGATATAGTCGCGGTTATAAAATCGCTGTTTAAATAGTACTAGTAAAATAAAGTAGTTATTTTATTTTACTAGTACCATAAAGTACCTGTACCTAAAGTAAAGTGAAGTACGTCAGCTGAAGCAATAGCAAAATCACTCTATAATATATCCAGTTTTCCTATGGCATCTATAAATTAAACATTTTCCAATTTTCTTCTGTCAAGAATTCTTGGCATATATTTTAAATTTATAAACTCACTTTTTTTCGATAATGGGCCAATTTTACCAGTCAAGCATAGGCTCACCCTTTTTGTAGGCCTTGCTCGCTTCGTTTGTTCGGCTATACTCTGAGCTCGCCCATAAAGTCCTACATTGTGTACACAGTAAAATTCGAGCACTAGACTACTCTAAAAAGTGTGTGATTAGGTCCAATACATTTAGAGTAAAATATCTAATCTATACCTTCGTGTTGACACTAGAGTTACCTTCAATACATTTATTACACTCGAAAACAATTATATCTTTTTTACACTAAACAGTCTAATTTTTAATCGTTTCGGAGTAAGATTTTACTCTTGACTTTTGAATTTTTTACTCTACTTGGGAAAAATATTACCTATTTAGAGTTATTATAAAACTTTTGTATAATTAGATTGAAATTTTAGAATGAAAATAGTGTACTTTTTCAAGGTTGAGGTCAATAATTAAATACGTTATTTATTTATTGCAATGCAAACACACATATAAAGTATATATACAATTAAAACATAAGAACGTATTGAAAAAAATGTATACGACCCCAGTTGGGACACTTCTATTTTGGTTAAAAGACACCCCGAAACCTTTACTTCGAAATTGTTTTTCTTGGTCCATAATATGGTTGTTAAATGTTGCTGAGTGGAACTACTCTTCGTGCTCCCTGCCAACTCTCATGAAATGTGTATTAGGAGATTTCCTTGCAGCACTTCGTGAACTCCGCCAAAGTTCAAAATTACTACAATTATGGTGCAATTACTCTTTTGTTCTGTGAATTAAATACAATTATAATTATTGCTTTTACTTACCTAATTTCTTAATGTCTCTGTTTATTGTTTGGAAATAAGACACTGAATATGAATTATTTAAAAAAGCGTTTACTGTTGAACATATCAAGTTTCCAAGCGCTCTCGTCTTACTCATCATAAGTAATACTAATTATTAAAATTATAAAACAATACATGTATCAATACAATTCTCTTGAATGTTTTATTTGTTTAAATATTTTGAATATATTTTTTTGGGCATTTTCTTGCGTTTTATTGAAGGAACAAGCTATAGGTTTTTTGTATTCACCGAACCCGGCCCATTGCCGATATTTGCTAGCAGAAAGGCACAAACTTGTTATATCGTAAGTCCAATTTTCTATATTTTTTTTTCTTTTCAACAAAACGTTATAAAGTATGGAATAAATTTGATAAAAGGGAAAGCATTGATATATGGAAAATTCCAAAAACACATCAATTTTTGACATAATATTCGAATATACAGGGTGATCCGTTTAAGTGTGGTGACATCGGCATTTTTTAAATAGCAACTTTTATTTTTTATTCTATATTCTGATACTTCATCCAATTACCAACTGGTAATGTAATAAGTTTGTTACCTTACATAAAACAATTTCTGAAAAAAATAATTATGAAGACGAGAAAGTGCTATAGTCACCACAGTTAAACGCATCACCCTGTATATCCGATATGTCAAAAGGTGCGGACTTTACAACCAAAATTGACAAGTTTTTGGAATTTTTCCAAAAATCAATACTTTGCGTCTCGTTTTGCATTTAAGGGTGATGCGTTTAACTGTGGTCACTACAGCACTTTCCGGTCTTCATAATTATTTTTTACAAAAATTTCCTTATATAAGGTAACAAACTTATTACATTACCATTATTGACGTGTTTTTGGAATTTTTGCAAAACGGCAAAATGAAATCGCTGATAATGAAGGGGGATGGCGATATTAATCCAGATGAACGTGATTATGATAATGAGTTTGGTGTTTTAAACCTATATAAAGTGTATTTTAGTATTTTAGTTTTCGAACCCACGACGTGGCAGAAAATTAAGCATCAGTTAGCTAGAAGGTTTGATTTAAATATTTTAGCGCGCCCTTGAGTTTGACGTGTATGCGACCCTACTTTTATATTCAATGCATTGCGATTGTTGCTTGTCAACCATGATGCATTTATGTAATAATTCCTGCTTTATATACAGTGTGTCCCAGTTAGTGGAATTGCATGGGCAACTTTGTTATCATTGAAGATAGAGATTTGGTTAAATGGGCAATGTTTTGCAGTTTTATATGCTGATTTAAAATCTGTTTGAAAAAGTTTAAATTTTCGAACTTGTCAGAAGTTATTTAAAAAAAACTAAAAATTGTCATTTTCTTACATGTCAAATATCTTCGTAAGTATAAGAGATACAAAAAAAGTTTTAGATTAAAGTGACTGTATTCGATGAGTCCAATTTAAAATTGGCGTCGAACAAAAACTCTAGATGGCTGCTTTTGAGGTACTTGTATCAACTCAAGTTAAATGGGCGCCATATTCGATTTTTAGGTTACTAAATAGAATTTTTTTAACGATGTAAGATAACTTATGATTGAATAAAAAATACCAGTAAAATTAGTTGTTTTTACATTTTAATCAAGTAGGCTTACATGAATCCAAACAAAAACAAACAAAATTTATTTAAAAAAACAAAACTTAATTCTAATAATCACATGAAATGTTCAAAATGCTGACCATTGTTAGCTAAACATAGTTGACACCGTTTGACGACACTTCCGGGTTCACACGGGTTCCTTTACGCAACGTATTTCGATTAATACTAGCACACGTTTCTTCTTCAGTTTTAAATTGGTCGCATCGAATACAGTAACTTTAATCCAAAACTTTTTTTGTATCTCTTATAGTTGCGAAGATATTTGACATACAAGAAAATGACGTGTTCAAACAGATTTTAAATCAGTATTATGTAGTGTAAAACTGCAAAACATTTGTCCATTTAACCAAATTTCTATCTTCAATAATAAGAAAGTTATCGATGCAATCCATCTTGATCTTTTTGTCATTCGAATCTACGTAAAAATGTTTGCATATGTATGTTTGCATATAAATACTAAATTTGCTCAACTAGTTACAGAATTTATAAATTATTAGGCTAGAAATAAAAATAATAATTTGCCATTTCAGAAATTATTAAATTTCTTAAGACACGAGTTGCCCCAATTATTAAATATGCATTCTGGTATACAGTTCCAGCAGGAGGGGACACCCCTCATTATGCAAAACAGACCTGCAATTATTTAAATGAAGTGTTTGAGAATAGGTTATGGCCGGGCTGACGGCTTACCACTACAGAAGAAAATAAGAAAAATCGTATCCGACATGCTTGCTAACCAGTGACGCCTGAAATGTTACACAGAGGACGAAATTGATTTAGGAAAATGATAGAAAAGTGTGTAGATTGTAGAAGTTGAAGGGGGCATTTCGAACACCTTCCGAAGTATGATTCACGTTAAATAAATTGAAATGAAATGACAAATCATTAGTTTTTATTTCTAACATAATAATTAATAGATTATGTAACCAGTGGAGCAAATTTAGTAATTTTGTGCCAACATGCGTAATTTCGAATGTTGAAAAAATGAAAAAAATATATCGTCCTTTTAAGATTACGGAGTTATCTCCCCCGCTTAAAAATGGGAGGGGATAAAAATTTAAAAGCTACATTAACGTGTCGCCCCATTCCTAACAATTACCTGTTCCGAAATGCATTCAGATAGGTAGTCCTAGTCATTTATGAGATGTCGTCGTGTAACAATTTAATATCCTCACCATGTATAATATTCCTCTTCTTTATTGTATCGTTGCATTATTTTCATGAAAGCTTTTATATCCCTATATCAAGACCATGCGTTTTTTTATTCGTTTTATATTTTTTGATATGTATTGTTTTGTTACATACATTATAATATATTTTTGTACATGTTAATTCATAGTGTTTGTTTATAGGAAACGATCTGAAAATAAATTTCTGTTCTGTTTGTGGGAAAACGTTTGCTAGTAATGATACTCTGAGAAGACATGTTAAAGAACAGCATACAAACGCGTCTCTTTGGAAACACGGATGTGAAAATTGTGGCAAAAGATTTAAAAGAAAGGATCATCTAAAACAGCACATAGTAAAGCAGCACATTCTTTGGAAACACGAATGTGAAAGTTGTGGAAAAAGATTTAAAAAAAAGGATCGTCTAAAACAGCACTTGGATTCATGTACCAAAGCCTTATAGAACCACATACATAGAACCCTGAATGCAAAATATTGTAACATTATCGATTAGAGCAAAGTGTTTAATTTCAATATGATATAATACACAGTAAAATAAGTTAAAGTATGGAGTTGTTCATATTTTAAACATTTTGTTTGTGTAAATATCACATTGTGTGTTTATTATAGTTAATAATAATCATTATCGACAAAACTATTGAATGGAAATACTTTTTCGACAATTTGATCTTTCCATCAATTTGTCCAGGAAAAAGTTCGGCAGTATATTTTGGCTAATTTCATGCCAAATCATATAATTTAAAAACATAACCGTGCTTCGATATCTCAAATTTTGTTCAATTTTCCCCTGCATAGACACATATGAAATAACATTAAATTAATTTTTTCAGGTTTTTTGGATGAAAACTGACCGAAGTACAAATTTTGAAACATTTCGATTTTGATGCAAATTCTGCTACCCGACACTATATATCATCAACTAAAATTGGCATAACTCTCTTATTTCTTAAGTCATCTGAGTCATCCAGATGTCAGATTGAGGCTAGTTTTTTGATCTTTTTGCGTATATCAAAGTACAAAAGACATTGCACAGTAGAGAAGTAACAGGTTGTGAAGGCAGATTTTACTGTTTTTACAAATTCTGACTTTGTTCCTGTGCTAAAATTATCACCCCTTTGAAACTTTTTTTATAGAATTATCTTAGCATATACGGATTAGCATTATAGCATAGTATGGTTAAAAAATAAAAAGGGTGGTTTTTTTAGTTTTGGAAAATATGGGATATTTTTTTCAAAATTTGCTTTCAGTGCCTACTACTTGTTTACTGTGCATTGTCTTTGCACGATATATTCTGAAAGATCCAAAAACTAACTTTAATCTGATACCTGAATGAGTTAGATAACTCAAAAAACTTAAATTTAATTAAAAAGTTATGACAAGTTTAGCAAGATGATGTAGTATAGAGTGTCGGGTAGCAGAATTTGCAAAAAGTCGAAATTCTCAAAAACATTTAATACGGCTATTTTTAGTCCAAAAAATGTGGAAAAATTATTTAATGTCATTTCATATGTATCTATGCAAGGAAAGAATTTGAACAAAATCTGAGACATTGAAGCACACGACTCCAATTGATTTGGCATGAAATTAGCCTTTTGTCGTATAGATAGATGAACATTTGAGGTTAAGATAGTTTAGCTTTACATGTGGGCATTTCACCTAAAAGATTAAAATAGAACCGAGTAAATTTACATAGGCCCTTATTGTATTAATTGTTACCTTCAAGTTTTCTAATTCGTATTTATTTTTGTAATCTAAAAATTTTTGCGAAGGATATTTTTTAACTACATATAAGTTGTGGAGAGAGAAGATATCTTTCGTCAGGCTTAACTTTGAAGTGCATCGGAGCAATGTTTTGACATAATGTATGAATGAATGAATGTACGTGAATCGTTTAAAGCGTGTAGGTATTATAAAAACTCTCTTACAAATAAGCATTATTTTTTTCACTGTTATTAATAAAATATTACTACTTACTGGTCTATTGACCAATTCACTCAACAACGGGCATTAAAACGTTATGAAAACTTCTAAAAGAACACTTATCCTAACGCAGTAAGGAATTTTAATAATTTGATTTCAACATAAACCATATAAATGTACGAAATGTACGACGGTACACAATAAAACACAAACAAATAGTACTCATCACAGACAAACTGGAAAAAGAGCATATCATAAGTAAGTTGATCAATGCAAAATTGTTTGACGAAAGTCCTAGTCATTCAGCCGCCGAAAGTGATCTTACGCATCGATTCAACATACTGGACAACACCAAATGGATTTCCTGGAAAATCTGATCTTTCATTAAAATTTTATAGATTAAGTATTATTATTCGAGTGATGGTTAATGTGGGAAATTTCTGCCTTAAGCTTGTATGAATTAGAGAAGCAATATTTAAAAAAAATCTTAAATAGGAAAATTAATTTAAAGATAACTTTTGACTTTGGACTTTATAGTTTATATCTACCAACCAAAGTAAACTAAGTAAAAAAGTTCTTAGAAACGTTAGTGGCACTGTAAAGCTTAATGTAAGTTATAATAACCAAATAATACCTTTCTAACTACTAACCCAACAAAATTGAACAAACTAAATAATTTATCCAATCATTCTTTTGCAAATGCATCTTCCGCAAATGCACCGGTAAAATTGCATATAAATTGGATCCTTTCCATTTGTTGCAGACAGCTATTGCTAAAATTACAATAATAAGGGATCTTCAAAATTAGATTTCTTCGAGCTATTTCGAAATCTGGTAAAAAAGTGCACAGGAAACACAACTTAACCTAACGGATGATGGAGACGATTGTTTGCAGTAAAGACGTGGCTTACTGAAACTCATTGTCTTTGTTTATGAATATTAGCCACTTTAACACTCAGCTGCGTTTTCTTGTACAATAAAATATACACGGTTTGGAGTATATTCATTCACCTGACTGTGTAAAGTGCACACATTACAATATATTACAATACTTTCCCAAGTAGCACAAAATATTGGCAAATGATTGGGGCAATATTAAACCTATATTGCATAATTGGGGCAATATCAGCAAGATTTAACCAATATTGGTTTTTGAGAATATGTTTTAACAATATTGAAATAATATTGGCGGAATATTTAAATGCAATATGGCGCTTTACTATAAAAACCAATATTGCAGCATCATTTGAATGCAATATCCCATAAATGTTTACACTAAATATTCTAACAATATTGTTTTATAGCATTTATTTTTAAATTATTGAACCAATATTGGCACATTACTGGCAGAATAACTGTAGCATTTTTCTTTGAAACATCGTATAGCAATATTAAACGATTATTTAAATACAACATCGCATACATATTTATAGTAAATACTCTAACAATATTGTTTTATAATATTTATTTATATTTATAACATTTTTTCATATTTATTTTAAGTCTAATTTTCTCAGTAAACGATTTAAACTATATCGAGGACAATAACCCCAAACACAAAGTCCAAAAAATCAAAGCCTGGTTAGTTCGTAAATGTCCAAAAGTTATTGAAACTCATTGCAATAACTACCTCAAACTTCAAAGTCCGGACTTGAATGTTATTGAAAATTTATGTCAATTGAAAATTGCACTAATGATTATAAGGAATCTTGAAATTTTAAACAAAGAACAACTAAAACGATCGCTTAGGGAAGAGAGGTCAAAAATTTTAAAAAGATTTTAGAGTTAGTTTTAGTTATTTTTTCTTTTTACTGGTTCCCAAGGTAGAAAAATTTGTATCGGTGTTACGTTGCATTTTAGCAAAACCAAAAAGATACATATTTGTAGTTAACTAAAAAGGACAATTCGTTCCGCTACCTACCCCTAATCGGAGAAAGTTGCATTTCTAAGAAGTCCATTATTTAGGGAGGATGTTCACAGGTCAAGCCTCGAGAATTCACAGTATGTTTTAGGATGCAACGCAATAAGTTCAAAATAAATTAGTGTCTGTGTGTACAACTTCATTATTTTGTTTAATAAATAAATTCGTGAAAGTGTTAACATGTGTGTGATGATAATTCATGTGATTATTTAATTCAATTTATTCATCTTCTGCGATGATTGAACATTGGCTGCTGCGAAGATTTGTCAGTGTTGAACCAGCAGGCCAGGACCAATGCCGTTATTTTGTGTAACACCATTATTGTATGCATGTATTGTAGGTAAGTTTACGCACAGTCATAAAAGGGTAGTTACTGCATCGGTCAATACCCTACTTATTGAGACGTTTCTCATGCTGTTTATCTTTTATTACAGGAACGGACCAGTCAACCAATTTTGGTGTGACTAGCCATCCTTACTTTTATTAGAAGCTTCTTCTTATTATAAGTTCTAGAATATTGTAAGATTCATGTTCTTTCAGGTTAGATATTTTATTTTGTTTATAATTTCATTTAAATAAGTTTCCGTCGTTTCTTTTGTTATCTATGTATTTTTAAAAATTAACATTTGATTCTTTCGAATAAACTTTTGTATTTATGTATGTAGTTTTTAATTTTATTTTTTATGTATTAATAATAAATATGATGCAATTAACTCCTCGCTTTTTATTTATATTACGTTTATTTCTCTTGTTTTCCAATACCTATGTAAAACCCACGTAAAACAATCTTGGATCTATATCCAAGATTGTTTTACGTGGGGTACCCGTGTTAACATACCCCCACGTTCCTTCCATGAGGAAGTGATTGGGATACGCCCAATCAGCGCGCAAGTTGTACAACCGGCAATCGTGCAATTGCTCCCAGATTAACTCACTGGTAGGAGCGAGGTTGCCTATCCACCCTCTACTCGCTAAGCGTTCACTAGTGACCGAGCAGTTGACTTAACACGCTTCTCACCCGCCGGCACCGGAGTACCTCGTCCAGCATAGGACTATTCCCCAGCTATGCCCTCTTGCAAAGTGGGACCACTGCCCGATCGAATCCAACCTCAATTGTGGCAGGACTTGGTTTTTAAGCGGTTTTGCCACCCCGATCTACCAATTTTACGCTTGGTGGGCCCTCGACAGAGCTTCTTTAAAGTCTACACGTTATAGACTCCCGGTGCGTACCCGATATTGGTGAAGTTGTCTTAATAGTGAGAGGCTATATATTCGCTTCAACTATCCTTAAGTGTAATGGCTTTCGGAGCTTCTCCCAATCACCGTACCCAGCTGCAGTCCGGATCAAAGGGTGGCCAGGACAGCTCCTAAGCACATTTACCTGGCGGCTTGCAGTTTCCCAGCACATGGGAAGAACCTCACTTCTAGTCACCGCACTAGAGATTCCGTCAAACAGCGGGTTCCTTTGGTGACCATAAATGGCCTCGGGCAACAGCGGGTTCCTTTGGTGACCTTACATGACCTAGGTCATGCAGCGGGTTCCTTGGTGACCATGATTGCCCTCGGCCAAGCAGCGGGTTCCTTGGTGACCATAAATGACCTCCTCTCTTAGGCGAGATTCGAATCCGCCCACACCGGTCTCATCTACCAGGGCTCCCCCTGATCGATATGAGTAACCGTCGAGAATTCTCACGAATTTCTCTACCACACACTTTATCTGACAGCTTCGTCCATTGCTTTTGATAGGGATAGGGTAGAAGGCAGCCAGTTCTAGGGGTGAACGTCGTGTGGTCTCCCGTTCACACACCGTTTTCCAATACAGTGACAACATTATAAAGCAATATTTACAATCAACATTTCACCAACATAGCATAATATTATTGAGCAATGTCTAAAGACCATATTGGACCAATAAAGTAGAATATTATTGAGCAATATTTAAAATCGACATTGCACCAATAATGCAGATTATAATTGAGAAATATTTAAAATCAACATTGCACCAATACAGGATACTAGTATTGAGCAATGTTTAAAACCCATATTGGAGCAATAGAGTAGAATATTATTGAGGAATATTTAAAATCAATATCGTACCAATAAAGCAGAATGTTCACATTTCTATATTGGGTCAATATTTGTTAGAAACATTGTACCCTTATTGCCGCAATTTCTAGCCAATATTGCACCAATATTTTGTGCTACTTTGGTTTATGAGCCATTTTGGCTATCTATGATTAACATTAATTAGAGATTAAGCACTCAGTTGTTGAGACAATCGTATGGACAGTAACTAATCCATAATTTAAGGTCACCGTCAGCTTACCATAGATTGAAGAATCGGATCTATGAATTTCGCGATACCTTAAACTTTTGAATAGGTGTTACTCAAAACTGTAATAAGTAGCTAAATAGATATTGTTTTGATTTTGAAGATATCGACATAAATTTTAATAGAAGTTCCTAGGGTGTTGTTAAAATAAGTTCCTTCAACTTTAATATTTTCTAACACATTAACTGTAAAATATTTTGACATTTCATAAATTTGGATATGGAAATAGCCAAATGTAGTTTTTTAATTTGTTAAATCAAGTACCTAAAGGCAAAGTTTTTTATTTTTGAATGACAATTTAGAAAACGTACTTTGTCTACCTCGGGCAACATTAACAAACTTATGTAACAGCAGATATTTTAATGGAAACAGATTTGAAAAGCTACAAATTCCTCAAATAAGCTATGTAACATGTATTATTTATAATTGTAAGGTAAGCAGTGTAGTTCTAATGTTCATAAGTTTATCGTTTTGGTAAAGTAACATGGTGTAAGGTAGTTAGTTGCACACTGTAATGTGCTTTATGTTCATTCTTTACAGGTATTTATATTTTGTTATTTCTTTGTTATAAATATTCTATTTAGTATGTTTTTTCGCATATTAATATATTGTATTTTTGCAGGAAATGACCCTATAGTAAATTTCTGTTCCATTTGTGGGAAAACGTTTGCCAGGAAAGATAATCTCAGAAGACATATAAAAGAGCAACATACAAATGCGTGGATGTCTCCTAGCGGATACGAATGTGAAAAATGTGGCAAAAGATTTAAAAGAAAGGATCATTTAAAAAAGCACATGACGACATGTACGAAATGTGTACCAATGGCAAATGGATATCTTTAAAAATCCTTCAAATTAAATTAATTTAATTCCTTTAAATTAAGAATCTAGTATTTTATCGAAACGCCATAAATTAAGCATTAAAGTAATATTCCAATAATGATTAACGAGCTGTACTACCTTAATCTCTGTATACGTACTACAAAAGTAATATTAAAATAATCTTTGAACAATAGTTAATTTAAAAATAGTTTTTGATGTTTGATTTTGTGTTTTATATCTGTCAACCAAAGCATACCTTTTATTTAATAAATATTTGAGTAAATTACTTGTAATTAAATGTTGAATGTGTATTACTATTTTCCTAGATACATAAATGACATTAGAAACCTCTATAATAACCGATTAAACAAAGTATATGAGTAACCTGCATGTCCCATGACTATGACTGTAGGCAACTGATAGTAGACAACTTTATTACAGTGAAATATGTCTACAGTCAACTATACAGGCGAATTCCGAGACTCAAGGAACGTAAGACATTTTCTCTTGTGTATACGATTAATTTTATTGTTATGGCAGATTCAATAAATGAACCTACTATATGTTAAACTATGTATTTACAAAAATTATGAAAATTTAGATATCTCCATCATTATTAGGTTACTTGTTTTATGGAGTATAGTACTGTTAGATTAAATATTTTATAAGCCTAGGGGTTACTGGGCTGTTCTTCATTAAATAACTCAGAATACAAGCTTTTTTTCCTTATCGCCGTATCCAACTGCCATTAATACTCCCGTTCAGTTAAATGTACCATTTTGACTTATCACAATAGCAAAAAATAGCACTTACAAATGTGTCAGTCTACACTTTTACGTATCTAAGGCAATATGCTAAATATGCATTATGTATTTATATCGTTTCGTTTACTTTAAATCAGAAAATACTTTTTGTTTGTTAGATAGAAAGTTTTTGTTAAGCCATCTTAGATCTTTATAATTAAACAAGATTACATTCAAATTTTTGGCCTCCTACCTAATATTTTATTTTTCTTGCAGTATGAAATTGTTTACGCTTAAAACACGGTTATATTTAATATACAGGGTGCCCATTCTCTATGGAATATCGTATATATCTCGGTAATTATCGACATTATAAAAAAATTTGTTATATAAAAGTTGTTTAACATTTTATTTTCCATAATAAGATAGCATTTAATTGTTTTTATTTCAGAAAACAAATGAGTAATGAATAACACTTTAATTTTTTAAAATAGCAATGTACCCTTTCATTAGGGTCATTTGATAGAGATTTTTTTTCTCTTTTCGATGACCTAAAATCTTAGTATCCTTATATCAGAAAATTTTTGAAAAAAAATGTAAAAAATGTTTATTAAGTTAATTTCACCAATAACATGAATCTAGATATCCGAGATCGTCAAGTATCTCGAATTATTACCCTAAAATAAACAGATGTGCATCTACATAATGTACAAAACAAAACAAATGAACAAAAAACAAAATACAACAAATGAACAGAAAATTATGTACGTCTCTTATAAAGCTTGAAGACAAAACGAAATTAGCAATAAAATGGTTTTCATGGCAATAAGTGTTCAAAATGTTCACCATTAACTGCAAGGCAGTGGCCCAACCTATCACGAAAAGCTTGGAAAGAATTTCTGAGCGATCTGGGAGAAATTGCTGCAGCTTCATTTTGTATTCGTTGCTCTAATTCGGCCAGATTCTGGGGTCGGTTTGTATACACTTTTGATTTTAAATATCCCCAGAAGAAGAAATCGCAAGGTGTAAGATCCGGAGATCGAGGAGGCCACTTCACAGACCCTCTTCTGCCTATCCAACGGGCCGAAAATACCACATTTAAATATCGGCGTACATCTAAATGATAGTGGGGCGGTGCTCCATCTTGTTGAAACCAAAGATCATCAAGATTTGCTTGGCAAGCTGGAATAATTTGCTGTTGCAATAATTAATAATGTGGGGTGTTCGGGAGACCACACGACGTTCACCCATAAAACTGGCTGTCTTCTACCTTATCCTTGTTTCCTTGGAAACTGGGCAATGGATGAAGCTGTCAGGTCAAGTGTGTGGTAGAGAAATTCGTGAGAATTCTCGACGGTTACTCATACCGATCAGGGGGAGCCCTGGTATATGATACCGGTGTGGGCGGATTCGAATCTCGCTTTGGATAAGGTCATTTATGGTCACCAACGGAACCTGCTGTTTGACCGAGGTCATTTATGGTCACCAAAGGAACCCGCTGTTTGACTGAATCTTAAGTGAGGAGAATCGAAGTGAGGTTTATCCCGCCTTTTGGCATATGGGAAACTGCATGCCGGCAAGGTAAATGTGCATAGGAGCTATCCCGACCACCCTATGATCCGGACTGCAGCCGGGTACAGTGATTGGGCGAAGCTCTGAATGCCATTACACTTAAGGAGAGTTGAAGCGAATACATAGCCTCTCACAATCAAGACAACTTCACCTTTACGGGTACACACTGGGAGTCTATAACGTGTAGACTTAAACGAAGCTCTGTCGAGGGCCCACCAAGCCTATATATTGGTAGAGTCCCGCCACAATTGAGGTTGGATTCGATCGGGCAGTGGCCCCAGTGGGAGGAGCTTGTGAAGGTATGAAATAGGACTGGAGGGCTCTCTCTATTCAACTGAGTTAAGTTGAGGGAATAGTCCTATTGCTGGACGAGGTACTTCACCCCGTATGAAAGAGGACGGGAGGGTACCGGCGGGTGAGCACGTGTTAAGTCGATCGCTCCGGTACTAGTCTGGATAGCTAGTAGAGGGTGGATAGGCAACCTCGCTCCGACCAGTGAGTTGACTGGGAGCAATTGCTATGCAATTGCGCGCTGATTGAGCGTATCTCAATCACTTCCTCATTGGAAGGAACGTGGAGGTGTTCACACGGGGACTCCACGTAAAACATTCAGATAAATCTCTGTTGCAATAATTGCAAATAACGGTCACCAGTTATAGTACCACGAATAAAGAAAGGTCCAATTATGTGATCTGCACAAATTCCCACCCGTACGTTTAGTTTTTGTGGTGTTTGGGTATGATTTTGAATCATCCAATGGGGATTTTCAGAGGCCCAATATCGACAATTATGCCTATTTACATTTCCATTTAAATAAAACGTAGCCTCGTCAAAAAAAACAATATTATTAAGAAAATTTGGATTGTTGTTGATTCGCTCCACCATAAATTCACAAAATTCAACACGTCGATCGTAGTCATCTTCGGATAATTCTTGCAATAAAGTCGGTTTGTACGGATGTAATTTTTCTGAATGTAATATTTTCTGTATTGAACCTTTACTTACGGCATGGTTTAAACTTAACTGACGAGTTGAAATGTTTTTCTTCGATTTCTATTAAAACATCGAGCTTTTTATCTTCATTTGTCGCAGACCTCTGCGGACCAGTCTTCACCAGATCTTTAACATTGCCAGTTTCCCTAAACCGTTTCATGGTTTTGCTAACTACTGACTGGATGATTGGTTCTCGATGTGGATAACGCTCATTAAAAATTTCACATGCTTCTAATTGTTTTCGTTTGCGATCCCCATAACCGACCATAATTAAAATTTCTATACGTTGAGTTTCTGTTAAATGAACCATTTTTATTTTTCCATATACCAACAACTTAATTAAATAAACAAACTTCTGTCACAATAAAAGCCTACAATCAATTGTTAAGAAATGAAAGAGATCTCGGATATCTAGATTCATATTATTGGTGAAATTAACTTAATAAACATTTTTTACGTTTTTTTCAAAAATTTTCTGATATAAGGGTACTAAGATTTTAGGTCATCGAAAAGAGAAAAAAAAATCTCTATCAATTGAGCCTAATGAAAGGGTACATTGCTATTTAAAAAAATTAAAGTGTTATTCATTACTCATTTGTTTTCTGAAATAAAAACAATTGAATGCTATCTTATTATGGAAAATAAAATGTTAAACAACTTTTATATAACAAGTTTTTTTATAAAGTCGATATTTACCGAGATATATACTATATTCCATACATAATGGGCACCCTGTATTGTACTTATATAGTAACTATGTACAATATACAACAATCAAGTGTAGTACAATATTGCACTGAAGAAATATTAATTGGTGAGGTCGGTGCTTGATTTAAATATTTTTACAGTTACTCATTGATACAGTGCTTAAATTATCGAAAATATGCCAAAAACTACAAAGAAATAATCTGAAAATCATAGTCTTTTTTTTCTGTATCGTTCTTTTTTTCGTGAAATCTTTATTTCATGTAGGTTGCTGCTTTGTGTCTTGCATGTAAGTGTTTAGATAGTAAGACTGAAAAATATTTTAATAATGCATCACATGATTACAGGTTACATTAAATCAAGAAAGAAGCGTTGCTGTCCTTACGAATGCGATCGTTGCTTCAGATCGTACACTTTACAACAGAATTTAAGAAGACATCAACGAGTTGAGTGTGGAAAAGATAAAAAATTTCGATGTGATCAATGTATGGTTAAATTCTATTATAAGCAAGAGCTTGTGTTGCACTGCCTTACTAAAACTCATCAAGCTACTCTATTGAATATGTAGTCAACTGAAAAGTAATTTAAGTGAAGCTAAGTAATATCAGTTTAGAGCTTTGATCTATAATGACTAGATACTTGATTAAGAAGTAATTTTAGCAATTACTTAAAAGTCTTTTAAGAAATAACGTAAACCTTAAAATCTAAAGTAGTATGTAGCTATACAGTATATTATTGTGATTTCACGGATGATAGGTGTTGTAGTAAAGAAACATTACGTGTAATGATGAACTATTAAATTTACTGAATTATTTAAGGTTACATGTAGAAGAAACAATACAATTTTATTTTGTTTACTGTTCATTACACGACAAATTTTGGTCGTTTTTTTGATGCTATATATGTTTTGTACTTGGGTTTGTGTTGAATCAGATTCATTTATCAATTGGCAAGTTTGGAAAAAATGTTGGTTTTTTAAGTTACATGAATTGTTACACTAATCTAGTCCCACAGGTTTTCACAACTTTCCCACTCAAACGAATTTGCAAATTACATACATATACTTTTTGAGACTCCAACCAAATCATGAAAAACAGGTTTATCCTGTATAGACAGCTACATACATAGTACATACTTTTTTACGATTATTTTAAAACAATGATTAGTAAGGTAAATCGCCCACTGTTTAAGATCTACATGTGTGTACGCCATAAAACCTTTGCGGCTATATATAATACTAGTCTCTTAATATGATTCATTTCTTTGAAGGTAGAAATAAAAATAAAAGTAAATTTAATTGACTTAAAATTTAAACATAAACTTAAAACTCCCTCAATCAGTGTGCATTTAGCACACTTATTTGATGCTGCACTTATGACGCTGTGTATTTCTTGAATCGTGTTCACCCTAGTTATTGTAATTATAGGCAGACAAGTATGTATATGAATCTTATATCAACAATATAACACTAAAACAATCATGTTACTATTTGTTCAAATCCAAACTGTTTTAACCTTACTCGTATCATCATTCCAGCAGCTGTACTTTAATTCTACTTATTTTTCTCACACCCTATTATATCTATAATGAACGCTTAGACATAGTATACCTTAAGTAGTGTAGTGTGATGGTACCTCCTATATGTTGGATTGTTAATAATTTAGGTTTATAAAAAGCACAATTCACCTGCATGTTGGTGCGATACGATTTCAGAATACATCAAATGCAAAGCATCTACTTTTTAGCCTGAAAAACGGTATCCGTTCTGTAGCGGACTCGTTACTACTAGTATTTAATTCGCTTTATTTTACTTAAATTCGTGTTATTCTATAAGGGAGAAAAGATTATCCTATCTGTACAGCAAGTATGTAAAATAATCTTAGTCTATTTCTGACCTTTATCAGCCAAATAAAATGTTCCATTTCAAACTATACTTTCAGACTCTTGTCACGTAATGAAATCACTTTGTTCATCGTAGAAGTCACCAAAATCATATTGAACAGAGGTAGCACAATAATACATTTTTCGTATCAGAAATATGCATTAGTAGGTATTGCGTCACCTGAGCCAGACGGTTCTAGGGACCCTAGATTCTCTGTCTCTCTCTAAATCTGGTGACTTTTTGTCTGTCTCTCTCTAGGTGGTTAAGTACGGAATCTGCATTACCGACATTCTGTATTACCGGCATTTGGTTCGTCAGTTGGCTAAATGGTGTTAGTGTTGCTAGGGGAGAACAGATGGCGCCAGTGTCGTTTTACGACCGACATTCTGTATTATCGGCATTGGGTTCGTCACAAGGCTAAATGGTAGCGTCGTTGCTAGGGGAAAACAGATGGCGTCGGTGTCGTTTTACGTGATTTTTGTGCCGACATTCTGTATTATCGGCATTTGGTTCGTCACATGGCTAAATGGTAGCGTCGTTGCTAGGGGAAAACAGAGGGCGCCGGTGTCGTCTGACGTGATTCTCGAAGTACGGAATCTGTATTACAGGCATATGGTTCGGCGCTCGGCTAAATGGTGTTGCTAAGAAAAAACCCCAGAGGACTCTGTTAATAGAGGGTGTCATGCAAAGGGGTCTGTATTACCGGCAGCCTGTGTACTACTACTAGGGGGCGGCCTCATGAAGAAATCTGTATTATCCTGCGACGCGTCATGAAGAAATCTGTATTATCGATGTACTGGGTGAGCAAGTGTAGTAAATATTCATGTTTATATGGTAAGTTTGATAATTTAGGGATAAATTGTAGGGACATCGGTTTCGGGTTACATACACCTAGGATAGAACCTACGATTCATTCTCGCGCATACATATTGCTCCGAGCTCTTACGATTATAGCCGAGAACAATCGATTGCGCAGGTCGAGCAGTATAAATAGGCGGGGTAGTGTTCCTGCTCCTTCATTAGTCGAAATGAATCAGCACGTGAACGACGTATGTAAGAAGAAGAAGAATGACTCTGGTCGAAGGGATTGCAACATACAGTGTCCGGTTTGCTTCAAGTCTTTCGCGAGGCCATTCACCTGCAAGAGACACGTAAAAACCATGCACGAATCAGACAGAATCCAGTGTTCTAGCTGTGTCAAAACCTTTTTAAACGTCAGTGCCTACAAGATACACAAGAGAGCCGTCCACGAAATAAACAGAATCCTGTGCTCTAGCTGTTTCAAAACTTTTTCACGTCGTGACCACTTAAAAAGGCATATTAAAAGCGTCCACGAATCAATCAAAGCCCGGTGTTCTAACTGCTTCAAATGTTTTTCACGCACAGATAGCTTAAAAAGGCATATTAAAAGCGTCCATGAATCAATCAAAGTCCAGTGTTCTAGTTGTGTCAAAACTTTTTCACACACTGACAGCTTAAAAAGGCATGTGAATAACGTACACCATAGCGCATCTGTTGTAAAGACAGGAACGGGAGCAAATACTGACCTCGTTGGGACAGAAGATATGACCGCAACTACGCTGCCGGCTGATTATCGTACCAACTATGAAAGTAACGAAGAATTAGGAAAGGTTACAGGACCAACGAATCATTCCACGGACTTTATACGTATTAGTATTTCTGCGAGGGCATACAACGACGACTCAGAGAGCCATAGAACTACAATAGTCATAGAAAACAACTTATGATCTATATACCTGTATTATGTTATGTATATTAAATAAATGTTTGTAAAATATCTTTATATGTTTTATTTTTATCACGCCCTACTCTGCTTTCATGCCTAACAGGGTGAACTCTACCATTTTTTTTTGTTTCAAGACTGTTTGTAAGCATGTATACATGTATAGGTAATTAGTTAAAATTAATTACATATAATAATTTACGCCAACATTAAAAATTTTTAAGTTTTTTTCTATCTCATTTACGAACTCTGATGCATGAAACTTTATAAGTGACATTAAATTCTGTTACGCTTTGTAATGTATTTATTATTGATTAACTATTGCATTTTGAGATGAAAATTTCAGATACGTACAAAGGGGAAATAGCAAAATTATGTCATATCCATCTTGGTAATAATAAAACTTAACGTTGAATAGATTCTGCTTTGCTAAATGAGTTACAATTACAACAACAGTTTTCCCCGGGAGGTCTCGTAAATTTGAATTGTGAAAGTGGTGAGGTGAAGCTCGCTAGCAGAGCTCAGCAATATACATTTCATTAAGGTTTTCCCTTTACTGTAAAATTTATTTATCATATAGTATATCATTTTCATATATTAGTATGACTTCATAATGACGTCGCCAATATCTATTTGTGTATGAAATGTTTAACAATTACCCGTGTCATCGTAGTTTAACCCATAGCGGTTATATTACCTTCTTTTGTCTTCAGCAGGTCTTATTTAGTTTGAAGATAAAAGAAACCATCTATGTGAGAATTTATACACCGAGATTATTCACAACGAGTTTTTCGGCAACAGGGTGAGCTCTGCCAGTTTTGTTTCAAGACTGTTTGTAAATAGCATCAGTACGTAGGATAATACAGATTTCTTCATGACGCCCTCTAGTAGTAATAGTACATAGTTTTAAGACAGCACCCAAAAATTTTTCCCATATATTGTCATTAAAACGTAACATTTTAACAAAATTTCCAATAAAATTATTCGCTCCCTCTTTCTCTCTACTATTACTTACAAGTTCTGCTGCTACCTTTCTCTCTCTCTCGCACGCATACACTGTACTTCTTATTAAGTATATAGTTTATATGACAATCCAACCCTACTTACATGTATAGGTAATAATTAGTTAAAATTAATTACATATAATAATTTACGCCAACATTAAAAATTTTAAGATACGTACAATGGGGAAATAGCAAAATTATATCATATCCATCTTGGTAATAATAAAACTTAACGTTGAATAGATTCTGCTTTTTGAAAGAGAAAACACAGGTAGTTTTATCGCTTCCTTCTATCGTGCACCTATCTATGTGGTTAATGTAACCGACTATGTATTGCTGTGAAAATCAAGCAAGGAACCTGACCGCTAGCTATAAAGCTTTACACAGGACGCATTTTAAAAAATAATAATTAAGTTGATTGGCCATATCTAATTTAAAATACTAATCACGTATGCATCCCATGAACTAGTCATAAAATATATTTATAATGTTTCAATTGCATCGTCGTCAATTTTATTTTATAATAACATTAGAATTTCATTTGCATGAGATTGAGGTTCAAATTTATAAAAAAAAGACAGTTTTATTAAGTAGTAAAGTAAAAGAAGAGGTACGCGCTAAATTATTGTTTTAACAGAATACGGAAAATTTAATATAAACATTGTATCCCTTTGAATCAGTCCGAATCAGTCTAATGGAATGTTTTAAAATATTATATCATTTGTTAATAGCAAAGGGTATAATCTTCTTTAGTTAAAATCTCGCATTCAGTTTTGCTCTTTAGAAAAGGGTGGTTTTTTACCTGGGATAGATAATCTTCTGTTTTAGTATACAATAACGAGGTACAATAAAGCCGTAAAATACATACATATAAGGCGTTTTATTTCTTTCAATTGTATTTCTCTTCATATAGAATGCAACTATTGGTAAAGACTATTAAATTAGAGACGGTGTCGGGTACGTCATCAAAGCATATGTTATTGTTACAAGAGCGAGCGCTATGACTCTCTACGTATGCGTAGTATACGTGTAAGTTCCAATGCTACGTCATGACCTCAATGGATGTCATTAATTTAGTATGTTTACATTCTTTAAATGAGCATTTATGCATATGCAACCAATTTCTTATAAAATCTATTGTAGATTGACATGTAAACAAGAAACAGCAGTATTGCCGGCAGTTGAAAGAAAAATATGAAAGTCATACGCTGTTAATTCGCAGTCAGTCAGTTTGCATTTCGACTATATAAACTCAAAATATAATATATGTAAAATAATAATAGCTTTTTTAAAATATATATACCTGACTTAAATGATACAAAATTCATTGTCTGTTTTATAAATTCGTTAGGAAATAAGTTAAAACCTAACCATCATCGACTATACTCTTTTGTTTTTACTGTACAAGGATTTTAAAAATGTTCAAGGGTTAGTACCTGCCTGCTATCATGTCTCAGGTAGTCAGCTAGACCTTTTGGGGTATAGTGATGCATTTTAATCTGATAATTATCTCGATTTCAAGTCTACAAAAAGCTGTTTTTAAGGAAGATTGAAAAGATTTTATATATATATATATATATATATATATATATATATATATATATATATATATATATATATATATATTGTTGTCATGCGACTTGCTGATCTTCATTAATAGTATTCAAGAAATATCTAGTTACTTGCATGTTTGCTTGATATCTAATTCATATGGAAAATTTCTCGCTATGCTGGTAGTCGTTCTCTGTAGCTCAGTTGGTAGAGATACCACCTAGACAGTGGAGGGTCCTGGGTTCGAATCCCAGCAGAGTCGATAAATTTTTCTATATTAATTTGCATTCAAAATATTATTTAATGTTAAATAATTATCCAACTTGATAAAAATTAACTCTATCTAAAAATTTATATATATATATATATATATATATATATATATATATATATATATATATATATATATATATATAGCTGATGAAAAGGAGAGAATTTTTACAGAAAAGAATCATTCAAACTTACCTGTTTTGGAGGGCTCGAAACAGGTATAAAAACCGCATATTTCTAGCGATGTCGGCAACGGGGCAGTTAGAATCTTGTTTTCACCCCTTGAAATGTCTAAAGGAATGTATATAGCCTAAGGCATATTATATTTTAAACGACCAATGAAATGTTTCCCTTTTGTCTCGTAGGGAGCTAAATATTTGAAATAAGATTTTTCACATCAGTCCATTTCTATACGCTGTATGCGTGTGTGGTATATAACAGTGGTTTGAAAGGTTAATAATAACTGGCTTTAAATTTAAAAAGCGTCTGTTTACACTGAATATTCAATATTCTTCTTCTTGGCGAGAGGTGATTAAAAGTGTAAATATTTATTGTTTTTCTTCCGTTTTTAATTTAAAAATGATACGCCAAGGGTAAGTCTATACATTTTTCTTCATTAGAACTAGTTTTTCTCTTTTTATGTAGTTAATTCAGCCGTTGATACTAACACATATTAGTGTTAGAAACCAGTCCGATTCCTGAACGTGATTCAAGAGCCTGTGTATTTATTAACGTAATTTTCTTAACATGGAGATCCGAAAGCCCTTCCCGAAGGGCAGCTACTGACATAGATATGATGGTTAGACGAGCCTGCAAAACTCGCTGTTGTATCAAGGACTGTTGGTTCCTTTAAATTTCATGATATCTTTGGGTAGAAAGCTTCATTAGAATACAGCGGTCTTGATCACGTGGTGGTTAGTCAGATGTGAAATATAAAATTCAGAGCGGGAAATCCCCATGATGGTGACTTCAAGAATGACAAATTCAAAATTTTAAACGTTTTATCGAGCTGTCGTCGTCATTGTAAGGACCTTTGTTGGGTTAATTGAAACCGCATGACGGGCTTCGATCCCTGTTGATAGCCAAAGTTACTAGAATAGAGAGGGATATATACGAAAAAGTTACCGAGAGAGAGAGATAGCTAAATAAATAATATATTTAAACATTGATGTCTCATTTATTAGCATGATTAAGGGGGAGAAGGGCAACTATATAAAAGGTAGATCATTATCTGCGAGAGAGGGTACATGAAAAGTAGAAACATAATTTAATTCCTAATTGGCATTATTATTTCTTCTTCTAGAAAAGGTAGAAAGAGTACAGTGCGTGCGTGAGAGAGAAAGGTAGCAGCAGAACTTGTAAGTAATAGTAGCGAGAAAGAGGGAGAGATAGCTAGGTACGCAAGACATTAAACGCTAGGGGTAGGGGTTTCAAGATGGCCGAATCAACCAGTACGTATTCCAAGATGATCGCCTATGGTAGGGAAAAAGATGGCCGAACCATTCAGAACGTGTTTCAAGATGACAGACCGACCATCTGGGTATGGATAAAAGCTATCAATCAATCAGATCACGAATGGGCGTGTCTACGAGGCATTCATACTAACGCTACATCTATTAGCAAATATCCGTAAATTGTTAGGCGATAATACAGATTTCTTCGTTGAGAGAGATAGCAAGGTACGCAGGACAGCGAGAAGGAGAGAGTGTTTCCGTCTAGTTAAAAGGGATAAAAGATGTTCGATCCAATCCCCCAGAACGAAAATTCAAGAAGAGTGGGAAATCTAAGATGTCGACTTCAAATGACACAAGTTTTAAAATACCGCTGTATGTAAAATTATATTAGGGTTGTAAGGGATACCAAGAAATACGCACTGGAAATGTTTCATTGATCGCGGTTGTGAAAGAGAAAAATGCAGCTAATTAATATATCAACTATATGATCAATCTCTCGACGTAAATATTATATTAGAAATTTATATAATGGTAGAGATAGATAGAAAACTGACGGTTCGTTTATATCGATCAAGTCCGCGATTTACGTTTAAAGCTGAATTTCAAATTTTTAATGCTGAATTAATTATTACTTTATGTAATTATCTTATTAATGACGACGACGATAATTATTTGAGAAATCGGTGAAATTTATTAATATAAAATGATAAACCTCGATCACGTCTTCTATCACCCAGTACATCGATAATACAGATTTCTTTATGACGCGTCGCAGGATAATACAGATTTCTTCATGAGGCCGCCCCCTAGTAGTAGTACACAGGCTGCCGGTAATACAGACCCCTTTGCATGACACCCTCTATTAACAGAGTCCTCTGGGGTTTTTTCTTAGCAACACCATTTAGCCGAGCGCCGAACCATATGCCTGTAATACAGATTCCGTACTTCGAGAATCACGTCAGACGACACCGGCGCCCTCTGTTTTCCCCTAGCAACGACGCTACCATTTAGCCATGTGACGAACCAAATGCCGATAATACAGAATGTCGGCACAAAAATCACGTAAAACGACACCGACGCCATCTGTTTTCCCCTAGCAACGACGCTACCATTTAGCCTTGTGACGAACCCAATGCCGATAATACAGAATGTCGGTCGTAAAACGACACTGACGCCATCTGTTTTCCCCTAGCAACACTAACACCATTTAGCCAAGTGACGAACCAAATGCCGGTAATACAGAATGTCGGTAATGCAGATTCCGTACTTAACCACCTAGAGAGAGACAGACAAAAAGTCACCAGATTTAGAGAGAGACAGAGAATCTAGGGTCCCTAGAACCGTCTGGCTCAGGTGGCGCAATACCTACTTGCATTAATTTATGGCATCCTTTCAGATAATATATGTAGTAATCCATGTTCTATAGTATATTATTATAAACCTTGTTATTCTAGAAACGGGTCTCTAATTAAGTTTGATTTGTAATCTTATTTTGGATTTTTGGGAAGCATCTTATTGTTCGTGCAATTTTATTTTCAAATATTTGACCATCAATACTAAATGAGTAATTATTAATAACTAGAAAAACCTCGTCAAGACATGACGGTCAAAAGCATTGAAAGATTTCCCTAGCTCCCTTCCTCCCTCTCACCCACCTCCTCTCTTCCGACATATCTTCCTCTCTGGCTTACCCCTTCACTCTGGTTTATTCTACATACATACATACGGAAATTATACCTTACGAAATGACCAGACTAAAATCAAAAATCGATCTTGTTTAAAAAATTGAAAACGTCTATTAGTACATATTTCAAAAACCTGACATAGGCAAATTTCCAGAAATTTAGTTTTTGGTAACTCTCCATGGAAATATTTCTGAAAACTTATTGAAATGGCAAATGTCAAAAAAAAGTTGATTCCAAAGGTGTGTTCCGCTGAATCCTGGGGTTTTGTAGAAATATTTTGGGGTTTTGCGGGACCAGTTGTAAGTCCTGTAATATAACAAAAGGATACCACTTGCAAAGCTTTAAACTTTCTTACAATAACGGTCTGATAACTATTTATTTGTTGGTGCCTTTTGGTACCACATATTTATGTGAAATATAAAAACAAAATATCCAACAATAAACTGGATGCTACACAGCGAAAGCTTTAATATAAAAAAGAACCACGTAAATCGGCCCAGTGGAACTCTCAAACGAACTGGAACAAAAATAAACCTTGTGTTTTAAATACACATATAGATAAAAAGTAAGTGGTATTGACTAATCTACAGAGTTAAAACTTTAATATAAAAAAGAATAACGCAAATCGGTCTTGTAGAACTCGTAGACAAAGTGGAACAAAAATGAGTTATGTTTTAAATAATATGTTTTAAATAATAATTAAAAATCGCCCCAGTCATTTAGTATAACTTGTTTAATACTTTGCAAACGTATCTCGCGATAATTTGTTTTGTCCAAACAATATAGCTATATAAATAAGCAATTGTCATCATCTAATATTTGAACCAATCCACCGATCCACCAAATGATTGCAGCAAACTTTTATAATCGTGAATAGTTCTAAAACCTACTACTGTGCAAAGTGAGATGGCGCCCCAAGTGAATGTACAATCCGTGCAACTCAAATTAAACATTTTATATTTATTTAAATTAAAAATATAAACATTAAAAATATATAAAAATTAAATAGTGTTGACTGATCTATACAGCGAAAGTTTGAATAAGTATAAAAAAAGAATCACACAAATCTGCCCAGTAGAACTCTCAAACGAACTGGAACAAAAATAAACCTTGTGTTTTAAACATATAGATAAACCACCTGCTATAGATTGGCACAACAAATCGTTCAAAACTGTAGATTAGTCGAGTTTCTTTCCCCAAGTTGTATATTTACGTCGAAATTTTCTTAAGGCAATAGTGACAAACAATTTGGGTGTCGTCCTCTATTATACTGTTCATTTATTCCCGTTTTTAATCTGAAATTAGCGAGTCTATGACATCTGAAAGTAATGGGTCTCACGGGGCTTGGAATTTTGTTAAGTAAGTATATGTTTTCTATCGGTTAGATTTTAACGGTATAATTTTGGATAGCCGATTTTTGGGTTTCTGGACTCTTTTGATGTTACACTTCGCATTCCTGAAGAAATCTGTATAAGATCAAAATGTTGACTACGTTGTGTTGCACTATAACAAAAATTCTCTTTTACAAAAGATAAGTAATTCTATTTAACAAAAACAAGGTGTCCCGATTTCTTATCCTTTCTTTCATAATTCATACGGAGTGGTCCACCGAAAATGAAACGAGCTCGTTTTGAGACACTGAACCTAGATTTTTTAAAAAACGTTTGGACACGTCAAATTTATTAGGAATGTCATATGGCTATTTTCATTCAGCCATTTTCAAGGTTCACCCTACAATTTCTAAATGGCATGTGGTGGCAAAAGACATACCATACGTTGCCGTAAACTTAGTTCATCGTATTAAATCCTCGACATGAGGCGTCCATACAGTAATAATGGTTCTGCTCAAAATGTCGACATACGTTCTCAAGCATTTGTGGAGTGATTAGACGGCATGCAGTAATTATACGTTGTCGATAATCTTCTAAAAAGTTCGATGCCATTACTTGATTCTTAAAAATCCATAAATTTTATTCTTCCAATAACTATAGAAAAATAAATTTAGCGGAGATAAATCTGACGACCTTTTAAGCTATTCAAGAGCGTCTCTTATTCTCATCCATTAACCCGGAAACCTTTGATCCAAATACTGTCGAAAAGGCAGTCCATAATTCAGAGGAGCTACGTTATGTTGGAAATGTAAATGATCTGCGAGGTAATGATCATTGTTTTCTATAATATCTGTTAATATTGCATCAATGTTGTCTTCTAACAATTCTAAGTACGTTTCTCTATTTAAATTACCAAGTAAGAAATAAGGATCAACCAGACGATCACCAAAAATGCCAACCCAGACATTTAGTTATTCGGGTGTCGAGTATGTGTTTCGCGAAATATCCTCGAATTAGAATCTGATCAACAGCGACAATTATGGCCATTGACTGTACCATTTACGAAAAAAACTACATTCGTCAGAAAAGCAGATGTTAAAAAGTAAATTTGATCATCAAGATCAAAGTCGTCTTCATTGAGTTCTTGTAGCAGATGAATCTTGTAGGGGGTGTTTTAAAATTCGTTGAATACTGGTTTTATTAATACTATTTGCATTGTACTCAACGTAGGATCGACAACAACGTGGCTCAACACCGCCACTTGCACCACTTTATTTCTTACCGGATTTTCGACATTTGGGTTTTTATTGCCACAGACCTGACCTCCCGAAATTTTCTACTCCAGGATATAATTGCGATCCACATACTTGTCTGGATGTCTCTGGTTGAACAACTGTGCGTTTCTTTCGGCATTTTCAAGCATTTTGTTTGCAAAGAGAAGCGTAATTATATCAACTCTTTCTGCAATCGAATAAACCATTTGAAATGTTGAATAAATAGTTACAACGAACACTTCGAAATACTGCGTTTAACTAATATACTAAAGTCGAAATACAAAGCGTTCAAATGTTTACAATATATGGTGCACCGAATGCAGTGTTATCACTCGACAAATACTCCAAATGTGAAATTAAATTTGAATTTGTGCTATTTCCTTGAACTGCATTTTCGCGGGAACTAATACTCGAAATCCAAAAAATAAAACTACTGTAAAGCAAATTCATTGATCTTTCAAATTGTACGTCTTTTTCCACTCCTTGCCATTTAAAAATTTTAGGGTGAACCACACCCCTATTTTAGGTTTGGAAATGTCTGAACGGAAATAGCCATATGACATGTCCGCCTTCCTAATAAACTTCACGGTCTAGGGCAACTGAACGCGGCTAATGGGGCGCGGCGTAGTAGGCGTAGGGACAACTTAGCGCGAGACAAGTGTGCGCACGGACAACTTGGAGCAACAAGTAGACAAGTAGTAATTTAATACTGCAAAAGTACGTATCGTTCAGCACAAGTTAAAATATTTTATTTTAAGTAATTCCTAACGACATTGTTTTCTGTATTATACATAGCAATAATATGATTCCATATTTTTATACATATTTACTGCCCTACTAAGACAAGAGGTCGTATGTGCAAAATTGCAGTTTTGTAATATTAAGTATATAAACATTTTATAAAATTCTAATAGTACATTATGACCTTTTGTCTTAGCAGAGTAGTATAACGGATTGTATACGTACGACCAGGCATCATGTTATCCAAATCTCGCTGTTTGTAAAAGAGTCCCAAATATTTTGAAGCCTAGTGTTCAATTCTAGTAGCAGTGTTTTATGAGCTATTGTAACTTTGTTAACAGCATAGATAGGCAGATAACAATTTTTAAAGAAACTATATAATAAACTACTATTAAAGAAAGAATTCTTAGATATAGAAGTATAAATAATTTCTTCCTTCTCCAGAATTCCCCCCATATTTCCTGATAAACGAACTACTCTACTGTAAAGAAGCGCACATTTTATTTTAAAATGACTGGTCTAAATTATGTGGTCCACGGCTCGTAGTTGTGGGTGTACTTTAACAAAAATAGAAACCTTCGAACTAAATATTATGACTTGCATTCTAGATATTAACCTTATCTTTTAGTTGAATACTTAGCAAAATTCAAATTTAACAATAAGTATTTATTAATTAACTACTCTTATGCTTTTAATTTTTATATAAATAGTTGTGTACATGTAGGTTTTTGTGAAGCCTACTGTTCTTGCATTTTTTACTGACCTTTCTTAAATTGTATAGTCAATTATATGACATAGTATTACCTGTATTACATTTATTACTGTTTTAGGTCGCTTTAATTGCCCACAATGTGAAAGAAATTATAAGCGCAAGGGTCATTTGCAGCGACATCTACGTTACGAGTGCGGGCAACTAGGGAAATTTAAGTGTGCTTTATGCCCATACACATGTAGAAGGTTAGAATATTTACGCAGGCATTTGGTTTCAAAAAAACATAAACCTTTTTAGATTAAATTATAATGATAATGATCATAGGTATTTTTCTTATTTTTTTTTATTTGTTTGATAATTATACATTGCGTCGAACAACGAAGCTACGTAAAGCTTGTGCTTTATTGACTATTATTATTAAAATGTTAAGTGCTATATTGAAGGGGACCACATGTTATTTTAATTTTTATGTTATAGGGGTTAATTAAGATTTTCATAGTTTATAATTGTTGTATCTGTTCAACATGTTATGTATCAGTTATTTATGTTGCTGTATTTTCCTTATAAAGAAAATAACTACTATTGTATTTCATACTAAAATAAATTTTATTTTTAAGCGATTGTGTTCAGTGAAGAGCGCTTGCAAGTTAACAATTTTGTCATTTACTCGTATTACTTGATTATAAAAGCCACCTTTCCATTACCAGGTTTAGTCATTTTGATTTTTGTGTGTTTGGCATTGTTTATACATATGGCATTTAATCATACATCATAATTAATTTTTACTCTATAAAACTGTTAATTGCACAAATTTTAATTATTATCTTTATTGTACCAACCAATTCTTTTTTTGATATTACGTATGTTTTTCGTTGCGTGTAGAACAATATTAATTAATTTAGTGGTTAGATATAGGTTTATGCAGACCTGAGAGCGACCGTGACTCTGTCTACAGTTCGTTTTTGCATCGGAAAGCAATGGGAAACCACCGATGTATACTTTCCTAGGAAATCTTTCCTAAATAAAGTGCCTTCGAACACTTCAGCGGTTCGAAGCCTATCTAAATCTGTAAGATGTCTATACATGTGTCAACTGGAACTACACAGCATACATAGTACGTATGTATGCTGTGTGGTTCCAGTCAACAGTAGTAGGTAATTGTCAACATCTTAAATAGTACACGGCCCTCCAAGAAGATAGCGAATGTGTCTCTGGTTTACAATTCGAAGTTGATAGAAAATTAACGATTGTACAGCCAATCCAAAGTTATATAAAAATTAAATCCCCCCCCCCCTAAGTCATGAAACAACTAATTAAATATGATACAGTTAGCCTCTATGAGAATATTAGTGAAAACCGCACTTTTTCATCACACAAAATAAGGGCGGCGGCCATGAATTGGACGCCAAGTACCTGGTTCCATTTAATACTACCCTTGAACTGGCACCCAGACAACAGTTTCACGCACAGCAGTGGGTAGCGTCCAATTCGCGTATTTCTAGTGTCCATTTCATGGCACTCTTCACAGGTATACTTAGCGCAATAAGGATTAACACTAAATTCTTAGCGTCCAGTCCATGGGCGCCCAATAAGGGAGATATAAGCATTTTAAAAATCAGGCAACTACCAGAGGCTGCGGCGGCGGCCGCGGCCAGGCGATGCTCGATTTCTGTATACTGTATTAAGTGCTATTTATTAGCTTCCACATTACACATTGTACCGTTAGTTGTGTAGTAATTTTTATTTGTAAAGTAATATAGCTAGGAAAACTACACTACTATACTGTTTTGAATAAAAAAAATAATCCGAATATCAATTATTCCTAAAATTCAAGTGCAGAATTTATTCTTTTCACCCAAGCCGCGTATCGCTTTGGCGACCTTTCGCTATTTGGGAACGTATGGAAACTAATGTTCGGATTCGTTTTTTGTCATCACTGTGTTTTTTACATGGAACTACACAACACGGATAGATACTAATATATGTATTTTGTTATTAAATTAAAAATAGCATCAATCACGGACATACGAACCGACGCACTGTGGGGCGAAAGATAGGGAAGAGCGCGCAAGCCCTATAATCCACTAAAATAAATAACTTTTACCGATTTTTGTTATTCATATGTACTTTTAAGTTATACGAATTGACATAACAATGTTAGAGCATTATTAATTAAGTGCAATTAATAGTTTGTGGCATTATATTTCATATTAGTTAAGGGAAGTTTTATTTTCTTCATTATGCCTGCAGCTTATTACAAAAAGTAAGAAGATTTATGTTATTCCTGCAAAGGTATTCTATAATATCTTTATTGTAATTTTTTTAGAAGTACATGGGAAGACGTTCTAAAATTAATAAGGCTGACATACGTTTTTTAAGGTATGTAATTCAATTTTCAATCACTTCACTATGATTTTTTAATACAACGGAAGATTTAAATATTTAAGAAAGAACTTAGAAAATACTTTTAACTCGGCATTTATAAAGGAATTACTATCCCTTAAGAAATAACAGTACTTGCAACTTTTTACAATAATTGCCAATATTTCATTCAGAAATAAATCATCAGCATAAATCATGCTGTTTGTTATGATGCTTTCAGCTTTATTAAATGTTTATTACAGTTATTACAAAAAGCCATTCTGCGTAGGTAGAGATCATGGTAAAACTTAAAAACCAACTTCTTACGGGGTGGTATTTAGTAGTTTCTAACAGTTGAGATATAAGATGCAAAAACACAATGTTGCATTATCAACAACTATGCATGGAGTAATACGAATAATACCGGTAAAGATTTCTTGCAGTGCCGACAATAACGGCTTTTAACTTTGTTAAAAGCCGAGTTTTGGCCGGATTTAGTTCTTGTATGAAAATAACCAGGAAGCTTTGATTCTTCGACATAAATTTTAAAGAGGGCATATGCGAGTTAACATTTAATCATTACTCAAGCCAAGTGGTGACCTAATTAAATGTATGCGAGATAAACGCCTCGAAGCGGAACACCCACGATTGCAGGTGCAGTATCAAACCCATGGCCACGTGTGTGCATAACAAGCAGCTGCAATACTCAGAACTGTATCTAATGCATTTTCTATGAATTCCTAGAGGAAGTAGATTGCTATCATCACGTAGGCACAGCCCACGGCCACGTGTGGTCAATTGGAGGACTTCACACCCACAGAAAGGGTATATAACGACCAGCACTTGATAGGATAGCTCAGACTGAGTTACAACGAAGCTTGGAAGATAGAAACGTTAATTGATGTTTACCTTCTTTCAAGCAATACTCCCAGCTTTAGTTAAAATTGTATAATAGTATTTAAGTGATTATGCAAGTGCATATTGTATAATTTCACTACGAATAAATATCCTATTGTACTTAACAATAAACTGTGTTTATTTTGTAACTTGGGCTCCGTCTTTTGCGTTTTTAAAATAAAGTACCATTTTTAAAAACGCCCTTCAACGACAAGAAACGTTAATTTGCGGGCGTTTTTTATCTCTAACTCCAGCAAAATTTGAATTTTAACAAAAAAAAAGTTCCTACAATTTAGGATTTTTTAAAATAAAAACTACAACACATTTTCATGTTTTTTTAAGTTGTTTAGCTACAAATACTGTGTCTCTCTTTCATTTTTAATTTTGGTTTTAATTAGTTCCATATAACAAAAGTAATTTAATTTTAAATCTCAGCCTGGAAATGTCTAGAAGTTGTTAGTTCAAAGTAGTGATGACTTTATTTTTTAATTTTTTTTTATCAATAACAAAGATTTTTAAATTTTGCGACCGGTTCCAGATGCCTTGAACATTTTATAATCAAACGCCAATATGTTTCTTATTCTTTACACAAGTTGAATTTTTACCCTAATAAGCGGTTTTTGTTAAGACTTGCCTTACAGTGCGACGATTACGTATAATAATGCAGTGTGCACGCGAGTGCGTTTCGGTGCTGACTGATATTAACTACGTCATCGCTCCTTAGGTTTCACACTTTACAAGCGTTTTTCTCGGTAACGATATGTATTATAAAAAAATCGTTTTTTTGCGCTTAAAAACCGTATTAAGCCAACTGGCTAACAATGCTGCAATGTTGATATCAGTAGTTGCAACGCGAAGATGTATGTTTGTAACAAGGTGGTGAAATCTGAAAAACCCGCTTAACCTTAAACTGCATTTGTTTTCAACAATTATGTAAACGTTATCATGTAAAAATGATAACACCACCAACCGACTCCGTTTTATTCACCCTCCTACAATCTAGTGCAACGCTTTCCGAATTCGGTAATGAACGGTATCGAACTTTCACGCGTATGACGTCATCGTTTACACGCGAAAATCCGAAGATAATGACCAAATAGAACATAATCTACTTTTATAGTGAACACTTGATGAGCTTTCTCAACAGTGCTTCCAGAACCACGAAGAACTAACATAATGCAGTTTAATTCCTAATAATTCTGGTTTCTTTCTGGACGTTGATTAAGATTAACTGCTGTGCTTGATTCCAATTCTAGTCTTGACCTTCTTTCATTAACCGTAAATCAAAGTTTGTTTTGAATTAAATTAACATTTTCCAAGTTACACCGTATTTATTACAAAGTTACATTCTTTGAAATATCTTTTACATGAAGGTTTGGGTTTAAGTTTTTATTTTCGTCTAACATTTACATGTACAAATATACATCTTTAAACCAAAATGCTGGCTTAAACTACTGAGTTATTGCTACTATATTTTGGATACTCTTGATGTTTATGTAGAGTTGTTCTGTAAAATAAAATATGTGTATTTTAGGTTCATCTAGTGATCTTTTCTACACAAAAGAATGAAATGATCGTTTCGTTTGGATAAGATGTCGATCTTCATATAAATTATAAAAATAGCTTAATGGTACATAAATTCGTAATATGAATGTGGTGCCGAACCGCAGTTTTCATGTGATACCTGCAGTCGCAAGTTTAGAAAATGTTAGCTGCTATCACGCCTTAGACTTAGAAGTCATTGAGTATTTAAATTTAAGTTGGCAATTTGAAGTGTTATTTATGCCAATGATTGTTTCCACACAATAATAGAGCATAGCAAAATAAATCGATATGTGGGAATATAATGACACTATATTTGAATATAATGTTGTACATAGACATTCATTACAGGAAAATATGTATTTGTACTCATTATGCAACTTAGGTATAATAGTTGTACTTGGGTATAGTATACTAGCCTCTTTTGAATTACATTCTGATCTTGTTAGCTTATAGTGCTCAATTTTAGTTGTAGAAAGCTGAGACTAATGAGATATTTATGTAACTTTCTAAAAATAGACATAATGTAATAGTAATATTTCTTGTAGGGTTCAGACAGCAACGCAGAAAGAAGAAAAAGAGTCATCCATTTAAATGTGACAATTGTCCCAGGACTTACACTTTGATGAAAAGCTTGAAGCGACACCAGAACATAGAATGCGGAAAAGAAAAACAATTTACTTGTAGTTACTGTCCACTCAAGTTTTACTATAAGCAAGAATTGCAGTCTCATACAATGAAAAGACATCATCATTATTTATTTGTATAATTGGTTGAATAGTATTCTATGAAAATGACGTAGAACAGGTCTTGATGTACATCCTTAATGTTCAATAATTTTTGAATATTTATATTTAGTTATTTTTAAATAATAATTACTACTTAGTAAATATATTATTGTTTAGATCACGTCAATAGAGAAATTAGCATGTAAGACAGTTCAATAATCAATATAATTTCATCTTTGTAACTTATATATTCCAAATTATATCCCTACTTGATCGAAAAGATTTAAAATACTAATAAGTTTTAATATCTTCGTAGGACAATCCCAATCTTTAATTAGTTCTATAAGACCAATCTATTGATTTTAAAATTATTTGTGAAACCTTTAACTAATTGTTTTTGTTTTCTCTGTAGGATTGATTAATGTTTGGTTTTACGTTATTATTACTTATTATTATTAATCTAGGGAGATTTCAGATTGTAAACATGTTACTGTTAATTAATTATTATCCACTAGAATAACCGGGATTAAAATGCTGCGATTAAAACGCATTCAGCAGTTACATTAGAATCAAGTATATAGAACGTAAATAGTGTAGAAAGCAATAATACAGAAAATCAATAATAATTAGTACGTAGGGTGTAATTCTATAAGTCCTTCGACGAAAACTGAGTTAAAAACTGTAATAACATTCTCTTCTCCAATGGATCCTTTAAGAGGTACAAGCAGTTCAAGTATCGCCCAAGATTTCGTTCCTTTTCAGACTTTTAGTAATAGATATTTGGATTAAATTAACAATATTAAACCATACTAAATATATTAACGTTTTCAACGGTCTTCAAAGTGTTAACTGCTTTAAATGACAGGAATTATATTTGTAAGAATACAAGTGATCTGTACTTTGTGTACTTATAAAAAGAAATTAAAAAATTAAAAACAGTCTAACGTTTGTGTGTGAAATAATTTAAATGATATTGAAGGAGGGCTCTTAGAAGACTTTTTCATATATCTCAGTAATCCTTGATGAATATGATATTTGATGTCCAGTGGTGGGGGGGGGGCATCTAACATTTTAAAGCTGGTGGGGTTAAAAGCAAGATTGTACAATGCTATATTTAAATGTCCCTCTCTAAGAATATGTATTGATGCCTTTGCTGAAATCGATATTTTGTATAGTTTAGGAGATATTCAAGATGGAAAGTTTTTAAACGATCACTCGGTATGTATTTTCGAAAAAAGAGAAATTAACTCAACGCTAACTAATAATTTGTATAAAAAAATAAATATTTTGTTTCTAATACTTGATATTACAGTTTACATAAACAATTGTACCATTGAACTAAATATTTGTGTAAATAATATTAATTTATCTTCTACATATTTATTAGATCAGCGTCCAAGTGAAACGGGGCTTACTAGTTCTGTAAAATTACTATTCTACATTATTTTTTAAATAATGGCCTTACGGTTATGTATTACATATATACTTGACATTCTGCATTCTATATGTTCTACATAAATGCCTTTTCTATATTATTTACGCTCTTATATGTTTGATTTCATATAAATGTGACAGTCAAAACGATTTAATCAACTTGCAGGATAATTTTTGAATTATCCAAGTATTTAGATAGACATGCAGCTTTGATTCTGTAAACAAATTTGTATTGTAGAAATATATCATATTCTGTTATTTTATTAATGATTAAGCATGATTTAGTTTTACAGTTATTTTTAAAATGTAAAATAAATTAGTTACACAGTTAACACTGCGTATGCACTTAGCTTATAAAGAATAATACCGTATGTATAATATGGCGCCTTTATCTTATTAGCATGTAAGCAGTGGTGGTAAATTGTAAGGCAGAATACAAAATAAATACAATTTTTAATTTGTAAACAATTGTGACGCTTATTCGACGATAGCCTGTGAAGAATAAAGATACCTAGTTGGTATGATGCTGGTTTCTTTGAAGGCGTTATAAGGCTGTGAGGGATGGATGCGATTCAGCTTTGGGCTGAATGCGATTTTTAAATTAATTTATATTTGGGGACCTAAGAACCGTTTCATAACGTTTCAAAATAATGACCAACAAAATAGCATATCGTTGAGAATCTCCTTTGCTAATCTATGTTCAAGGTGACTAAACGCGAGAACAAAACCACAGGAAAAATTGCTTAAGTGCATATACTTTAATGTTCACCAAATAAAATGTAATAAATTGAAATCGGATCAAAATATCGACAATTAATAATAAGTAGTGAGAAGAAGATCGGAATGATAAGAAAACCAAACGTTGAAAACCATTGAAAACAGTATACAGTATGTCCCCGGATTGAGTTTACAAGAGGGAAAAAATCTTTATTTTTTATTTTACAAGAAAATTTTAAAGGAAGAACTTTTTTTGCTTGACTTGAAACACTTCTGTACGCTTGCTTAATCCACTTGCAACATGTCAAGTGTGTAGTTTAATCTGACATGTGTCGTTACCTTTCATATCGTTAAAGTGATATAGCAAAACTTATTTTTATTGCGATTTTTGTATGCATAATAGATACTATATTGATATAAAGATTGAATTATGTAGCGACGAAGGTTAATAGAATAATGTAATAGTTGGTCTTTGTTTGAATGATTTAATAAAAAATCTAATAATTTCTTTGCTTTTTTTATTATTAACCCACCCCAAGTTATTATTGGAGTTTCAATTGCAGATTAGTTTTTTAAATTGCAGCAGAAAAGTTCTACCTTTATTATTTTTTGTAAAATCCAAAATAAAGATTTTTCCCTCTTGTAAACTCAAATCTGGGGACATACGGTATGTTTTAAGTAAATTAATAACAGAATTTGAAATATTGTTTTAAAATAATAAATTCATTATTTTTTTCAATATTTATGGTACTCCTTATGTTTAGTTTTATGAAAATGGTTATAAGGAAAATAATGTAATACTAACATTTTAAATTTCATGTCCTATTCAACTTAAAAAGTAAAAATCCCTACGTTACACCTGCATGCTACGTTCAGTTGAAAAGATGTAAAAGTATACACTCTTGTACGAGCTCATCAAATCCAGTTAACAGTATTCATTGGTTCTTATTTTACATTAACTTGAAATATCCTATTCGAGTGTACGACTGTAAAGGTATCTATTACACTAAGTTATTTCTATAACAAAACAGTACTTTAATAGGGATGTACAAAATGTAATTATTTTATATGCATTTTACAAATAGATGCAAACAGAAAAAAATTTGGACACCTTGACTTATCATTCTGATCTTCTCCTCTCTAATAATAAGCAATCCAAAGACAAGAATAATAACCTATAACAGTAAAAATAATACTATCAATAATCAGTGTTTGAAATTAAATATTCAAAAATTACCAAGAAATAAATAAATGTAATTTATTATTACTTACATCAATAATATAAAGGCATAAACTAACCAAATATATATGTACACGTATAGATATACATTTCGCTAAATATTTATAATTAAAAAAATAATTAGCGTAGTGTAATTGAAACCAGTCAATAGTCGATAAAAATAAAAAAATACAAGATTTGTTAAGGCCTTGACGTAATCGAATAGTATAACTCAATAGTACTTTTAAATTTTCAATAACCTTTGATCCTTTGAATTCTTTCACTAATAATTATTAGTGAAACAATAATTATTACTATTATAATTATTACAACAACTTTTCTTACGGGATTTGGATAATTTAAGAAACGCCGTAAAATAATTACTGCGCTGCGCTGGTAAAAGTAGAACGACGGTGAACTTTTTGGGGCATATATTATATAAATAATATATATTATGGTTCTAGGTCAATTCGCCCCCGCAAACTCGCCCCCGGACAACTCGCCCCCGCAATCTCGCCCCCGAACAAACTGGCCCCTGTAAATTTCGCCCCCGAGCAAACTGGCCCCTGACCTTTTCGCCTCCAGTAAAATTTGTCCACAAGCAATTAAGTTCTCAATCGATTTTGTAGGTTCATTTTTTTACACAATGATTCAATCTTCGAAGTTAATAAGATAATTATACGAATTATTCGTATAAAGCGTGATCAAAACTATTTTCAAATTAGAGAAGTATGGAAATATTTCGCATGTCTTAAAAAGCATTAAAAAAACAACAGTATATACATAATTATGATATAGCCCAAATGCTTACTGGGGTACAACCAAAGATAAATAAAAAATATAGGCTCATATCTAACCAGTTACAGCAAATAGCGTCCGAGTTTAATGATAGGAATGTTATCGATTATTTAAAAGGTATTGCGCATAATTTTGAATTTTAAGATACCATGATTGTATATCTGTATATGTAAATATTTACTTGTAAAATAAATAGTATCTGTAAGTTTGGAGTTTTATTTTATACAACATAAAGGTAAATACAGGGTGGTCCCGATATAACCCTGCAAAAAAAATCTGGGTCATCAGAAAGATCCAAAGAGTCTGAAAAACCTCTTTGTAGTAGGTCGAAAATGATGGCATAAAATTAACCCTTATCCACACATAAATATTTGAGGCTACTGACCACAAAAATACGTAGTCAATAGTAGACAATAATAAACAAACGCTTACTGTCTTCATATTAATGATCAAAAATGACATACAACTCTTGTCAAATGAGTCATTTTTCCAATTTTTTTTCTTCAATTTCCACATTATATAGGTAATACAAGTATAATAAAAAATACCGTATAATATGCGTGTATAAGAGCCTCTAAAGCACTTGCTCCATTTAAAAGCATTCCGTTGGGCGTCGTGCTCTTAAACGTATCGTGCGTGCTTTTAACAATTATATTATTTTCGCTTTAGGGACGACGTGAATCGACCGTGGGGGCGAGTTGTCCGGGGGCCAGTTTCCTCGGGGGCGAGTTACCCGGGGGCCAGTTTACGCGGGGGCGAGTTGTCCGGGGGCGAGTTTGCGAGGGGGAGTTGTCCGGGGGCGTGTTTGCAGGGGCGAAATGGCAATAACCCATATATTATATATTGAATTGTCTGCAAAATTACGGAAAGCAGATTATTTATAAAAGATTCTAATAAAACGCGAGACTTTGATTTTGCTTATTTCTTTTTCATGGCAATAACAAAAAAGACTTGATATATTTTTTTTGTTTATACTTAAAATATAAAAAAGACTTACTAATAGTTAGATTCTGGGTAAGACCAATTTATACCAGAAGATTATAGCAAGGTGCTGAAGAAAATCTAATATAAGAGTTATATTTAGATGATGTAGGAGTATTTTCGAATTGTTAACAGCAATAACGTGGTCGCTATGAACACAACCACGCATCATTGGCACTGTAATTGCTACAGCATCACACGGCGCAATAAGTAATGCAAACTAACTTACCTAAACTACAAAATAGTGAAAAGAAAGATTATTTTGTTTATTTGGCGAAGTAGCGAGACACTCATTGCCTCTTGGCATTGATTGATATGATCATGTCGCTCTACTGGAGTGTAGTCATTTCTGAAGATCATTTCACTTTTACTTTAAGTCTCTAACGTGCTAACGTTGACGCCTGACACACGGTGTTACTTGGCTTGTACGTTCCATAAAATAACATATAAAAATTAAAAAATCAATGAATATATATCACAGTACTAAAAGACATTATTTTAGAAATACTATGCTATATACTAAATATTCCATTAACGACAAGAAAATCTAATTTATGCCGTATTAATAACCGAAAGTTTACTATCATTAACAAATATACACATTAAAAAATAAATAATACAAATACATAACTAAAATGTAAGTGTAAGGAGTTACTCGACTTTTTCAATTTTCCGTTCTTCAGGATAAGTTATGTAATTACACCTTAAAAGTATACTCTTGCTTACGATGTGTATACTAACTACATAATGTTACACTGATGATTATTATCAGAGGCAAGCAATTGTTTTAATTGACTATGAGATCGTATACATACAATGTAGTACATATATTCCATCAATAATAAAGTTGATTGTAACCCACAACAAAATAAAAATCCTCGATGCAAAACGTGTAGATATCTTAAAGGCCACCATTTGGACGAACTTTTTTTAATATTTTTTGGCACAGTGATGATAAATGTCGTCTGTTTTTTAACGTAAAATCACATTAGTTATTTATATTTCACTGGCACATTACTTGTAGTTTATATCTCTGATACGAACTATATAAACAAGTTCATAACGACCAGAGCATTATAATCGGGCATTATCAGTTTAACACCCGCACAACCGGTTATAGAAAGTTAATAGAGACCGTTTTATAACAACGCAGAACAATCAAATATACTTCGACTGCATTTTGGCTTAAGCAAGTTATTGCTTTACATTTGTCGTTTTAAGGTAAGTTTTAAGTATGTACCGTTGCTTTCATAATGATCTAGTACAGCAAGGCTAATATGATAGAATAACATAGCATCATATTAGTCTTGCAGTCTTAGATCATTATGAAATCAATAGTACTTTCAGTAATTTTCCAAAAATGGAAATTCCTTTGTATACTTGACTTAAAATGCCAAATTAGTATTTACATTTGTTTTCTTCAAATTGAAAATTGCGGTAAGGCAAAGCTTATTTTTACCATATTTATCAATTTATTTACAGCAAATGCACCTATAAAGATTTCAATAAATATTCCTCTGTATACAGTCTCTAAGTGAACACTAACTTCATAATTTTTCAATTCCGGGGCAAATCAAGGAGATTCATTAATTTGTATGTAAAACTCTTCGTACTACTATTGTTATAACTCAAAATCCAACAACCCGTTACAACAACATGATGCAACAACGGCTCGTTGTTCTTCACAGGAGAAAACCAAAGAGACAAAAACAACGTACGCCTACTACACAGATCGGATTAAAGTGAAATGTCAAAATTGACAATAGTGGCAATTTCTTAGTTGACATCACTCACTATACCTACTTTATGCTATTTTGGAGCAAAAATAACGCTGCGCAAATAACTACGCTCAAACGAATCTTTGAATGATTAATTTATATATCCATTAGTAAAATAACGCTAAAAAACTTTATTTTTTAGGAACTTCAGCTCAGTATCGCTGCACATTATATAAAAGCAAACATTTATTGTACGGGCACAAACGTTCGCAAAGCGGAAGGGAACCACAATTTCAGTGTCCACATTGTCCTAAGAAGTTTCGTCAAAAAGTACATCTGGGTTGCCACCTTATGATAAAACATAATTCTATTTATTTACTAAAGAAACAATATAATCAAAAAATTTAATTATAATCGATGGCATTTGTACATAAGCGATGAAATTGTTTTTTTCTGCATTTGACAAGAACATAGAAGTATAACTTTTTTTTTGTTAAACCTATTTTATGCTAAGTAGAAGTTTTAGCATTTTAGATATCCATACATTATTGACGGTTAGAGAAATGGCATATGTTAGTTTATAAATTCGAAAATTAATACATTTCACATTAACTTAAGTACGATACAATAGTATTAACAAATCTATAATGCGACATCATAATATTTTTAGAAATACAGACTTTTAAAACTTATTTGAAGATTTTTATTATCGTTTGTGCATGTTGAGTTGACTTGTTCAGATTGTTCAAGAGGTGTATGTGGAATAAACGGTATGTCCATGTTATATGAAATTGCATTCTGAAAGGAAGAGTATCCAATACAAAATGTTTTTAAGTAGTTTTTTGTTTGCCTGTTATGTTTATTTTACCACTCGACTCTCTGCATGTAAGTGTTTGATATAGTAGAAGCTGAAACAACTAAATATTAGCAAAATATTTCTTTGTTGTAGAATACATAAAATCAAGAAAGAAACGTCTTCGTCCATTCGAATGCGATCGTTGTTTTAGATCATATACATTACAGTCGAATTTACGAAGGCATCAACGAGTTGAGTGTGGAAAAGATAAGAAGTTTCGATGTGGAAAGTGTGCGGCTAGATACTACTATAAGCAGGAGCTTGTGCTGCACTGTCTTGCTAAGAAGCATAGACCTTTACTATAAGATAAGAAATGTAGAATTTTATTAAATACTTACTAGAAAATGTCTGGTATGCTTCAAAAACTCACCGATAGCGTAAACCTACAGTTGGTAAATCCTGTGTATTGTAATAGTATTAGATATCCCGTACGTTAGTTCATATTTTAAAACCTTGAATGTGTTGTTTGAATTATACAAAGTTGGCTCATTGCAAGTGCATTAAACGCGACAAGTAGTTAGACACAGATAAGACAAACAAAAAAATCTTTGTATCATTTTTTTCTCAGAAGCGTTAGGTTCAGAAGCTGGTAGAGAGAAGGTAAAAAGAAAAAAAAAACGATACTGACTATTTTTAGTATATTCTCCCATAACTCAATACATTTATTAAGCAGACTCTTTGGCAGTGTCTCTAAACCTCTTTACCGTTGTTTAACGTCTGACCTTGCAAATCAGATTTCAATTTTGTATACAGGCAGTAGTAGCTTTAGGGGGGGGCGTCTGGGTTATAGTGTGGGTGAGAGATTTCTTTGAAACTGCATTCCGTGACAGCAGCCTTGGAGATTAAGGCTGTATGGGACGACGCGTTTTCGTGGAGGAGACGAACACCCCGAACCAGTTTTCCCGGTTTTTCTCTTTAATGCTGCTTTACAAACGGTGCAGTATAGGTGCATAGTACTCTGCGATCACAATGTTGTTTCTTTATAGTCAACAAGTAAATTCTCTCGTAAATCCAAAAGATGGCAAACCATAATATTTTTGCTGAATGCACGACCTTGGCCTTTCCGGGGGGGGGGGATTCTCCTGGTTTTCTCCACTCCACTGACTCCCTTTTGGACGGAGGGTCAAAAAATAGAACCTTAGTCTAATCTCCAGTGAAAAATAAATCCAACAATTATTCTAGGTGGAGGTTGTATTTATTTAAAACTCGGCAACAATTTTTCAAACGTTTCATTTAACTGTCTATACTGCACGTTTCATGTTTGGTTGACATACCACAATAAAATTATAAGGTCAGTCACTCGTACTCTAATGGGCACCACTCACGGTCTCTCCCCGACGACGTCGGCGAAAACGTCGTCGACGACGTCGGGGACAAGGTCGAAATAATGAGGTAATGTTTACATTTACTGTAATTTAATGCATAAACTACTTGTAACTTCCAGCTGGAAAATGAAAAAAAGCATTATTGATAATAATCATTCATAATAAAATGTGTACTGAATCTCTTTCTTTATTTAGACGTATTTCGAAATAGCTGATGCAATTAACAAAAGTCTTCATAAACGTAATAACCTTGACGTCACCTTTCGGTGGAATTACAAATCAATCTTTTATTATGAAACGAAAACTTTAGTTTTTTTTTATTTCATTGTTAATTTAGTTGAAAAATGGATATAATTAATTAACGCAGGATTTAGGATTCCGAGTTCCAGTGTGCAAAGGATGTACAATTTTCCGAAACCAAAAGGAAGATTATCACTTACCAAAGGACAATGGTAAAAATCTGCTGATTTTTATCATATCTGTCATCTTTTATTAATAGTAGTAAAAGCATTTGCTACATTTTATAAGTTGGCTAAATAATACCTACTGTAGTTTCAACATTTATAAAATATTGTACCTACATAAATAAAATTAATCTTTCAAAAAGTATAAAATTCTCAGTACTTATTTCCTATTATACAAGAAAATAGATGTGTTCAGGTGACAATTATTGGTAGTACAGATTGTAATTATCTTCCAAGGTTATCAGGTTATGACCCATATTGTAAACATGATTTGTAAAATTAAGAATCAGTTTACATCAAATTCGGTTGAATTTATTAAACGGTCTCTACAAATGCAACAAAATATTTATTTTACTAGAATCAGCACATTCTTGATGAACAACGAAAAAATGATATTTGATACCTATATAATAATTTGTCCATTGACCTCTCCTATACCAAAATCAGCAGATTTTTACCAGTGTTCTTTTACGGAAAGTCCTTTATAGGAAATTATTGTACATCGTTTGCGCACCAGAACTCAGAATCCTAAATCCTGCGTTAATTATATCCATTTTCAAACTAAATTAAGAATGAAATAAATAAACAACAAAAGAGTTGATTTGTAATTCTACCGATGGATATCAATATTATTCCGCTTATGAAAAGTTTTGTTAATTGCATAAGCTATTTCGAAATAATTTAAAGAAAGAGATTCAGTAAGAACGCATTTTATTATACTCAATACTACTTTCTTTCATTTTGATGTTTTAAGAAATTCGATATTCATAAGTTTATTATACAAGTTGTTTATGCATTAAATTACAGTAAATGTAAACATTACCTCATTATTTCGACCTTGTCTCCGACGTCGTCGGGGAGAGACCGTGTATGTCCTATTTAAGATTTTATTAACTTATTATTGTTCAAGTTAACTTAATTACAGCAAAAAATACAAAACCCAGATTGAAGTTGTTTACAATACTTCGGAAAGAGTAGGTATAGCAAAACTGATCTTCTCAGGATGAGGCTCTTCTCAAGCTTCTTATGATGGTATATGATCAAGTCTCTTATGATGGGTACAGCTGTACACAAAACGTGGCAAACTTGCACTTTTAGCAATTTTATGTTACAATATTTTTCTCTTGGTTTGTCGAGTGCCTGCACTAAGTACAACTTTAACTGATATTTCGTGAAAGATTGTCGATGACGGTTAAATCGTCGCACGCGCGTTATTATTGTATGTACTTTTTTTTTACAACATTTTTTATCTTGTAGTTCAGTATCTTACAGGAAGTTCATATGTCAAAATTAATGACAAAAATATTGAAGAAGTATGTTAAACAAAATATCTGGTTGTAGTCTTCGACGGCCCAAATTGTTATAGTTTAAACGAAAATTGCGACAGGAGTCTACAATTTGGGAAAATAAATCCGCCCTTTCTATGGTTTTGAATGACTACATGTAAACGATTTGTTGTGCTAATCTGTAGAAGGTGGTATACTATTATTATTTCTCGTTTATTAAATCAAGTTCATTGGTCTCAAGTAGTTGAAAATAAAGACATACTTACAATATATGGAAAACATACCCGTTTTCTTGTTTTAACTACAAAACTGTAAAAAAGGATTTTAAAGCAAATACTTAGGTATCCTTTACTAAAATAATGAGTTTTTTACTAATTTATTAGCGAACATGGCTAAAGACATCAAAGTCTTTCTAGTAAACTGTAATTAGCTGTGTTGGGGTCGTAAATATACTAAAATTATTTACAATTTAAACCTTGAAGCACGTACCATTGGGGAAATCTTTTTTCTTTTATACAGTAACGCGGATTTAACGTTAAAATGAAATATATTAAATGCTCGTATTAACCCACCCGTTACACAATTACCACTTGTGCGCTTGTACAAACATTTCATTAGCGTATAATAACTTATTTTAGTTACTTATAATGTAGGGGTAGAGGGGTAACAGTGTTACACGTACTACAGTGTTACACTTAATGTTTTTTAGGATTGCTTTATATTAAACATTGTTCATATTGTCATGTTAGAAGTACTTTGGTGTTAACCAAGTGTAGGTGCATTTTGGTTAATATTCACTGATGGGTTTTCAAGAAATTAAGGTATGTATATTTTTTAATATCAAAAGTAATTATTTCAAGTAAAATACAATGTACCTCAGGATTAAATTAATTAAAGCTATATTATTCAAGATTTATTTATAAATAGTTTGTAAGCTTATTTACGCCGGAGAAGTACGAACTTAACCTCAAAACTGTTTATGCCCTTATTAACTATTCCTGTATAGATTTTTGATGATTGGCATACAGTGTTACAGTGGATAGTGGGGTTCGGTGTAGCATTATTTATGTAACACTTATGCAGACAATTATCAGTCCAAGTTGCATCTAAGTGACAAAGATACATTATTTCAGTCAAATGATATCGATGTTGGAAACTTTGTGGTAATACAAGAAGAAGCTACAATAAAACACATAATTTTATTAATTAGGGAAATTACACGTAAAACGAATACAGAAGTTAATCCAACTTATAAATTCGTACGTACAACGCAAGAATATAAGAATTTTAAGTTGTTTTATTAACATTAACATTGTTAACCTTTCCTTCTAACTCTGTACCCCACTATTAGGATACACTGTTACACAGAGCACCAAGTTGAAGAAGTCTTAATTTCTCTAAAAGTTGAAATAAGCAAGTTAATTGTAAAAGTTGAAACAAGATTCGTAACTCTTAAACTAGGAAGAGAATAAATTTTAAAATTTTTATTTGGTTGTGAATTATACCAAAAAATATTTTTGTGTAACACTGTTCACCCTCTTCCCCTACTATTATTCTAAATGTTACCAAAATGCACTGGTCAAGTTTGGAGCGCGAGCTGTATGTATTTAATTAATAGTTAATTAATAAATAATAAATTTAATTTATATATTAATATATTTAATTCTATATGTTGTGTACACGTTCTATGTGTTTTCTAAATGTGTTTGGCAGAATGCGTACAGTTGCGAGCAGTTGCAAGTTGACAACTCTTTATACGAGATTTGCTTAAATTACCACGTTTAAATAAGACTTCTCAGGCTGCTATACTGGGTGTAACTAATATAACTAGAAACATCCTAATGGGGGAGTAGCTGTATTAATTTAAAACATATTTTCGTTAATGTGGTCGCTTCTGCTAGTTTTTGAGATCACATTTTAAATTTTAAGTACGCCCATTGTACTAACAGTACATTAAAAAATACAAAATTAATTTTTAAAAATTTATAGTTAAAAAATTATTTAAAAAAATTTTTGTTTGCTTGTTTCTTATTTTTAATATAATATGAATACAATGGGCGTACTTAAAATTTGAAAAACGACTACATCTTGATAAGGAAGATATGCCCTAAATCATTCCAGCTAAACCATCACGAGGTTTCTATATCAGTTATACGCTAAGTACAGTACAGACAATACTAATGTTGTAGCAAGTGACAGACATGTAAGTATTTGACAACTGACAATGTCAAAAAATGTTAAACAAAAATCGCATTATAATAGTATATTGTACAACTAGCTATGAAAGTAATACTTTTTTCACGAATTTGCAGTACTGATTAACCAGGGTGAAACCCGAGTTTATCAAGCAAATGAGTGAAAAAAAAAGACTTCCATAGCGTGTTGTACATGACATTTTTTGCATATTGCAAGTTGAGAAATTTGCCCTAAAATTAATGCATTTATGCAAAATTTTAGAAAAATCAGAAAATGGTATCCTTTGACAATAATCTCGGAGGAGATTGAAGTTTCTTTTTTACAAACAGAATTAAAAAATAATGAAAAAAAGTGCTATTTATTTTTCGTTAAAAAAGGCCAAAGTTCATAATCAATCTGCAAAACAAAATAATTAAAAAAAGTGCTACTTTCATTAGTATTTTTCGTTAAAAAATGTCAACTTTCATAATCAATATGCAACAAAAATCCTTTTTACAATTGGCTTTCAACTATTCGCCAGTACATCGTGAATGTAGATTGACTTTTAATAAATACTTTAACTTTATTTTTTTAGTATTATCTTTAGTATACTGTAAGGTAATATTTGTCAAGTTACAATGGAGTTGATTAATCTTAATATGATCAAATTAATGACGAGACATGTACGAAACTAAGATGATGCAACAAAACGTATTGAATAAAAGTAACATTTGTTGAAAATTGTGAAAATTAACCAAATTCTTGGAAATCCCAAGTCCCAGATTCCAAAGACATACATGAAAAGTATTACAATTGCGAGATAATTTGAATAAGATGTAACTATTTGTATTGAACAATTATTGGTATTAGAGATTAGACGTACAATTGCGATCAATGATAAAATTATGTCAGCCGATTTTTCAGTTTTTTGTGTAATGTAAATGTTTATTATATTGTAAACAAGAACATTTCATTTTTCAACATTGTACATCATACAGCGTACATTGTACAAAAAACTAAAAAACCGGCTATCACTATTTTTTTAATCGTTCCTTAGCGATTGATCGTTCCTTAGCAGCTGTACCTAGTGTGGGTGCAGAAGACCGAAATGTTTTTGATCGAATCGCTGTAGTGCAGGAAAATTTCCCCTAGTATACATGAATACAATGTAAACCAGCGTTTTCAAATTAAACACTACTTCTCGTTCGCATATGACGCGAATGATGCTTATGAAAAAAATTAGGGAAAATAAAATAAATTCCAACGTTTATATTATAACTTGAAACTGCTAAAAAGGTCAAAAAAGAATAAAAGGTACAACATTATCAAATATTGACATGTAAGTATTTCTTCTTAATTAATGCCTCTTAGTCAACATATCCCAGGCGTTAAACGGGGTTTAAGTTTGGAGAACGTGAGGATGGTAAAGTCACGGTAAGGTCGTTAACAAAACGATCATAATGTTTGGAATTGTCTGAAAATTAGAATTCATCTTCAATAGTGTCATAAAATTATGGATTAACATTGTAAAAGAAACCTCAACATATTGTGCGCTGTTCATATTGTCCGCACATACATGTCTGTGCATTAATTGAAACAAATTCCCTCAAGTCATGAGTCATGACTACATCTCTTTGTTAGGGATTGACAGTAGTGCTGATCTTGAAAACGATATTTTACGTCCCAGCTACTATCTGTTCTACAATAGAAGCAATAATAGTAATTTCAGTATATATGTACTTCCTCTTTTTCAGAATGGTTGCTGAATGCTCTTAAATAAGAGAATTTACAATAGCACACTGAGTAACTTAAACCTGACTAATACCTAGTGCTCTGGGATTGCTCATTGTTTCTATGTAATAACGACTGTCATTGATAGGTACAGTTATAGAAACGTATTTCTGTTAAACGTAAATATTATGTATTATTGAATTTTCTGTGCCAAAAAGACCAGCGATTTTAAAAATGTCATTAAATGCTGGGAGTAGAGGCATGTAATGAACAGTGTATTCATTAACCAGTAAGGCATTAATTACAGAAATATATGTATTCATTAAAAAAATAAAGTCAAAAATAAATAAGTAAATAAAATTATTTGTTATAAGAAACATACCTATTTCAATGTTTAGGGAAATAGAGATATCCAAATATATATGCATTAGATATGTAATTGCAGAAGATGAATAAACTAAAACTTTTTATATACATTTTTATTTTTATATACAATGATATCATTGTTTTCCATGGCACACTTGAAAATTTCGTGAAAATATAACTAAATGCTGATCCACTATTTTTCTTTTATTTAACAAAAAATATTACAGCAATCATAATTCGCAACACATCATTGAATCTAGAAAAATATTGTCTACCAGATTAAATTAAAAAACAGCTAGTATGTATATTTAAGAAAAAAAAAGTTGACTATCACTGACATTAAAATTGGCGTAGAAAAAAATTACAAAAGAATGTTTTGTAGTACTTATAGAACCATTTTATTCGGTTTTTGATTTATCAAAACCGGACCATAAATAATGGAATTGTGGCTTGCGGCGTTTTTAGTAAACAGCTTATATTAAGAAATTTGTGGTCTGGCTGGCCTAACGGTAAAGATACCGTTCGCTTTACCTTTTACTTTTAAATATAATGAGACGTACTGGCCAAAACCATTTAGATCGACATTTGGTCGAGCCTGGATTCAAAATAAGTTTTTTGGTATTGGGATCGATGTCATGGGGCGCATGACCTAAAATGTTGGTGCCCGTAATCAAATTTAAAAATAAAGTTATTTTTACTTGTTTTATCAATGTCACTGGCAAATCCTGCTTACAACTCACTCAAATTTATGTGAATAGCTGCGACTGAAGGTGAATCACTCCATTCTATTCCATCATTGGCGTGGAATGATCACTGATATTCCCACTATGCTAGGAATAACTCAACAATAATGCTTCTACGGACAACTAATTCATTTGACTTTTGAATATTACTTGAACCCTCATCATGGGACATGAAGTAATTGGTTCATAGAGCCACATAATCTTTTATGTAAGTTTTATCTAACACGAACGGACTCTTTCTAAACTCTCGTAAAGACAAATAGGTATGGTTACAAAGTTAATTTAAAATCTACTTATAAATGTAATCAAATACGGAGGCACACCTTGAAACAAAAGATATTTTTCCGGAAACGAAACAAAACAAATTACTTTAACTTTCAAAAATTCTTTCGCAAACTGTACAACACAAACTATTTAATACTTACTGTACAACTCAAGATTGCCACGGCTTGAGATCTTATCTTTCTACAAATTTGAATTCAGGTCGTAGGTATTGTTTCCACAGCTCAAAATTATAAAAGAATAGATAAAGGTTTAAGACACAAGAAAATACTTATTATTAGGGCGCCATCTGATTAGGAAAGTCTAGTAGTTTTTATAAAAATATTGACTCGTTACCAGTAACCAGATACTGGATCAGATCTAATAAATTTAATTTAATTTTAATTAGTCAAAATCAATTGTGTCAAAGTTAGGTTGAATAAAAATATTTAAAGACTTTCTTAAATATATGGCCCTGTAATATTCAGATTAATTAAATTTAATTATAACTTTATTGATAAATGAAAAATAAAAAAATGAAGTTTCCAAATAGAACATCGTTGTTACAAAATTTAAATGTATATAAAAATGTAGTCAAAAATACTTGGTACAGAAATAATGGTTCAAATTACGTCACACAAAATAAAATTCATTAAGTCACAATACCTTATTCAGATAGTTTAATCTGATTTCACCTTACAAAGCAATTGAGACAATATTGCTGTTCCATCAAAACAAACACATATTACCAAACTCGATCGCTGGATGAAATTGAAGAATCTGGAAAACACCTTACTGATGCCGCAACTAAATTTGCTCCAAGGAGTAAAGTTCATAATAACGATCTCTCTTTTCTTATAAAACAGTAGCCGAAATAACCATAAAAGTTCAATTGTTAGATGTTTATTAAAAAACGTTCTTCATTAATAAAAGTAATGCCACACTAAAATATATTATTTAGTTTAACACTTCCGAGTTTAAATTATGTTTAAAACGGAATCCATAAGGAACTTATTTCATGATAATTTAAATTCGATAACTATGATTTGTAACGGTATATTTTTATCAGTCCTGAATAAATTTAGTTTTGTCTACATATTTACAAAATCTTAAGTCCGGTTCTGCAAATTTACGTTCTTCTTAAAATATAAACTTGTGTAGCATTTGGTGCAAATAAATTTATAAATATTATTCTCAAAAGGTCGTTTCAAATCTTCGTAGAATTATAAAAAAGACTTGGGCAATAAATTATTCCTTTCTGTATTTCATCTACGCACGTGTACATTGGTTTAAACCAAATAATAACATGGATCGTGGTAAATCTAACTTTATTTAGTTCCCAGAGATATTATAGATTGGGTTCCGTGAAAATATTATAAAGCAAGTCACCTTTATTTAACAAATTTATTTTCTTTACGTGTTAAAAAAAATCTTTTTTGCGTATTCGCGTATGGGTTTAAAAAAATAACTTGAAGTGTCTGCTAGATTTACAAAAACAACATCTGCATGCACTATTCTTCCGCGCAAATACAAAATTACGTAGCATTTAGTTCTTTAGGGTCAAAATATAGTAGCGAAATTAAGAAAATCTTCCCTATCGACTCCATGTGTACTACATAGCTCTGATTTGTTCAATTTGGGGCAGGCGTCTTTTTGATTGGTCTATGCAGAATTGCACCCTCCGAATTATAATAATATAACCTTCAGTTTTAAAAAAGACAACACACTTGCCTTGAGCTACGGTTCCGAGACAGTACAGTGTTTTAATAGTTCAGCCAATGATCTGAATATACAGTACAGTTTATAGATAAAAGTGGCTCGTTATTTTGTGACGGGTCATTAAAACAATTATTTCTAACGTTCCAGTTTTAATTAGTGAACTTATGTTATAAAAATCAAGTGGTTCTTAAAATGCAACTGAATCATTGTTAACAAAAATTACAGAAACGTATCTGTTTGGGATTATCGTTTATTTGCAGACGGATTCATAATCTAATTAATAAATTCCCGTTCCATAAATGGATAAGAATAAATAAGTATCGATTTTATCGGAAGCAACTAATCTAGCAAGTGCTAAAGTGTTTAAATTGTTTTAAGATTTTAAAGATATTACCGTTAGTTATCGGACGCAAGTTAATATAAATAAAATTATAAAAGAGACAGGATTGTTTTAACTGTGATTTAACAAAGAAAGTTAGATAAACCATATGGATTGTTTCAATGATTTGTTTGATTGAAATGAACTATCAAAAAACAGTTTCCTTGGACCTGCTGCAGTCAAAAGTAATTCATCACCAGTCACGTTCAGAAATTATTTCCTAATAAGAAGCATTTCCAGTTTCTTCTAATAATTGGCTTAGTATGAAATTCGATCCAAAGGATCAAGGTATTGTAATTTAAGAATTATTTATTTTGTGTGTAATTTTTGAGTAATTTTGCTTGTGTTTATGGATTATTTGGATAGTTGATTTTTATTATCTATTTATAATAAGAGAGCTCTCTGGTAGGATTTAATACTAGAACATTAACTTCAATAATAATTGAATAAGCTAATTCCGCAAAATCTGAATAATTTATGTTCGACAAAATTCAAATAAATTTATATTTAATAAATTTTGAATAATTTTAATCTCAATAAAATTTGAAAACTTTCTGTTCAATAAATTTTGAATAACGTTAAAGTTCAATAGTAGATGAATAATTTAAGTTTAACGATACCATTGATTCTTATGTTTTTGGTTATATATGTATTCTATCTTTTTTTATTTAATAAATATGTTTTCAAGTCTAAGCCAAGTGAGCTAAATGGAACGATATACAGTGAAGTCTCGCTAATTCGGACTAATTAAAACAGGGCCAATCCGAATCATCGCGGTTTTCGGATTACCGCGTCTGTAGAGTTACAATGTTTTATTTGTAAGTAAATGGAATTAAAACATTCTGCAAAAACATTTATTTAAAAATAAATAAAACTACAAAAATATTTAACGCTAAACAGTTTTAAAAACGTAAAAATAATGTTCCGCATTAATATGTCGTTAATAAAACGGCGGCGATTTTGTTTGTTTCGTATTTTTTAAACTTAATACCTTACACTGACAAAAGCGTTTAGTTTGAACAATTAAATTTATTCAATTCAACTAAATAGATAGTTAAAATCTGTTAAATCAAATTAAATTTAGTTTATTTAACTAAATATTTAGTTGAATTAAATACATTTAATTAGTCCTACTAAATGTTTTTCTCAGTGTAGATACTATTTTTCTTTTGAATCTTCCAGTATCACAATTGTTTCAATTTTTCTACCGCCCATTGCAAAGCCACGCTAATCGCTTTGCAACTGTTTTTAATGGACCTTGCTGCTTGCGAATCATTGAATAGCTTTTCCCCCGAGATTTTTAACAGTCATAAATTGTGTCTTTTTAAAATTAAGTAACCAATCTTTACTTATCCTGAAGTCATCCTTTTTGAAAACATCTTTGATAAAGTTACAGCAGCATGCGGTGCATACGAAACAATGCAGTTGCGATACGACGTATGCGCTATCGGACTCGTACATATTGCGTGCGAGCGTGACGGCGCATACGTCGCATCGCGATTGCTTCACTGGTTACTATGCACCAATGCACGCTTCTGGATAAAAATGCTTTGCCTTTTCGGTCGAAATTTCGGAAGTTCGGATTATCAAAACCTTTAAATCCGGATTACAATAGACTCAATGTAAATAAATTACTGATCCGGATTGTCGTGGTATTCGGATTAACGTAGATTCGGATCAACGAGGCTTCACTGTAATTATGAATGTTTTATTCATTTTTTCTAATTTAATAAATACAACCAAATTTTTGTCCAAAACCTGGCAAATTGAGTTCATTTTCTGATTAGTGAATTCAATATCTTTTCTGGCTTAATTAATGTCATTAAATTTCATAATCAGATGGCGCTCTTTTAGAGTATTTATTTGAGTTCTGAAACCTTTATCTACTCCTTTTACAAATAAAACAACTGCTGAACCAATACCTGCGACCTGGAATTAAAATTTGTAAGATAGAGCTAAATCTCAAGCCGTGAGCATCTTTTAACGTAAGTATAAAATTATATTATTAAGTTGTGAGTTTTAAGCGTTTCAATTGTCGCCCAAGCGCGGGGCTTTTTATGGTTGTTTTCTCGTACAGAAAAACGTATGATTCAGATTGTTCACATCAATAACTGTATTTTGATCACACAAGATCTTTCATCAAAACTGAAAATGCCTCTACTAAACGTTAACTGCACTGTAAATTATATTAAGTTTCGGTAAGAGCGATTCCAAATTAATCACTTAAAATTCTGTGTTTTTCATAACTTATAAAGAACGGGAAACTATAATTTGGTTAACTTATTAATCCCCAAAAAGTCATCGATAAATTGAAGCAAATGAGCTTCCGATACGAGAGCGGAACTAAACACAAAAACGGTAGTAGTATAACTTAATTATATTCTTAAAGACGGTAACTTTATTCATATTAAAATCTGTAGTGTTCTAAATAAAGATTAACAAAAACTGTACCTGGGGCATCTCCCCAAGAGAGAGCCCCAAGAAAACACGAAAAATTATCTTCCACTCGGCCCGTCTACTTATTTATTCTTTTAGATTCTCCTGTAAACTAAAAACTATTTCGCGGTGGTATGATTTTCTAAATGGGCGAAACTTTTTAAACAGTCCAATAGAAAAATAGCCGGATTTTTGTCAGCCAACGAAATACGTTGATGTCATTTGTTCGAGAACCTTCCTAACTAAACTGAAGGGGATTCCCTTTTCAATTTATACGTATAAAACTGAAGCTAATAACACACACAGATGGTGTCTAGACAACTCGTTCCACAAAATTCCTTTTGGCGGTAAATTGTTTACTAGTAAAATGTTTTAAAGCTATTAATTCGAACTTTCATACGTATTCAACTATAAGGATATTTATGTTAACGCCAATATTAGATTTTAGCCCTTATAAGCTCGGAACTAAAAACAATTTTGTTTTTCTAGAACCTTATATTTCTCGGAAAATAATAGTGTAACACTGCAAAAGCGGTGCTTTTAAAAGGGAATCTGCAGATTTTTCTAGAAACAAATTTTATCGATCTGGGTTTCTTTTAAAAGTCACCTCTGATATTTTAACGGACTTATTTTATGCAGAATACCAACGTATTTTTAAATCAAGAAAAATATACAATAATATGCAGGACTGCACTAAGGGTTTTTATCAATTATGCAAATAAAATTGCATTTTTCGGAAGTTAAAAAAATGAACCGTTACAACCTTAACGTAACCAAAATTGTGTTGACTTATCTTAATAATTAATTCCTTTACAGGACAAAAGGTTAATTGAAGGATTTTCTTATTCTCCTATCTCCCGACATATCTTCCTTTCTGACTTAGGGGAGAGTCTGGAACAGTGGCCATGCAGGAACAGTGGCAACCTTCCCGCCATTTTCTTGTTTATAAAGATTAGGTGCTGTCATCTAGCACAGAATGTACCAATAGGACACTGAGAATATTAACAAAGTTTTTCCATTTAAATCTCAAGATTTTATTTTAAAACAAACTCAACCTGAAATTGTGTACTTGAAGTAAAATACAACAGGCAAGTGAAATAATTGTTAGTGGCTAAATAAAAAAACGTCGAAAGGAACTAGCGTTGACTGCTTATACCTACTACATGTAAATATTTATTGGTATAATAATATTTTTATTGTGTTGGGTAGTTTTTGTTTTTTCCTACTTTTTTAAAAAGCATGTTGTTGATGGTACAGTGGCCATGTTAAATGTAGGTACAGTGGCCACTTCTTTGTTATATAGGTCACTGTACTATTATTTAGTACAATGTTTTATGTATTTCAGATATTATTTCCTAGATGTTCCTTATGATTTGTACATTATTTATCTCAACCTGTAAAAATAGGCGGCACTACTAGAACAGCAAATCTGTTTTTTCCATGAATTTATCTATGTATAATGTTTGTTAGCTTTTGGCTGTTTTTTTAAATTTAAGTTGGCTTTTTTTCTAATACAAACTATTTTTTACAAAATAAATCATTATTCTATAAAGGTCTATGTACTTGTTTTTACTATTCCCATTTCCTACACAGTAGTGGCCACAGTACCATACTCTAATGGCCACTGTACCATCACTGTAGGTACAGTGGCCACTTTTATCTTAAATTTTTCCAACTCCAAAATCTTTGTTATAATTTTATTTTTTCAGTTCTAGAATGTAATGGTGTAGAAGTAAAAACAGTGTTTGTTATCTAATGGTAACAGATTCTATAACAAAGGGTTAATCTTGGTTGTTATTGATGTTATTATAAAAAGGTGGCCACTGTTCCAGACTCTCCCCTACTCCTCTCTTCCGACTTATTTCCCTCACAGATTCCCCCTCCCCCGACTTATCCACCCATTCTCATCATGAAATTCTACATTGAATTCTTATATCATATGCTTAATATACACAACTTTCTAAACTTTATCCGTCATTTTGTCCATGTTCCTTAAGATACATAGGGCATTTGTCTTGTCTACTATTTTAAGATTTTTATGTTTTTTTGAGTATTATAACCACTGAAATGTAAAATTACATATGCTAGAAATAGCTACAGCACTATCGACGGTTTCATAGACGCTAGTGATGGAATACGTCTGTGTTAGGTATAAATGTGAGTAATTCCGAAATTTAACAAGTTGGGGAACTCAGAGGCTGCTGCAAGTTGATGAGCTTTCTCCAGCGTCTCGAATTAAACATTTTTTATTTTTGCATATAAAAATATAAAAATTAAGTAGTGTTGACTAATCTACACAGCGAAAGCTTCAATATAAAACAATCACGCAAATCAGTCTAGTAGAACTTTTAAACGAACTGGAAGAAAAATCAGCCTTGTATTTTAAATATATAGACTAGGACTGAGATTAAGATCCTTGTAAAAAGGCTTATCAGTGTAATCAAAAATATGGAAAGCTTTACAAGATTAATAGTAATAATAGTTTTAACAAGAATAAATTATTTGGCATGAACTTGTAGTAGTAGAACTGTTGTGTTTTTAGATCCTATTGTCGTACAGCAGCTGTGTGAAAAATGTGGTGAATTTATTGCTCATCCACCTTTCATACAAGATACATGTGAGGAATATGGTAGGTTCTACGCATGCCAGATATGCCAGATGAAGTTTAAGCTGAGAAGCTCTTTAAGTAGCCACCAACGTGAATGTGGAAAAAAACCGTTATTTCAGTGTACAGTAAGCGACTGCCTAGCTATATTTAGATACAAAATGACATTTCTGGACCATATGCGATGTAAACACGGAGTTAATAAAGAATAGTTTAAAGTTTCAAATGAGTGTTTTTCTTCTTTAGTTTTGAGAAATAAAAGATTAAATTATTACATTATTGTACGGTTCAGTATATTTTGTATTTATATTTTTGTGTTTTTTGTTTTGTTTTAGATATCGATTACCTACCATACAGATTAAAAAAAGCGAAATATGTCTGCGAAAATTGCAACAGAACATATTCCTGGAAGCGTGGATTACGACAACATAAAAAATTCCAATGTGGAGTGGCTCCTCAATTCACTTGTCCTGTAATTGGGTGTGGAAAAAAATCTAATATAAAAGGAAACCTCCGGAAACATATAATTACTGTACATGAAGATAAAAAATTAGCAAAATCTATTCCGTAGTACTTTACAAACCACCCTTCTTCTTATAATATATAATATCTAGATATTTATTATACAATTTAGTATTAGACAAAACTACTTAGGTATGCTACTATGTATTATGGAAATTTAAATTTCAAGAAAATGCGATTTTGTGTAAATGTCTTTGAGTACGAATCATATGTTATCTGTATAATGTATGTTCACGTATTAACGATCATTAAGTTTGTAAAATTATTGAATATTAATATAATTATTAATTAGCAACGTAGCAACTTCTTGTTTAACTACTACTGAAGAATTTACTAAATCTGTGGCATATCGAGATTTTACTTGTATACATTGTGACGTATACAAGTATAGAATGATAATAATTAATGGTTAATTTGTTTTATGTTGTAAAAAATAATGTTATACATAAGAAAAGTGCAAATTTACAATAACCCATTCAAATGTTCAAAGTGTGCAAAAATATACGACTATAAACCAGAGTCAACTATACGAGCCTACGCCTAGGATTTTTAACATCACGATACACGCCAAGAGAATTAACAGAGAACAAATAGAATCTAAGCTCAGTGCCCAATTCTTACGTGAGGAATATTCTCGTATTTATCAGGTAAGATCATACATGAGACAAAATTCGTGAAGTGGACCACGTCTTTATCAGTGGTAGGATATTCAATGTTACTTACCAGCGCGGAAACTTTTGTAAGAAGACTAACAGTAGTATATGATACAACAATGCTAAATTTGTACAAAACAAAGGTTTTCTTCGCACAGTTAAAAAAACACTTTAAATAGTAACTCCCTAATAACCATAAATTATAAACTGTGGATTAAACTAACACATGTACAGTGCAGCGTTTTTTACCGAGTTTTGCTGAAGCTGACAAAGCTTTTTTTTGTTTGGACAGTTTAAACTTAAATTAAAAAAAAGCAAGTGTATGTTCCATCACGGAAGCGAGACGCTGCAAAAGCGCCTCTTCGGGGTGTTCAGCCGGGCACTTCTGTCAGGATGTGGTAAGGGTGACAAAAATATTCTTGAAGTACAGGTATTGCTTTACAAATTCTGTAAATTTCATCTTGATGTTATGTAACGAACGCGAAATACTAATGAATTAGACTTAATTAGGCCATTAACTGCTTATAGGGCTATACGAGGTTACGTGTTCCCTACACTGTCTACTTCCACATTTTTCATAAATTAATTGTTTGTTCGATGGCGGTCAAAATCTTGCGGTCTCCGCTTGGACTACTAGATGATGTGTTTGTGTAGCTAATCTTTTCCTACTTATTTAGAAATATTAATATTAATAAATACTACCTATACTTTATATTTATAGGTATTAATATATACCTGTACTTTAACAATACTACTTATGTGCAATATTTGTATACTAGCTTTTGATTATTTCAGGTAAAAAATCCACAGAATGTTTTAAATGCGGTAAAACATATAAGCATAAAGGATCTCTAACATTCCACCTTAAATATGAATGTGGAAGGCCTCCACAGTTCCAGTGCCCTCTATGTTCCTACAGAACAAAACAAAGAGGAAATTTAAAAAGTCACATTAATCTTAGACATTTCAAAAAGGATCAAACTAGAAATAAGTAATTTTCGCAGAGTAAGAGAACGTTTACGGTAAAACATTACTTTAGCTTTATGTACATACTACATATACATAGAAGTATTTTACTTTGAATCTGTTTTTATTTGAATGTAAGAAGTATGTAAAAGAGATATTATCCATAGAATATTATTAGAATGTCCAGGTAAAAACTTTTTATTGTTAAGTTATTAAAGGTTTTTTTACAATAATTCACAATAAGTTCATTACAACAATCTTAATTCATATAATACAATAATAGGTTAAACTAAATACTGATGCTGGTGAAATCGAAGTTAATATATGTACGATAATTAACAATACATTTTTATAAAACTGTTCGAATTGTAATTGAAAATTGTACTGAAACTGATGGTAGCAGATTTCAAACAGTACTTTCCAATTTTGACCAGCTCTGTCGGCTTTTGCTAAACATTCCAGAGAAAATTAGCACAAAAAGTTATTAACCTTAGCAATACTAGTAGGTATTACACGTACTTTGTCCTGGTGAAAAAGGATTGTTATACTTCCTGCATTCGTATACCAGACAGAGCAAGCTTCCTTTTTACCGTACTTGCTAATTTGACCTTAACGGTAATATTCGATGACAACAACTTTTTTTCTTGTCTTTTATCTTTGCCGTTTTTATCCAAAGGCTAAAAGTCTAAAAGGTATTTCAATCCTTAAAGGAAGACTATTACTTTAACATAATAAAGTCTTGTTATAATATTATAGATCAAACTATAAAGTCATGGTTTGGACATAATAAATATTGACTGTCGTTAGCCAGAAGTTTCAGAAGACGCTAGCACTATCGATTGGGATACTATTTAGCTTAATATATTAGATTTAGATAAGAAACCAAGCAATGTGGTCATGTCGTAGGTAACTTAAATGTTGGTGATGGTGCTTTCAATTAGTTGAGTTTAAGTAATGACCCCACTGCGGTCACGAGCTAAGATTTTGTTAATATCCCAATAAACATTGTATTTATACAATAGTAACAATAAACTTAATATCACCAATTTTGAGCACTATAGATTTGCGGTTACTATTATAGAAATAAAAATGTTTATTGGGATATCAACGTAATAAAAACATTATTTTTTCAAATTATGTATCAAGTAACTTCGAACGATTCGTACCAGCTTTGACACCACACTAAACCATATGTGCTTTTTAAAATGTACCCTAGAATGTTCCTCTTTTTTATATAAACGTGGTATAATTTTATACAGTGCTATTAAATTAAAATGCAATATACTTTATTACTCTATAATTGTCTATATTGCATTTGAAAATGACCAAGTAAGAGCATTAGGTTAAATTGTTTGGTTGTTGCAAGTACATTTGCGTATTATCACGAACAGACGTGGTTTGTTATAAAACTTGTTAAAATTTTGTACAAAAATTGTATTTTCATTTACGTTTGTATTTTTACAAAACTCAATTAGTCGTAAATTATCCTCAACTGAATTGAAAGAGGTTAAACGGCTAACGCATATTGAGCTGTTATGTAGTAATAGTAGCATAAACATACATGTAATTTCTTGAGATAGTTATTTTATGCATATTGCATTTTAATTTAATAGCACTGTATACACATTACACATATATATTTTTTGTAACTTTTATTATAATATTAGGTGCATATTATATGATAATAAAATTATTTTGTAAGCGGTACGATGTGTTATTTTTTCCTACTACAAATTACTTGTTATAATAACCACTTGTTCTTGTTTATGCGTCAATTTTTCCTCGGTTTTAAGTTACGACTTTTTAAAATAATGTTTGTTTAATATCAGCCGTTTATTTAAATTTCAATAACTACGCCATTGTTTGTTGATTTTAATAAAGATTTAAGCGAAGCAAGTGTTAGAATTTTTGTTTTCGATTGTTTTCTAAATATCGATATTTTCAAATCCATCTTTTTCTAAACAGCGAATACTGTTAAAAGAAGTTATCTACAGCAGGAGATGAACTTAATATTAATTTAACAAAATACTGAAATGATATCATCAGTTTGAAAATTTAACTATTTAATAACACATAAAGGTTATTTAAAAGGTTACATGCTAGGTTCCATATACAATTATTAGTATAAAACAGAATTATAGGAGTACGATCATAACCTCACTTTAATCAAAAGGATTAACTTTTTTAAAAAGGCGTATGAGTAAATTATGTTGTTTTATAATAAAACATGTTTTATGTAACACAGGTTACAGGTTTAGGATAGTTTATCCACTTTTCTTGAATGTTTTTGAATTCACGCAGACGATAATTTGCTTTTTCCCTTAAAGCTAAATCAGTTTCGATAGATGTTTAACTGGAAATAGTTGAAAGAAATCATTATCTTGAAGTTTATTATGCCACAATTGGCTTAGTGATTCCCGTATTTTCTTGTAATCATGTCATTTGAATGAAGATATCGGCAGTGCTGATGTTCTTTGATTTTTGGAAATTTTGATATTATTATGATGTTTTTCACCATTGTTTGGATTCAGTCACCTGGAGTGCTGTATTCTGGACGAGAATAGTTGAAGTTTTGATCAATTTATGTTTTTATTTATCCAGCACTTGCATTAGCATCGTTTGATCAATATGATTAGGTTAACTTGAGTAACAATGTAAATATTCAAGGTACTGAGATAGCTGGAGATTTGTGTATTTTGAATGTAATTAAGGTTTAATGAAATATGTAACAACTGATCGTTTTTCTCTGTAAATATTGATTTTAGACTATAAGTGTGTTCGATGTTCATAATTTTCATGTGTTTCGATTGTTATTTTGGCTAAACATATAAAAGGGCCTTCGAAAAAGAACAATTTCAGTCGATAAAAAGTAAAGGGTGAACCTATGCTCGGCTCCAGATCAAAATCTGTAAAATAAAGTTTGGTTAGTTTGATCAGATGTTTTTCTAACCAAATGAAACGTCAAATCATATTCAAGTTATATACTATCGTATATACTGCCTGTGTACTCTGCGTTTTTCAGCGGGAAGATTTTAAACAAGTGTAGCGACACATATAGGATCATTTTAACAACAAAAGTAAGTTGTTTCATAATTGTTTTCTGTTCAGAAACTTTAACGTTTATGACAATTTAATGTTTATAAATAAATTTGCTGTCTTTTTAACAAGTTTTTTTAAGAACATAGTTCTTTTGTTTTTTTAATTATTATTTAAATTCTTTTTCAATTTATTTAATATTAGTTTGCTTAAATGAAATTTTATATGATACCCATGTCATATCATTTACAAAATAATAATTCATTTAGATAAACTAAAGAGAGGTCTTCTCAAAATAATTTATGTTTGAATTTCTTTTTAATTTTTTTATTATTCTTTCTTTAAATAAATAAAAATCTGTTTTTATAATTTCAATATTTGTTATTATTTATGTGGAATGCAATTATCCATTCATGTTTCAATACAGAGTTTAAAATTTATTTCTCGTCCAGAAGTTTTCTTTCCATATATAGGGATTAGTAAAGTCAATTTTGTCGTTTGTGTTAATCTCATGCTCAACCGGATTAAAACCGAGTTAGCCTATTATTTTATTTAAATTCCACTTAATACATATACAGAACAAGAACATAAAACAACAAATAAAACTTATACTAAAAATATATCTAAACCTTAAACATTAGGTGGCTATTCCAATATTTGTCTGGTGTTTGTCGCCGTTTTGTCTGTTTGCTTCTTAATGGATCGTTTGGAGCAACAAGTAGAAATAGTTCGATGAGATCTACGCAGCAAGATTTCACGGTAGAGCAGAACAAACTAGAAAAAAAAGTTCGTACAAAATTAAATTTGATCTATAACTATCGACAGTTTGGTATTAAATTCAGTAGTTGGGACTACATCACTCACATTCTATTTATCATATAAGAACAACTACTTTACTTAACAACAACCAATTAAAACTACTTGCTAGTGAATAAAATCACTAAAATGGTGTTTAATATCTGGAAAAATCACGTGTGGTTTTTTCACTTGTTAAAACAAATATTGATATGATATTGATATATTGTTATTGATTGATAGAATAAATAAATTTTAAATATTAATTTCTGAAAGAATGAGTAAATACCTGATAAAGAGTTTGATGAAATAAAATTTTGAATAAAAATAAAAAGTCCTCTGTTAGCTAACATAACTATTTATGGATAATTTAGAAAAACAAATATTTGATTTGGATCTTTCTAAACACATTATTTTTTGGTTTCATTATGTTGATGACATTTTAGCTTGTTTTGACAGTTTTTCTGAGGTGTATCAAAGAATTTGTAATTCTTATTAACAGTCTTCACACAAACATTACGTTTACACTAGTGATGGGAACTTGGGTGTCGAGTGTCGTGATACTGTTCGTGGTCGTGACACTTGAAGTGTCGCGACACTTCGTGTCGAACAGTATCGCTCTTATTAGAGTGTAATTCGAAGTTGCTTGATCATTCTTACAAAGAAATTAAAGGCAGATTTGTTGAACTGGCCAACAATCATTGAATAAGACGTACATATAAAACTATTTTGTTGTAGATTTTTTAGTTAAAATTATAAATTCATGAATTATTTGCAAAACATTAATTTAAAAGCCGAAACCTGAAAAGTTGACGCAACGCCTCCGTGGTTCGATGGCAAACCTTGGCTTGCTAAACTGCACGGGCTGGTGGAATGCAAAATCGAACCCCGTTACAAGCATAACTTTTTTTTAAATTTTATTTGTTATTATTCTTTTATTCGAAAAACGTACAAGAAATAATACATTACAAATAAAAAATAAAGATACCCAATTAATAAGACATTGTCTTATTAATTGGGTATCTTTATTTTTTATTTGTAATGTATTATTTCTTGTACGTTTCGAATAAAAGAATAATAACAAATTATTTAAATTGTTTTGCAACTATTAATCTCACCGACTTTTATTCGAGAACGAACTATTTGGCATATTTCAGATTTCCCATACTAATTTTCTATAGCAAATGTTAGAACGAATGCGGTGTATAAATAATTTAATGTCTTTTAATGTACTTAATGCATAAATATATAACCATAACAGAATTTACTCATAAACCTAATTGTTTTTTAATCCCTAGTTTATGATTTACGTATTAGCTATGAATCTTGACTGCTCGTTTCAATTATATTATATGAACTAGCGCATACATGATGTGTAAATGCGAAGTATCGTTAAAGAGTCATGAAGGAGTCGACACTTCACACGGCTAATGGTTTCGACTCGCAAGTGTCGTGACACGCGGGTGGTATCGCGAACCCAACACTAGTTTACACTAGAAACAGAACAAAATAGAGCTATTAATTTTTTGGATTTAACTATTACAATTAATACAAACAATGAATTTGAATTTTCTATATACAGAAAACCTACAAACACAGACGTCGCTATTCCTAATGATTCTTGTCATCATAAAATGCATAAACTAGCGACTTATAGATCTTTAGTACACCGATCTTTAACTACTCCAATGAAACGATCACATTTTGATAAAGAAATTTTAATCATCAAACAATTAGCCTATGCGAACCATTATAACCATAACATGATTGGCACTTTAATTCAACAAAAAGATTATAGGTTAGCTATCAAAAGAATATTTCCAATTGACACTCAAATACAAGACACAAACTACATATCAATACCATAATTTGGCAAGATATCAGAACAAATTGCAATTATAGTACGAAAAACCAACTATTACAAAATAACCTATAAAACTAACACCAACACTTTTTCATTTTTATTCAACGCTAAAGATAGAACACAAGATATCATGAAATCCGGTATTTGCCGTTTACATTGTTCTTTTTGTAACTCGGTTTATATTGGACAAACACTTAAAAATTCTGCCATAAGATACAAAGAACACGTACACTCTTATAGACATAAACATCCAGAAAAATCGAATTATGCTAAATACATTTTGGAACAGAACCACCCAATGACACCTCAAAACAATATTAAATTCTTATCTTTTTGTAACAACAAACACAAATTAGACATTTAGAAGCTTTTGAAATATACAAACATAAACGCACAGTACCTTTAATGAATGAACAAACTGAGCTTAGAAATTCTCCTTTATTAGAAGTGTTAGATATTCAGTTTTTGTATGTATTGTATCTAGTTTTTTTACATTTTTCTGTATTTTTCCTTAGCAACGTGTTTGTTTATCAGTCTTATCTGCTTTTGAATGGCATGACATTGAATGTCGAAACAATATTGTCAGGTTAAGAATTCAATAAAACTTGTGAAACTTGAATTAATCTTTGTACCTATTGATATTTTATTTCATGTTTATGGAGTTCCACAAAGTAAGGCTGGAGACAATAAGCTCAAAGAGTTTGATAGTTAAATCGTGCTGGTTAGAATAATATATTCTCCAGAGTGCTTGCGCGAGTCTTATACTATTCTTATAGTATTGTTTTAACTAACGCTCGTAGCTATCAAACCCAAAATCGGAAAATAGTTATCACTATATTACTTTTCGATAATTTATTTTATAAGTAGATAATGTTGCTCTTTAACATCAATCTTTTAATGACATCTGCCATTAATTACAAATCCATGTTCTGGGATTATTGCAGTTTTTCTGAGCGTGGAAAAGGATACAAGCTTGGAAATAAATAATAATAACAAATTATATAATCTCGCAACATTGGATTACATACTGTTTATAACTTGTAAAACTATAGATGTTTAGTAATGAATGTTTATTCTTTTATCGTTTCTTATACCTGTAAATTTGAATGACATCTATTTTATTTTCTAGGTTATGCTCGAAATACACATAAACCTTTTATGTGTCTTCAATGCTTTAAGTGTTACAAACAGCGTGCTACTCTTTCGAGACATTTACGTTTGGAATGTGGAAAAGAACCATCTTATAAATGTAATCGATGCTCTTACGTTACAAAAAGAAAATTTAGTTTAGACATGCACATGAGATCTCAGCATACTAGATAATAATTTCAGATCAATTAAGAAGTTCCTAATTGTAAGAAAAGTATAGCTATTGTGATGATTTTTATTTAAGAGTTTTCGTTTGTGTTGATGTGCATGTTTTGCTGTGTTCATAAATACCTTTGTGTGTTAAATAAATTTCATAAAAACAAATCTACAAACCTTTTTTTAGATAGTTTTAAAAAGATAATGAATTAACATTTAATATAAAACAGAAGGAAAATATTGTAGTTGTGATTATTCATTTTTACATATAATTATTTTTTCTGCAATCACTAGTATGACATTAAATATTGTAACAAAAATGAAAAGGCAATTTACAGCAACAAGGATAATGATGCAATAGTTTAATTAGAAGGATGAAAAAGTTAGCTTAGATGGGTATTGAGAGCTGAAGAAGAAAAGTACTGAATAGAAGTAAGAAAACAGTGTAGTTTAATACAAAATAAAAGAAAATAGCATAGTGGGTGTTTATAATAAAGGTACAGATAATAAGTGTGTTTGCATAATGATAGATACAATTATTCGTGTAGCTGATAAATAGTTATAAATAGATGAAAGGTATCGTTAGTTATACCTGGTAAAATCTACTTAGTAAGAACACGTAAAAATATTATAGAAAATAAATGTTGCAATTTTTAATAGCTCCTTAACATTGATTAAAATTGTATAAAAAGGAAACGGCATTAAAAATAGTTTTGCTAATAAGATAATATCTTTTGCTAATATCTTATGAAAAAAATACAGTTCCGGAAAATATTTTTTACTGTAATCCAGGTAAATCTACAATTGGGCAAAAGAAATTATTCAGTTATTAGTGTGCAGCAAAATAAAAGTTGATGGAATAGCAAGATACTTTTCCTGTAAGTACAAGGTTGAAACTGTTCTACGACAGATGTGTGTAAATTGGAAGGTGAAGAAATATGTCTTGTGTGTTCAAGATTTATAAGTGGTTTATGTGCTTAAACTGTTTTGTTAGCCTATACATAGACAAGTACATTCAATATTGCATCACTGTACTGCCAGAATAAGCTTTGTAAAGTATTTGCAAATAATAATTGATAATTTGTGAGCCATGTCAGTTTAATATAATTATGAAAATGCCTCATTATTATATTTAAATTTAGAAAATATAAAACTTGCATTACACAAAAGAACTTACACATACCTACTAAAATTTAGAGATTTTTGTCATTATTTATCTGGTAACAGATAAAACAAATTTCTATTGTAAAATATGTATGTCCTAGGTATTTATGACGTTTCTAAATTTAACGATAAAATTTAGAATTACATACACAAGGGATTGTAAAGAATGAACCCTCATTTGCAATGCAACCTAGTATTTTCCTTTTATAAAAATCATGCACAATTAAAGGTTAATAATTAAAATATATTTAACTTATAACCCCAAGTATTAACAGAGACTCATTAGTAAAATAAATTTGGAATAAAACGAAGTAAATTTTATTAATTTAGTAAAATACAGAATTTTAAAAGCATTTAATCATTTAAAAAAAATAAATTAATCAAGTAACTTAATTTTGACAAAATACAAAATAATATCATCGCTTTAATACATAATTTTTCAATTTAAAATAATATATTATAGTTAATAAATTAATAGCTATTATAATTATTAATTATATCATAAAACTGTAAACGATGTCTATTAGTTACTTCTAGTCTGAATAAATGGAAACCTAAGATAACGTTGTGACATGTGAACCCATTTTAATTTAATTTATGTTGTATCCGATTGATGTGTATAATTAAGTTGTTTTAAGATATGAGTTTTGCTAAAATGTGTGCAAATGGTAAATTAAAAGAAATCTTGTCTTGAATTTATGAAAGTCTATGAAATCTTGCCAGTATACAGTATTTATTTTCCTTCTTAAACGTTTTTTGTCGCCAATCTAAAGATAACATATTTATGTAGAATAAAACACATTTGTAAAATTGAAAAATTTATTAAAAGATTCATCTATAGCTCCAGTAGTTAATTTCATTTTATAAGTGCGTTGTCACTAGGTATGCAGCGTTTAAACTAGTGATGGGTTCTCGACAACACCCGCGTATCACGACACTTGAGAGTCGAAACTATTATGACGTCAGAAGTGTCGACTCTTCATGATACTTTAACGACACTTCGCCTTTACATCATGCACGCGCTAGTGTAAATGTAATCCAATTGAAACGAGAAGCAGTCAAGATTCATAGCTACATAAATCATAAGCAAACTATGGATTAAAAAACAATTATATGAGTAAATTCTGTTATGGTTATATATTTATGCATTAAGTACATTAAAAGACATTAAATTATTTATACACCGCATTGGTTCTAACATTTGCTATAGAAAATTAGTATGGGAAATCTGAAATATGCCAAATAGTTCGTTCTCGAATAAAAGTCGGTGAGATTAATAGTTGCAAAACAATTTAAATAATTTGTTATTATTCTTTTATTCGAAACGTACAAGAAATAATACATTACAAATAAAAAATAAAGATACCCAATTAATAAGACAATGTCTTATTAATTGGGTATCTTTATTTTTTATTTGTAATGTATTATTTCTTATACGTTTTTCGAATAAAAGAATAATAACAAATAAAATTTAAAAAAAAGTTATGCTTGTAACGGGGTTCGATCTTGCATTCCACCAGCCCGTGCAGTTTAGCATTTATACACCGTGTTCGTTCTAACATTTGCTATAGGAAATTAGTATGGGAAATCTGAAATATGCCAAATAGTTCGTTCTCGAATAAAAGTCGGTGAAATTAATAGTTGCAATAGATAGATAAGATATTCTAACGTACTGTCCAAAAATATTACCCTTAGTAATAATCCCAATTCTTCAAAAGTTATAAATTCATGAATTATTTGCAAAACATTAATTTAAAAGCCGAAACCTGAAAAGTTGACGTGAAGCCTCCGTGGTTCAATGCCAACGGTGGCTTGCTAAACTGCACGGGCTGGTGGAATGCAAGATCGAACCCCGTTACAAGCATAGCTTTTTTTAAATTTTATTTGTCATTAATCTTTAATTTAATAACAATTTAAATAATTTGTTATTATACTTTTATTCGAAAAACGTACAAAAAATAATACATTACAAATAAAAAATAATGGTACCCAATTAATAAGACATGAATTGAAGAATTCTCATTACGTATTTATTTCAAATTAAAATAAATAAATTGTAAAATAAGTACTTGTCAATACTGAAACTTTAAATGTATTTAAATCTTCAGGATTTTGAGTGTTAATTAACTAATGTTGTAAAAATTGGTTTTAGTAGTATGCAGTATGAAAAAGCATCGTCAGTTTTCATTTCTAATTTATTATTTCTTGTACGTTTTTCGAATAAAAGAATAATAACAAATTATTTAAATTGTTATTAAATTAAAGATTAATGACAAATAAAATTAAAAAAAAAGTTATGCTTGTAACGGGGTTCGATCTTGCATTCCACCAGCCCGTGCAGTTTAGCAGGCCACCGTTGGCATTGAACCACGGAGGCTTCACGTCAACTTTTCAGGTTTCGGCTTTTAAATTAATGTTTTGCAAATAATTCATGAATTTATAATTTTAACTAAAAAAATCTACAAAATAGTTTTATATGTACGTCTTATTCAATGATTGTTGGCCAGTTCAACAAATCTGCCTTTAATTTATTTGTAAGAATGATCAAGCAACTTCGAATTACACTCTAATAAGAGCGATACTGTTCGACACGAAGTGTCGCGACACTTCAAGTGTCACGACCACGAACAGTATCACGACACTCAACACCCAACTTCCCATCACTAGTTTAAACGTGTAAAACGACATAGCTCTTTGTTAAACTTCTCTTTTCTGTTGTCATGCCGTGTTTGTCTATATGAATATGGACATATTAAATATGGAGAGAGTGTGAAAGCTTCGTCACCAACCAGTACACAAGGAGTTGCGTCGTTTTGGTCTAACAATGGCCTACTTAGTGGGAGATCGAAAGTGCCACTGGCAAACCTCTGCCCAATATTGGTCATCTCAAATATTCCTCTATCACTGTTCTTACCATATGCTCCTATATCTATGCAAATAAATTTATAATCTGGATCATTAATAGCAAGTAAAACGACAGAGAATTTATGCAAGTAACAAGAATGGTTTGAACCAGTTTTGCTAGGACATTTTATGGTCACATGTTTGCCATCAATGCTGCCTATACAGTTTGGGAACTGCCATTTTTCTTGAAAATCAGATATTGCTTTCTCCCATTTTGCTGCAGTTGGTTCAGACATGTATGTAGGTTGAAGTTGTTGTCAGATTACATTGCATACTTCTGCAACAATGTCACTTACTGTACAAAAACCGAACTGTGACCAATAGTTCTGTATGAGTCTCCTGTGGCAAGAAATCTGAAATAAAACAAGTATAATTATTTGCAGGTGACAGTATTAAGAAGAAATGGAAGAATCTGCGCGATTGTTATGCCAAACATCTACGAACAGAAGTAATTACGTACACTGGGCAAGAAAGAAAATACGTTGACCGCTACAAAACGTGGCCGTGGGCTAATCAGATTTTCAAGCCGTTTTTGCTGTTTGCCCAAACTGCAAGTACTTAGTGAAGAAAATTCTGAAAACGGCGATGCTGCGAACGAGTATACTGTTTCCCAAAACGAAATCAATTTGCCTGAACATGTTGAAAACATTTCTAGAGAAAACACTTCAGTTTCAGAAACTCCTCGAATGACCACTCCGGTTCCAGATACTCCAAGAACTAACGTTACCACTACAAGAAAGAGGCGCTTAGAGCAAAGAACTCCTACACCGTCCGCTGTCGATAAAGTCATAGAATATTTCGAGGAAAAATATTCAAAATAGCTCAATTACTTATGGAGGAAGAGCTAAATCAACAAATGGAAGATACTAGTTCTGAAACTCCTCATTCCAGTGTTCCCAGTACATCTTCCATGCAGTCGTACCCTACAATAAACTCTCCAATATCTGAATCATCTCATACACTTCTTTCCAACGACAGCATTGGCAATGATCAGAATAGTACTACCACTTGGTATGACCAATATTCGCAGACACAACTTTAATAATATTAATAACTTTAATGTTTCATTATTAATAAAGAATTAAATAAACATATACTGTGCTTTTCTTACCTTAATGCGACTGCAAGGCGTTCCACAGGTTCGATGGGTTCCCGATAATTGGTATACTCTTTTTGTAAGTCTTCCTTTATGAGATCTAGAAGCTCGTCAAAACATTCGTAGTTAGAAAATATAAGAAAAATCTATCTTCATAACTCCGAAGAAGTGGATATAACGTATGAAATTCTCCTTGTTCCTTACGTACCGTATTAACTTCATGGACCCATTTTCTTTTTTCGTTATTTTATGAATTCCAGATAATAAAATACGATTTTAAAACAATAGCGGTTAGGATTGTAATAATACTAATAATGAAACCTTGCTTTTCTTTTTCGCCGTCTTGTATAAGTGCTATTAAAATTAAAAATTCTTCCCGTTTACGATCAGCCATACCATATCATTAATTGGAGATGTTTATTAAATTTTCGAAAACAGTTAATAAATCAAATAAAGAAATATATTGTGTGCTCTAAAGGCAGCTTTTTCGGTTACTAAAGGATCCCACAGACCAAGGCGGTAGCGGTAGCGGCCAGGGCCAAACAGACCAGAGCGTTTAATCGCCTGATCGCATTGGTTAGTAACCGAAAAAGCTGCCTTTAGAGCACACAATATATTTCTTTATTTGATTTATTAACTGTTTTCGAAAATTTAATAAAAATCTCCAATTAATGATATGGTATGGCTGATCGTAAACGGGAAGAATTTTTAATTTTAATAGCACTTATAGAAGACGGCGAAAAAGAAAAGTAAGCTTTTATTATTAGTATTATTACAATCCTAACAGCTATTGTTTTAAAATCGTATTTTATTATCTGAAATTCATAAAATAACAAAAAAGAAAATGGGTCCATGAAGTTAAGAAACAAGGAGAATTTCATACGTTATATCCACTTCTTCGGAGTTATGAAGAAAGATTTTTCATATATTTTCGGACGAACTACGAATGTTTTGACGAGCTTCTAGATCTCATAAAGGAAGACTTACAAAAAGAGTATACTAATTATCGGGTACCCAACGAACCTGTGGAACGCCTTGCAGTCGCATTAAGGTAAGATAAGCACCGTATATGTTTATTTAATTCTTTATTAATAATGAAACATTAAAGTTATTAATATTATTAAAGTTGTGTCTGCGAAAATTGGTCATACCAAGTGGTAGTAGTATTCTGATCATTGCCAATGCTGTCGTTGGATATTGGACAGTTTATTGTAGGGTACTACTGCATGGAAGATGTACTGGGAACACTGGAATGAGGAGTTTCAGAACTAGTATCTTCCATTTGTTGATTTAGCTCTTCCTCCATAAGTAATTGAGCTATTTTGAATATTTTTCCTCGAAATATTCTATGACTTTATCGACAGCGGACGGTGTAGGAGTTCTTTGTTCTAAGCGCCTCTTTCTTGTAGTGGTAACGTTAGTTCTTGGAGTATCTGGAACCGGAGTGGTCATTCGAGGAGTTTCTGAAACTGAAGTGTTTTCTCTAGAAATGTTTTCAACATGTTCAGGCAAATTGATTTCGTTTTGGGAAACAGTATACTCGTTCGCAGCATCGCCGTTTTCAGAATTTTCTTCACTAAGTACTTGCAGTTTGGGCAAACTGCAAAAACGGCTTGAAAATTTCCATCTGATTAGCCCACGGCCACGTTTTGTAGCGATCAACATATTTTTTTTTGCCCAGTGTGCGTAATTACTTCTGTTCATAGATGTTTGGCATAACAATCGCGCAGATTCTTCCATTTCTTCTTAATACTGTCACCTGCAAATAATTATACTTGTTTTATTTCAGATTTCTTGCCACAGGGGACTCATACAGAACTATTGGTCACAGTTTTCGCATGGGTTTTTCTAGAGTAAATGGACATTGTTGCAGAAACATGCAATGTAATCTGGCAACGACTTCAACCTACATACATGCCTGAACCAACTGCAGCAATAGGGGAGAAAGCAATATCTGGTTTTCAAGAAAAATGGCAGTTCCCAATGTATAGGCAGCTTTGATGGAAAACATGTGACCATAAAATGTCCTAACAAAACTGGTTCCAACCATTCTTGTTACTTGCATAAATTTTCTGTCGTTTTACTAGCTATTGCTGATCCAGATTATAAATTTATTTGCATAGATATAGGAGCATATGGTAAGAACAGTGATGGAGGAATTTTTGAGATGTCCAATATGGGGCAGAGGTTTGCCAGTGGCACTTTCGATCTCCCACTAAGTAGGCCATTGTTAGACCAAAACGACGCAACTCCTTGTGTACTGGTTGGTGACGAAGCTTTTACACTCTCTCCATATTTAATGCGTCCATATCCATATAGACAAACACGGCATGACAACAGAAAAGAGATGTTTAACAAAGAGCTATGTCATGCTAGGCCTGTTGTGGAAAATGCTTTTGGCATTTTATCACAGAAATGGAGCGTATTTTACAGACCAATAGAAGTAAAAGTTGAGACTACAATAAAGCATGCGTGTTACATAATTATTTACGAGTTAAAAATTCAGATCAACATTTTCTGCAGTTGATAGAACCATATGAACCAGAAGCTGATGGTTTCAACAATTCAAATGGAAGGAGAGCAACAAATTTCGCTTTTGAAATTCGCGAGAGGTTTACGAATTATTTTAACAGACAATAATGTAATGTAGTGTGAATTTCAGAAAAGTTGTGACTTCAATAAATAGTTTTAAAATTACTTACCATCTGTGTTAAACGATGCCCCTATTTCATCCCAGACCTTGTTTTTCTTCTTAATATTTTTGTAATCTGGATGGACTAAGTCGTATAAGATTTTATGTTTTTTAACGTGTTCAATCAATTTCTCTGTTAGTACACTCATGTTGAAATACAAACAAATACACCAAAAATATTATTAACTGCGATCAGCGGCCAACCGTAACACGCTGCGTTCTGGTCGCCACCGCATTGTAATCGCTGAAAATTACTGCGATACAGAACGCCGGGTCGTTCCTGTTTGAACACACAAATTTTAAACTTTGTGTCATATCTTATCGCCACCGTGGCCGCTACCGCTACCGCCATCGCGGCCGCCTTGGTCTGTGGGGTCCTTTAATACATGTTTCCGGAAAAGCATTTAAACGTGTAAACGTTTAGTTTATCAAACGTTGTTTTATCTCTAGTTGTCACGTCAAGTTTAACATTAGTAGGGCGAAGAGCCAGATACTGTTGATAGAGTTGAATGTAATTGGGGTCTACCACTGTGAATGTTCGTGAAACATTTGTTTTGGTATCGAATATCACCTACCTTCATCATCAAATAATGTTCATTGTCGGCTTCTGTTATAAATTGATCTACTTGTTCTCCTGTTAAAATTTTTGATTGCTTCGCCTATCCTACAGAATTTTAATAAGGCACTAACTTCGTAAATTTCTTAACATCGATAGTTTCTTTAATGTTGAGAATATACTTCAACATGGAGTACAATGCCCAATAATGTAGAAGATTTAACTAGTTTCGATTTATCCTCAAAATAAGCGAGAAGAATGATTTAATTCACTATTGTTACATGTATGTGCGAACACGTTTTGCAGATTTTGATTGTGTCCCCTATTTATGAACAAACATCTGGTCATTTTACTCGTAAACCCTCCTACCAAAAGCAATGTAGGTTATAATTTTTTATTTTAAATAATAAAAAAATCGTAATTTACGCATATTTAACATTTAAGTTCGAATCATAAGCTATTAACCTAGATTGTTTATGTAAAACTTTAATTTAAGGTTTTGTATTATACTCTTTAATATATAATTTTAATTGGCATGCGCAAATAATATTCAAAATGACGTTAATGACATTTATACTAAATACAAGCGATGGAGATAGTTGGCGATACCTTATTTAAAGATCTAGTAACCTTAGTTACAGAAAGATTGCAGCACCATCGTCAGTATGCGATCATCCAAGTTACCGAAACATTGCAGCACCATCGTCAGTATGGGATCATCCAAGGCAATCGCCCATGTAGTTGCGATCTTTCGCTAAGGAACGATGAAAAATCGTTACCGCCGATTTCCCAGTTTTTTGTACAATGTAAATGTAAGTTTATTATATGCTTTTCAAGAACATTTCATTTTTGAACATTATAATTGCCCAATTTATAAATCAGGTCGAGTTACAGCGTACATTGTACAAAAAACTGAAAAACCGGAAATCACTATTTTTTCGTCGTTTCTTAGCGAAAGATCGCAACTGTACGAAGACTTCATGATAGCAGTAACAACTTCCGGGATATTAGCAGTGGAATCGTCAGTGTTGTAATTTTTCTTGTGGATAGTGAAGCAAGGTAACGGCTTCGAACCGAAGAGAAGTGTACTGTCATCTCATATCAAGTTGTGGGTATGTCTATTCTGGTGCTACGGTAAGAAACCGTCTGTATTGGTCTATCCTTGCTACGAAGTGTGACTTGGTGGAACATCTTGATATCCCCGAAAAGTGTATATGAGGTCTAGGCAAGAAGTTTGGCCGTTTAGACACTTTGCGTGTGAGTTAGTTGCCGTATCAAAAACTAGTGGAAGTTTCTTATTGGGATGGCAGGTGAAGAGCTAGAGAAGATACTACTGCTTCGTGCTGTTATTACTCAGGTAGTGTGGTAGATATACTTCGGTTATGTAATCATTTAACTTTCCAACTACTGCTTGGGAACAACAATCGCCCGACGCCGGACGCTCATCTTTCTTCCATAGTGTGTAACGCTTTGTAGTGATTGTTTTGCTTTACGACTTTGTGGACTTTCCGAGAAACGTAGTGGTCTAGTTTCTCTATACGTTTACCTTCCTTCACTGTAAATTTTCATTAGAAAGCTGACTCTTCAATTTAGACATTCCTCCAAATACATAATTGTTAAAGATCCACTTGCATTTTCTCTAGGATTTCCAACTTTTTTATTAAATCATTGTAGTGATGGCTACGGTAAGAATATCAATCAATCAATATATACTATAATGAGCTTGTGCTGGGTTTATATCCTATTTACTTAGGCAATTGGCCAACAAAGGCGCCACTGCGCGGTGAATCTGGGCGTGTCTTAAGTTGTCCCATGACCAACTACTAATTAGGATTATGGCCATCTCAAATGGTCCGGTCGATACATTTCCAAACTTACATTTTTTATATACCGCCAAAATTCAAACAGCTGCACAGAATATCATATTCATTGGGCTTGATACCTGTCGATCTGGTATTGTTGGAGAAACCCCCCGTTATTGCAAATAAGACTGTTTTGTGATAAATGGATTGACTACTAAATTTGTAAATCCAGTAGCATGGTTGTTTCATGCGCCTTTAACTCTAGATGTTTTCCAGTCGTTAACACAGGGACGAACCCATGGGGGGAATGGGAGGGGAAGCTCCCCCCTCAAAGTTGATAATTTTGAGCGAGAGTTGGCAATTTCACAATTTGAGAAAAATGAGAAGATAAGAAAATGTGCCCAAAACAATTTATTTTTTAAATTTAATCTAATTGCCATGCATACACGTTGGAGAGTTTTAAATAAAAATAAGATTTGTGTAAAATACTAATTTTGCTTCATATAAGGTACAAATAAAAAATTTTTCTTACTAGTAGTTGGTATTTTCATCGTAATAAGTTGGCAATTTTAAGGTTACCCCCCTCCAAAAAACTCTTTAGGTTCGTCCCTGCGTTAACAATGCCGGTTTTTAGCTTAAATCTTTTAACCGAGTGTTAGTTTAGTGTCTTAAGATTGATAACAACCAGTTTCTCATCCAATATTAGGCTGTTTAACTTATAGCCCAGCCATGTATTAAGAAATTTCATTATTTAGAAGGAAAAGCATTTCATGTTTTTACAGACCATAAGGTCATCTGTCATGTCATTATAGGAAATTCAACTAATTATTTACTAAGAGAATAGAGAAAATTGGAATTTAACTCTTCATTTACCTCAAACATAGGTCATATTTGAAGGAAAATGTTATTGCTGATGCATTATCACGGGTAGCTCGGGTAGTAACCCCTCTTCATGATAGCGCAATAGATTACGATACTATCGTTAGAGTTCAAAACGACGATGAACAATTAGCACGTTTTCGTCAACAACATAACTTTATTTTTGTGCGAATGGCTACAAGAAATGGTTCATTATTGTGGGTAGATAAAAGTCAAGATTTCTCACGTCCTTACATCCGAAAACAATTCAGATTTAGTGTATTCAAGAACTTTCATAACATTTCACACTCCGGAGTACTTCCCAAAACTTCATTACAAATCGGTTTTTGTGGACATCAAAAAACAATGGTGTTAAAAAATGGGTTATTTAATGTGATGAATGTCAAAGAAACAAAACAACTCAGCATAGGAAGACTCCAACACAACATCTTACCGAACCTGACATTCGATATAGCCACATGCATCTGGACATAGTGCACTTGTCCTCTTGCGAACTATAAATATCTGATAACTATCAGATCTATATGTCTGTAGAAAGCATTATTACCGCATACGTGGACCACAGGATTAGCAAATACGCAGTACCATCTACTGCATGTGATAATAGACAACGCATCCCAGTTTCTTTTACGAGCTTGTACATCTTTTCTCCCCTCTATAGGAACTAAACACTCTAGAAGAAATTTCCAACATCCAAACCCTCATTGTGTTGTAGAACGCTTTCATAGGATTCTAAAATAATTCATTAGAACTACCGGTATGTATAACTGGTTAGATCAGTTATCTTGGATCGCCTTGAGATTACGCACTAGGCACTGCTGTAAAATTTGAACTCCAACTGTCTGTGGCCGAAATACTTTACGAAATTTCACTCAAGCTAACTTCAACAAACCGGGAGGGGAAATGTGATGATTAGCATGCCTTGGATAGTGCAGTTAGTATAGTATAAGGCAACAACAAGGAAACAAACACCGATATCTTTATGATTTTAGAATCAGACGTTAATTCTCCTTTACAAACTAAAGCGCAAATAAAGCTCTCATCTATATAAAAACATCCTTTTATTCAAAGTAGTTAGAAACCACTACCATACCGAGCCATATATGAAAAATTCCATGTTTAGTAATTGTTTAGGAACTGTAGGCTATTCGCAGTCAAAAACAGAAGACAGGGTGACTGTAGCACCACTAGCTACATTAATTATGAACATTTTCAAACAAAATGCAAAACCCTTCGGCAAAGGAAGTTTCTCTGTAACTGTGCCCTATATAGGTACTATACCGTTATTATGCGGTTGAGAATCATTCAATTATTCAAACTATCCTACGTGTTAAACATTTTATAAACTTATGAATTATCAGGAAAAATTTTTTCACAAAATTGCCTTCGATTAAGGATATAATCACTGTATAAAATGTTAATTGTGCAACTACTCCAAAACCAAATCAGAATTGATCAATGCCTACAAAATACGTTTCTCCTTACGAACACAGATACGGTTCCATAAGCCTCTAAGCTCGAAACGGGTGATAGAACATTTGGTACAAAACTGAAATTTGATTCGTTACAATTTCTGTAATATTGTGACGGAAGAAGATTCTTATACTGAAACGTTATGCTACTTTTGTACACATCATGTTCAAAACATTACTTTGAGTGGATGGTCTACATATATTTTTACTGTCTCAAGCCTTGCTTTGTTGAACTCCATAACCATAAAATATAATAAAAATCAAAAGATTAAAGTTTCACAACTTTTAATAAATCCTTAACCTTACCATTGTTTCAACATTAAATGTCATTATCAGTTTTATCTACCTTTGATAATGACATTTAATGTTGAAACAATTGTAAGGTTAAGAATTTATTAAAACTTGTGAAACTTTAACTAATATTTTGATTTTTATTTCATTTCGTATTTCAAACAACTGTTTATATACTACAATTAATAAAATAAAGTATATCTTGATCTCCGTTGTCAAAGATACCGCAGTTCAAGACGTTCTTAAACTCCGAGTTAAGACGTTCTTAATATATATTATTATATTTTATATATATAGTTTGACATGTGTCACACAGATACAGTCTTTTTTAATACTATTGCCATAACATAGGTATGATCAATAATATGACTTTTGTTAACTAAGCATTCGGAAGATTTATATCTTTTTAATATGACAGTTGTCAATGTGCTAGAAGAAAAAAGATGTTCATCTTTTGTAAATAGTGTTTTTGTTTCTTAACTGCTCTATTTGTAGGACGAATGCCACCAAAAACATTCACTTGCCACCAGTGTTCTAGAAAGTACGGTTCTAAAACTGCTTTGAATCGACATTTACAATATGATTGCGGAAAGGAACCCATGTTTAAGTGCACTGTATGTTCGTATAGTGCTCATCAGAAAGTCCATGTGCAGACGCATTTTAAAATACATACAAAAGTATATAAGAAAAGAAAATATGTTTAATATAACTTCAATGTATGGGTAACCAATAAGCGAATTAATTTATTGAAATGAACGTTTAGTTTTTTACTAAATAAATTAGTAAATTAATATTTATGTCTTTGATTCTGAGCGTTTTTTAATTGAAGTGGTAAGTAACAAAGGGGTACAAGCATTATTTTTTATAAAAATGAGTTATTAACAAATCTTTGAGTAGCCAAAAGTCCAAACTAATAACAAAAGGATACAAGTGTTTTTATGAATTTTCTGATAAGGGCTGAAATTAACATGTTTTGTATACACGGTGATCCAGTACTCAATGATCGGACTTTGAGGATAAGCTTCTCTGGTTATTAGAAACATAAAACCTTAGTAACTTTTTTTGATTAAATGAACTTGAAAATTTTGACCGACGTTTTCAGAAAAGTACGTATAATTGATGCAGGTCAGTGTTGTTAAATCGAATAGAAATAAATGCAAGATCTTTAGAAATTGACACCATCAGAAAAAACGTGACATATGTTTAAAGAAGCACAACAAGGATGCAAACGACGCACTTTTAGATGTTAAAACAAAACGATCTATTAATCTGGGGGATTCCCATGTATTTTAATAGGAAACACAGACAGAAATGACATCATTTTAATACTGACCCATTTAATAATATCTTAAATTCTTTTTGTTATGCGTTAATCAACAGATATCAGTTTTAATTAAGTAAAGACATGTTTAGCTAATTTGATCTCTCCATCAATAGGTATTGTTATTTTTTATTGGCATTCTAGAATGTTTCATTAGTAAAACCTTATTATTCTTTTTGATGTTTTAATTCAACGACCCTGAATGATTGATGGATTTGTTTACATAGTCAAGTACAAGTATGTTACGTTTTATTACTAAAAGCTGCAGTGTAAAGAGTTTGCAATTTGTTATTATTTGAGAAACCAAATAGTATTGGGTATCTCCTTGATCTTGACCTCAGAATATGTGTCACTATCACGTGTATTATAATTTTTTATTCACAAACCTGCAGTATGGTATTACACATAGGGGTTAATGTGCCTATTAAAAGAATTTAAAATTGTCTTAGTAATCAGAAACAAAACAATACAAAAATACCATCTATGAAACAATATCCATCGAGAGGTCGTTCTCAACATGCTTTGTTTATTTAATTCTGTTTATCTGTTGTTATTCTACGAAACACTTGGCCAAAATAAGGACGTGTTTATTACTTTATTACGCTATCCTTGCACATTCTAGTACTATTGAATATCTTCTTGAACTTTTTAAAATATGTGTCATGTGCATTCATACTATTAAATTTGAAAACATTAGGCTGAACTTCAATGCAGTTTTTCTCTAAAAGTATAGAAATACGAGAAAAATTGTATATAGGAATTTTCTTTCTTTAATGGTTATCTAACCACTGGCAGTCTGACTATGTCTTAATGGGACACGGTGTATAAACTGTTGAGTTTAAACTGATTTAGAAATTTTAGCATTACAGTACCTTTTGCTTTTTAGTTCATCAATAAAATTATGTTCTTATGTTTTGGTGTCTTGATAACATATGTACAACGAGTGTCCAAGAACAGTTTCAGTCCTATTGTTAATCTTCGAAAAGATTAAATAATTGTACAAAAACTGCAGTCAATCTTTCAAATAATTTTACAATCCATAGCCACTCAGGACTGAAAGACTTTTTGAACACTCGCTAGATAAATGCTTGTTCGATACCATAAACTGGTACAGACTGTCTGATTTATACCTTTTTGTGTGGCTTTATTTATACTTATTCTTTAGTATTAAGAAATTAGAACATCTGGTGTTACGACGATATAAAATAATATACATACTGTTACAGTAGAACAAATACTTATTTCTTATCATTCTGGAAAATGTGTATAGCTACTAATAAAATTATAATTGATAAACAGTATGCTACGGTAGTATTTAACTAGCAAGTCACCGAGTTTTTGTATTATACAATTTTTCTTTCACAATCATACTTTGATTTATTTTCTGTTTTTGAATATGATTGAAATATAAATATATTTCCCGATATTTATCACATTTTAAGGTGCCTTTAATGTAATAGAATACCGACATTGAAAAGTGTAGAAACCCAACTCAAAATGTAACGTAATGACCATTGTCATTCTCATTAGTAATGTGACCGGCACAAACAGCCAGTGATACTACGAGTATAAGCAAATACGAAAGTATTTTGTAATTTAATTGTTATTTTCTTTTTAGATAACGCTGAATATCGCATAAGACAATTCTTGGGCAATACTAGATTACCAATACGATTCCAATGTAACCGATGCCACCGACATTATAAAAACAAGCACATTTTAAAACGTCACTTGAAGTTTGAATGTGGCGTACCTCCACAGTTTTCGTGCAAATTCTGCGAATATCAAGCAAAAAGAAATTACGAACTAACTCTACATGTCCGAGCGAAACATAAAGGATTTTGAATGTACATTTCGGTGTAGCAAGAATGTTTTGAAAATAATGTATAATCTTGATGTATTTATTGATTATGTTGCTTTATTAACGTCTACAAAATAAAAAGGTACTCCTTAAACTTTACTGTTACATTTGTATAGCAAATTGTGCTTGTAGCTGTCGAAATAGCTATTGTGATTATAGAGGTAGCTGTTAATTCTTTGGTTTTTATTAAAACTTTCTGATTGTTGAAATAAATTTTATTTTTTCCCTAATTTAGACTAATGATTGCTGAAGCATCTAAGAGAGCTCTGTACGTAATACAGCTGATAGGGAAGTTTTTTAACTAACTATAAAACGAAAGATTTCCACTTTACAACAGTTAGAACCTCTGCCAACGAGAATAGATTTACTTGAGCAATTTACAGTAAGTACAGTTATTAACCCTTAGGATGTAGCAATTAATGTAAAGACTAGGAAAATCCATATATATGATATAACGAGCATGTTCGGGGTTTATATCCTACAGAGTGGTCCTGATAGCTAGTGCCACTACGCGGTGCAAGTTGTTAGTTTAAACGAAGAAGAAACCTGATAAAAGCAGCTTTCTTTTGCTACGAAAACAATTTCAAGGTTCGTACTCAAAGTTAGTAAATGGGAAGTTGCCTCACTGCCCTATACAACTCATGTTAAACGCGGGCACGGAAAAGAGTAATAGAAGGGGAACCGCGAGAAGACATTGGTGGCCTATATTGCCGAAATAATACTTTTTCTGATTGAACTATTTAGCTCGAACAAATTTAAGTGCGTTATCATTTTTGTGGCTTAATACTTTCAAGCAACTACCCAATAAAAATATAGCCGATGCGATTTGCATATTAATCGTTTTAAAAGATAAAAATGATAGAGAAATATACATAAGAAATGAATAATAAATAAATAAAACTCTTATTAACCTTCGACTGAGCACGTTAAAATTTTATCGCGGAAGAGCACTTGGGGTCTTTGGAGACCCCAACAAGTTATAGGTGAATTTTTACTCAATAAATCAAACATTTATCACAGAATTTAGAACATTGTATTTAGTTTATTAAAAAATAATTTTTGTTTGTAACAAAAGATATTTATTTTATTTAAACTGCTAAATAAACAAAAAAAAATAATATTACGTATGAACTTTTAAATAATACAGTTTGTATCGTTCAATAATCTTTGCAATTACTGCATGTTGTTACCGTTTCACTATGCCCAGTACAGACTGGTATTCCACAGATTTTACATTCAATTTTAGTTTTCTTGTGATTGCTTCTTGGACATAATTGACACCTCTTACGTGAGTTTCTTTGTCTCGTCTGAGGTTGGGCGTGCGGGTTTATTTCGTATCCTAAAGCGATAAGACCACTTTTTGCACCTTTTTGGATGCAGCGCCTGTTCGTTATTCCTAGCTGAATATATTCTTCCACTAATTCGCGACCCAGTTGAAGCAAGAAAAGGCGTCTTTTTTGCTTTTTATTTCCGAAACTATGTGGGTTGTGAAACAACCATGTTATCATGGCAGCCACACCGGCAACATCAAGGATGTTGAAAAACAGTACTAAAGGCCATCTCTTCGTATTCCTCTTGCAGCTATACGTTGCCACCATTTTATCTAAGGTGTCTACAGCACCTTTTTTTGAATTATAGTGGAGTATTATTTCAGGTTTCTTTTCTTCATCATTATTTACCCTAGCTTCTTGATGCATCGAAGAAAGTAACACAACGGAATTTGATTTTTTAGGAACATAGGACACCAGTGTCATGTTACCTGAGAAGCCGAATATTGAAGAATACACCTCTCTTGACCTATGCGGTTGCATTTCTTTTGGGATTTCAGTTTTGTTTTTTCTCAAAGTTCCCACGTATGTAGTTTTAACAGACAGCAGGTCTTGTGCTAACGGAATACTTGAGAAAAAATTGTCTGCAACTATGTTTCGACCTTTGTTCATCCACTTTCTAGCAAGATCTTTTACAACTCTTGCACCCTGGTTTTTTTCTCGAGGCTGTCCAGCTTTTTTTCCTGGATACACTTGTCCATTCAGAGGAAACGCTGTATCTGAATCACATAACCAGAAAATTTGATTCCATATTTTGCAGGTTTTGATTTTATGTATTGACGAAAAGGGCAGTGTCCTCTAAAACCAACTAATTGCTCGTCTATAGTCATATCAAATCTTGGAACATACGAGCTTGAAATTTTCTGTATAAACATTTTCCATATATCTCTAATAGCAGCCAATTTATCTTCAAGTCTGCGATCTTCCCTTGTATTTTTGTTATCAAATCGTATAAACCTCATAATCGCTTTGAATCGCTTGAGAGGCATCGTTGCTCTAAAGATGGGTCGGCCATGTTCTTCAGACCACAGTTCATTCAGATCTTCTCTACCAGATCGGTAAGCCCCTGCACATATAAGTAAGCCAAGAAATGCTTCTAATTCTGTGACGTTAATTTCTTTCCAGATTTTATTTTTCTCTTGTCCAGGAAAGTTGTTCCATTCATCGTAAACTCGTTTGGCTTCTCTATTAGTTTCTCTAACAATTATGTCTAACATTTCATCAGTCATGAATGTCTTGAATGAATCTTTTATTGTTGCAGGACGAGTGCCTTTACATCCAGGTTTTTCCCTGACAATGTTGCAAGCAAGAGTTTGAACTTTTTTATTTGAACTTTTATTCCACTTCATTCCACTCTTTGCAAGGTAATATTCTTCAGCTTCATCGTCATGATCTTCTTCTTCTTCATCTGTGTCACTCTCTGTGATAACATCGTTTTCGAGTCTCTCTTCTTCTACTACATTTTCCTCTTCAGTGACTCCATCATTTTCGTAATTGTTTTCTAATAACGGCGGAGTATCTTCATCTTCCGAAATTTGAGCAACTTCATCATAATCATCTGTAGGCAAACCTACTACGGAACCATCAGGAACGTCATCTAACATAGCTTCTAAAATTCGTCGTGCATCATCTACTCTATATCGTCGTCCATCAATACTGTAAAGAAGAAAAATATTTGAAACAAGAATTTTGCTAACCATAACCTCACAATTTCAAACATCTCAAAAAAATGTAATGTTTATATCTAATCTTTTATGAAAACACAACATAGCTAACAGAAATTTATGTAAAAATTATACTTACATATAATCATCCATAGTATTGCACTAATAAAACACAAACAATCACCTCAAATATAACACCACGGAACACCTACAGACGACTGAGAGTCCTGTTTGTCTGGGGTCTCAACAGACCCCAAGTGCACATCCGTGCTTGTTTTGGATTCAGTATTTTTTTTGTCGAATTTGATTTGATTCTGTTGTACGAATAATATACAGATATATAAATAAACAACTAAAAAGAGATGTTCTAAAAAATAGAGTCACTATAAATTCTCTATCAAAAGATTTTAGAGAAAATCTGAGAGTGGGGTCCGACAAGACCCCACGTGCTCAGTCGAAGGTTAAAGAAATGAATGATTTTATAAGAACAGCATTTAAATTGCAAAACATACTAAGTAAAAAGCAATAAAAATGAATTGAATCCAGCTTATTTATATTGTTAGGTCACGGTTCTAAGAATTACTTTCCAGTTATAAGATAACATTATTTTATAGTTTCGTTCTTTATTTATTTAAAGTGCTGTAGATTTTGTTACTTATAATAAACTTATTTTGTATTGAAAAGCCTGTTTTCTAAATTATTAAATTATTAAAGTCAGTATTCATTTTTGATTAGTAAGAACTAAGTATGAAATAATATTACAACGTACAACAAATTATTATAGCTACATATAAGTGGTTATACATGTCCCCGGTGAGACATGCTTCAACTGCTACAAGCCGTCCATGAGACAACTTCCCATTTACTAACTTTGGTTCGTACCCACATTATTTTATTATTATATTTATTAAGTGAATTTAATTTTTAAAGGTTCGAAGAACCGGCGGCGTTTGCTAGTTAGTCTATAAAGTCGCATGATATAGAATGAATGCGACAGACTCTGATAAAAGGAAATTGTAATTTTACTTATTTTACTTGCATTCTTTGCGGTGATAGACATATTCGGTCATGTGAATAAAATTTAGTAAAAGCTTATACTATATATTCATCTTATTAATTCAAAATCATATCTATTATCTTTCATTAATAGTAGTAAAATCATTTGCTACACTTTATTCACATGGTCCATCATCTCGTGAAAGTACCCTAAATCTTAAGCACCACCTTTAACTTATTAAAGCGGTCTATTTGAACTGTTATAAGTTGATTAAATAAACCCGTTATTTAAGAATTCGTTAAGAATTATTATTTTTGTTTTGTTTGTGGATTCTTATTTTATTCTGTTCAAGGTGTAGTACTGAATGTTCATGAATTGCATTTTATTTTCTTTTGCTTGGTTCGTTGGTTTTAATTTCTTTAAGAATAATATGTATTTTTATTTATCTAATATTTCATTAAAAATAAAACAATTTGTTTTCAAGGCTCAACAGGAAGAACATTTAAATGCATGCGTTTTCAATCACAAGCATATTTCGACTAATTTTTTCCTATTCTGTGTATCCCATGCAATTTTTATTATTTGAGTTCTTTTTCTCAAAGGGAAAATACATGGGCTAAGACTAACTTTTCTTAGGGTATACTGCAGGCAATATATAAACCAAACGAAACATAAACGTAATATGTATAACAAAATAGTTTTCACTGTTTAAAATAATCATAGTTTGTATTATGTAAAGACTTATGTGTTTTATGGAAACGTCCGTCCCTAGAATCTTTTTTCTGCTTCAGAAAAATTTCAGGAAAAGTACCGTTTCTATAGGATCCGTTGCGCTTTGGAATTTTGTTTTCATTGCTATGGGAAGTTTTGCATTTATAGAACTCTTAATGCTTGTTGCCGCAAATAGTTTATTTGATTCTTTACTATGTAATTATGTCTTCTTCTTCGTCTGCGTGTCGTGCTCTGTTACAGAGCGTTGGCATTTCCCTCCTATACTTGTATTGTGCGTGTTCGGTGATCACAAGTATAGGGGACCTACAAACAGCTTAAGGTGAACTCCGAACCACCCCAAGTACATAGTACTTGGATTTTTTATTAACTTCAGGGAAATTTCCTGGGCAAAGTATACCTTGGTGGTTTGCCATTGCCTTCCGAGGGAGATGCGATTTTTAAAAATCCGCTAATATATGGGTCGGGGTTCGAACCCGGATCCCTTGGTCGGTAGTCCAACTAACCGAGTAACTAACCGAGCCACAATCGCTCTTTGTAATTATGTCACATTCAATAATTAGAGATTAAAATTTTTTTTCACCAGGTAGTTACTTATGTTTCCATCGCGGTTGAATTTAAGCTCTGCTTTAGGCGATGCATTCAAGAACGTTAAATTGCTGAACTTATGTTATATCTATGTACACAATTGGCTTATTTATAATACGAAACATAAAAAAGTATGCACTCCATCGACATGTAAAATGTTAATGTAACATCGACATATAGAATTATAACCATTTCAATAAACATGACCCATGTTATATGACTGACTATTAAATTAACATATGTAATAAAAGCAATATGGAAACATGTTACATGTTGAATTAAACATTTCTTATGATCTTCTTAGAATGACGATATTTAAGATTATTTTACATACAGGAACCAAGCAAGTCTACTTTTAGTAGGAAATCTTTTTTATCAACAATGATTTTGTTGATGTAAATATCAACTTTCTTAACCTAAAATAACTACTTTGCTGGCTTTCTATGGTTAATAAAAAAAGATTAAAATAGTATATGGGGGCAATCCTTACAGATTTATACGTAATGTCGTATTAATTTTTATATTTTTACAGGTTTCGGTGACCTCTTTCCATGTTCTACTTGCAATAAAACCTACCGACAGTATGCGTCACTTTACAGGCATAAAAAATGGGAGTGTGGAAAAATTCCTCAGTTTGCATGCAGTGCTGAAAACTGTAGTTTTCGAACGTTCCAAAAAAGTAACCTTAAATCTCACTATGTTTCAAAACATAGCTTTAAATAATGTTTACTAAAATATTTACAAAGTTTATTTAATTTTTAGTAATACGTGTTTTTGCACAGAACTATTGTATTCGTACTTCTATACTTCTGCGAATATTATACTTCTGCAAAATTTATAATAAAATTTTAAAATAATAAAAACTCCTGTATTTGTTTTTTAAAAGGTAATCTATAAAAAATGTTTCTAATCATTTTACTGCGAAGTTTATTTAACTGTTATAATTTAACATTTAACTATTATAACTTATTTTAATTTAAAGAAGGTGATGGGTTAAGGTAACTTTTGACATAGCCTGCTGGAAAAAGTCGCGTACACAGTTTGAAATCCACGAACTTGATTTATTTAAAAACCAAGTATGTCACACGGCTGATTCAAAGGGATCCATTAAGGTTTTGAGAATTATAGAATTAAAATCCCACTGAACAACAAAAAATATCTAGTTATCGATTATTCCTTTTTAGTCGAATTATCATCAAAGGATAATATTTTCAAAATTAAGTATGTAATGTTGATAATTCCTAACGAAGAAGAAATAATCATAAATGGTTTCAGATATTGAGATCGTCGCATTCTGTTAAAATCTTACGGGATTTAGATTACATTAATTTGATTACATTAGTTTCGATTAAATTAATACCCCTTGTATAAGGCTTTTTTATGATTTCTATCGAAACTTAAAAAATTCAATTGAAATTTAAAGAACTAGGAGCGTTTTTATCGTGTTATGTAAAATAATCATTTGGTGCTATACGTGGTTTTTCAGATTTTAAGTGGCTCGCTATATAGGTCATGCTTACTAAGCTTACTTTAACACATTTTAATTAATTCTTACAACGTTTTGGTAGCTTGATTCCCGTGGATTTAGGCAACACTTTGTACTCTCCGATTGGCGCGTTATCAATGTTGATTATTATCTGCCTTGATTTCAGATCGTGCATAATTCTTGTATATTAGCAGGTGTGCTTATTATAGTTGTTACGAGTGATTAATAAAGCTTCTCCCTTCGTTAATATATTTGTAAAAGCATTCCAGAACTATTAGTACGATTAGATTTTTATGAACTTCCTCTATCCTGCCTATGGCATTATATCTGTCACTGTGGCTGGACTGGTGTTACAGTTTCCATCCCTTAATTTGCGGATAGCCCCCGGACAACACTGTTTTTTTAGGATGCAAGAGTAACTACCCTTTCAGCCTTTCCCAGGTGCTTTCTCTGATGTAGTCAGACCAGGATGACTACCCCAGAGGATCTCACTGCTAAGACAACATCACCTCCACGTTGATGTAATGCCGGTTCTTTACGTTCAGGTACAGTCGGACGGGGCTCACCAGGTCTTTATTATAATAGGTCGGCGTGGGAATATCCTTAGAAATCCTAGGCAGACTTAGAACCAAGCTCAGCCACAAAGTACAAAAGTTAAAAGTCCGCATGCTGGACCAGGGATGAAGATACCCGCGAAGGGTGAGCACGGTAATAGGTGAACTGATAGCTCTTATAACAGTAAGTGACTCGCTAATTGAGCGTATTTCAATTGGTTGACCCTTAGGTGGGCGTAGTCATAAGTTTAACGCAGGTGGCCCACGTTAAACATGACATTCACGTCCAGCCTATTATTTGATTTAACGCCTCATGGATTGTTTAGTTGTTGGCACTGGTGTTTTGCGATGGGAGTTTTACGACGTAGTGTATGTGTGTGTGAAGAATTGTTTTCTGAGCATTTTGAGAGTTGGAGAATTTACCGGATATTGGTGGATGCACTGAATTAATGCACCACATGCACCAGAGCTATGGGAATATGGGTGGTTTGACTTTTATGTAATAAATCATTAATTTGACTAATTTCAGAGATTTAAATTAATGTTAACGAAGATATTTGATTTCTAGGCCCTCTTTTTCTTTTTTGTTTTCTCTTTTGTTTACTTGTTTTTGCACTTTTTGTATGGTTGTTCGCTCTTGAAATTAATGTTGCCCATGACCTACTGGCTTAATGTGGTATGTGGTTTTTATGGAGATCAAGTTCAGAATTGACAACAAACGTCAGAAGTTCTTTTGTATATGATACTGATATATACTATATTATATTTGTATATTGTATATGTTATAGAATTGTATTTATATATTTATTTGAGGTATAAAGCAATTTCTGCGCAATGATAATTGTTCTCTTGATTGTAATTCTTTGGATGTTAATAACTTTACTGTTATAGAATGGATTAGCCAGAATAACTTTAAACTGGAATTAATACTTCAAGTCTGGTACTGATATTAAAGCTGTGGCCGAATTGTCCGAAAACACCTGATAACACTTTTGTGTTTCACCAGTTTCTGAAATCCTTTTGTCAGAGAAAATTGTATGTAGGTGGCAATATTATACATATATATATATGCAAGACATATACGCCCAAAGTTTCTGTAATCAGTATCAGTTCTGTATCAGTTTTTGTAAATTATAATTAGTTATGGATATCCCTTTTAGGTTTGGTGGAGGTTATTAGAAGCAACGACATATTTTGAAAGAATATTTGTACATACATATTTCAGATTTAATTATACAACTAGAGAATTACCAATGCAAATAGAATTATCCGACGAGGATTCGAACGCTACATGGTGTGATCACAAATTTATATCAAACTTTTATCAACATATATTTAGTAATAGAAAGAATGGTTATTTTTTATGTCAATTTTGTCGACAAACATGTAAACAGAAAACGCACGAAGTTATACGTATTTGAAGAGAACACAAGCATTTAGGCAAAATAGAACTGTTAGAAGAAAATAACCCTAATTTATTTATGGGAAATACTTTAAAAAAGCTTTCTTTTTCGTACATTTATACTTATATTAATATTTTTAATCTAATCATATCATATCTAATCGTTATTATTATATCTAATCTTGCAAGGATTGCAACAGTTTTATTTATTCTATGCACTTAAAATTTGCAGTCAGTCCTTGTTTTATTTTAGCATATTTTTTTTATTTTTTTATGAAGAGAGGTGCTAAATATTGAACGAAGCTAGATATACGTATGTGTATAACACAATATATGTAGATATACTACAATCAGAAATCGGTAATGTAGTGTTTGTTCAAATTTTCTGTTGGTCTCATAATATACGAATTAATAATTCAAATTACTATTCACACTTTCAGGTTTTCGTGATTACCTAATTATAAATATTTTTAACAATCCTTAGTTTCTCCACTATACTGATTCTTGTGTCTGTTGACCTGAATACTTCTTCTGCTTCCTTTAGTTAATATTAATCCGTGTTGCAAGGTGTTACTTACACATTATTATTTATTTGGTTGATTATTGTATTGGTGATGGAATAAGTTGAATATTGTATTTTGCGTTAATTATATTATTTATTGTTCATGTATTTGATATAATTTACCAATGTGTACCCAATAAACGAATCAAATTTAATAACTGCATTTGTTTCAGTACCTCGCGGTTTACGGGTCAATCGTTCCTGTGAAAATTTCCCTCCTGATCTCGCTTTACCCATGATACTAATGCGTGAAAATATGAAGAGTTCTATATTTTATTCATTTTCAATGAAGGAACGTTGTGATGCTACTTCTTTAGAGAAACCCCAAAAAACTCAGAAATCTTTAAACAACGGATCCGAATTTGAATGTCCTGATTGCGATCGGATTTACAAACTGAAAAGTTCGCTTCGTAATCATCGAAAATGGGAATGTGGTAAAGAACCGCAATTTAAATGCCCTTATTGTAGTTATAAAGCTAAACAGAAAATGCATGTTGCAAGACATATGCAACGTATGCATAAAGAAGTAGATTGCTCATTATTCAAAGCAGAATTAAGTGTTAAACTGGAAAAATCAGAAAGCGAGAAAGAGCCTCTCGCGCCGATGTAACTAGAGAAACTCTAAACGAGGAGAACAAGTCAGCTGAAGAAATTCGGAAGCAGTAGTCTGTTGGTAATTCATGTCAAGCATTCGAATTCTGAAAAACCCTTGATCTGATAGCAAAAGTCAATTCGAATCATTTGATTTCTACAATTAAATTTTCTTATTTTCCGGATTAAAGGACTATCTTTATTTAAAGCACCACTAATTGATGTGTATTACAGAGATATTCTTTTGGATGAGGATGGAAAGTTTTTAATCTTTCCTTTCCCTACAACGGACTTTTGAATAATATATTGGTGACATTAAATATGAATCTTAATTTACTAATTTACTTTAGAAATGGAAAATATTAACTATTTTACAGTGGGATTACCATTAATCAAAACCATAAATGTTTAGTTACTAGTGTAGGAGTGGACGTTATTTAGTTCTTAGTTTTGTCTTCCAAAATTCAATGTAGTATTAAAAATCTTACAATTAACGTCTTCCCAGTGTATTATACATACGAGCCAGGCCCATAATAATAGTTCGAACATTATAACAGCTCGGCCAGGACACCCTGGAACATTTACTATGAATTTATAGTAAAAGCTACAGGGTGTCCTGGCAGAACTATTATAATGTGCGAACTATTATGATTGTGGACTCGTATATGTTATATTCACAGAAGGTTGAAATATAACTGAAATTGCATTTACTTTCAACCTTTATTTCTCATTTATGTTAGTATTTATTTTATTGTAGAAATCTGTATAATTATTTTATAGTCTTTATATCTGTCTTGTTTACTTACATAGCTATGATATGCTATTTTAGCCTTAAAACTGACTAAAACTGCCTCAATATGAAGTGCCTTGTGAGTTATAAATGTACATCTCGTATAGTTCCTTTCATTTATAGCCATAATTAGTTACCCTTTTTATACTCGTATAATAGGTTAGTTATAAATTCCGCAAACCCATTTGTAAATGTAGAATGTGTACATTCGAATTAGATCTTGTCCCATTTATATCTTGGATTTTTATCTTTAGGGGTTTTCAGCTTTAGCGACCTTTCCCATAACTTATGTAGCCCTCAAACTCACAGCCCCATGCAATAGCAATAACAGTAAAAGTAATAATACTCAATAGTTGGTTAGAGGAGTCCAACACGTGCATCAAAACTGAAGATTCAGATTTTCCAAGCTTTGGGTTTTTTTGGAGTTTGTGAAGGGATACTGTATGAGAAGGCAAAGGCTAAATACTTACTTTGATATTGAAATGAGAAATACCTAGGTATAGGGTCTTTACAATTGTACCACATTTAAAAAAATCAAACACATGAACATTTAAAAAAATCATATCTAGTTCATATTTATTAATTATTATCTTATTTCCGCAATTTACTTGATAGTTTACTAATCTATAATACAACAAGGGCAGCGCATGTATCAGATTAGATTTTAAGAATAACGCTTGGTTTATTTAATGTGGAAGAGTAATTCATTTATATAATTGCAGCATAAGCCCCCTCCTCTGAATGCAATTGCTACCTAAAATTCTTATTTGCATACTAGTTATTCAACTATACTATATAATAATTGATATTATATATATATATATATATATATATATATATATATATATATATATATATATATATATATATATATATTATATATATATATATATATATATATATATATATATATATATATATATATATATATATATATATATATATATATATATATATATATATATATATATTATAAACTTTCTTCAAAAAACCTAATGTACACATTCTGGCAACAACACAGTAAGCAGCCCGATTGCAAAAATTTACAAATATATTTGTTAGACAGTGAAAACCAAAGCAAAGTCAATGAAAGCTCACGAACCTACACCTAGTGTGTGGGAGTAGCTGTGACGTCACAGGATGCGCCGATAGTTGACCATGGCCTCTATGCATTTATCGAGAGGAAGCTTAACATTTTGTAATTTATATGCACATTTAATAATTCATACATTTTTCCGTAGAAAGGACGAAAATATCTCTACAAGTTCATTCAAGTCGATTCCGAATAATTGCCTTAAGAATGGGTATTTTTCAACATTTCAAATCAGTTTGTGTTCAACGCTCAATGCGAAGACCTCCTAGAATTCGTTTTTCTGTAATTTAATTCTTTTTTGTACGTTTCATAAAAAATTTATTTTTATTTTTGATTTTTATATGCCAAGTTTTTGGTAAAAAATTATTCATATAAATAGTTTCTGAATTCTGTTTGAATTTAATTAAAATAATCTGTTTACGTATTAAAAAACTAACTCGCTTCAAGTCTGGGAAATATTATGTTAAATTCTTGTAGAAACAATAGAAAAAAAACTTATACAACATTTACAAAGAATATTTATTGCGTAAAATCGGACGTTACACTTAAATTCCAGAGGTTCTCTGTTAATTCTCCCCGGCATTGTATCGTGACGTCACGAATCCTAGGTGTAGACTGTTAATTCTCGCATTTCTTGTCCGACTTTTTAAGATAACTTGGTTATTATACCAGAAAGGTTTTTGAAAAATTATTGGTTGCATCAAGTGAACAAAAAAGTGGGTTTTCAATTTCCAATCTTTTGGCGAATAGATCATGTAATAATATTATTGAAGTAATAGTTTCTGCATCCGCTATTTTCAGTTGAATCAAACACAGACACATTTCTCTTACTTATATGGTACGCAAGTATCATATTACACTCAGTTTGTTTATCATTTATATCAATTTATCTGATCAAAGAACGGTTTGTTTTGAAGTACAATGCTGTATAATCTAAATAAGATAGCACAAATCCACAACATGCTGTTTTGCTAACTAATATCACAGCGAATAAAGAATATACCGATTTTCCAGTTTTAGATATTTAATTAGTTAACTAATTGTTCATTAACTGCTGATCTCTTGAAGTTTTAAATACGTAATCTTTAAATTTCGTTAGGTAAACTGTTTTTTTTTCTGGAACGGCTATGTGTCCTAGTTTACCACATTTTCTTGTAATTTATAGTGCTGTTGGTGATATATACATTTTATCCTTTTTGTAATAGTTAAATCAATAATATATTTTAAGATAACTTTGTAATATACACAGAAAGTTCACATACGTTTTTATGTTCAACCTAGTCATACGAAAAACTGATTCTTAATTAATATTTCGCGAACTATTTTATTCATTTGAGGAATAAGCCAGCCATTCGCTAAAATTTAAATGGAAAGCAATGAATAAAGGAAATCCAAGATTGCCTCTTCGTCGTGCCGTCATTATGTAGTTTGTAGGCCTTCTCATGTAAGTGGTGTTTGTAGGTAGTGTTGTTTCAAAAGTACTTTGATTAGCAGAATTGTCGTTTATTTCATAGTGACTTCAAAGGATAAGTGTGACAGTACTGTGAAATCACTATGAAACAAACGACAATTCTGTACGAATTATCGTACTTACGATATTTCGGTATGGAAAAAACTCGGAAACACAATACCCATGTATTGTGTTTCTTGAGAGGCAATCTTGGATTTTCTTTATTCATCGCTTTCCATTTAAATTTTAGCGAATAGGCTATCTTATTCCTCAAATGAATAAAATAGTTCGCGGAATATTAATTAAGAATGAGTTTTTCATTTGACACGTACTATTGGTTTCATAATAATCTAGAACAGCAGTAGTGCTAGTTTTTACTTATTATTTTATCCTATGCATTTACACTGAAAATAAGAATAAAATAGCATCATCATATTAGCCTTGCTGTTCTAGATCATTATGAAATCAATAGTAACTATTCGCGTATGAAAATCCTACCTTAGATATAAAATAACAAAATTTGTTTATTATTTGTAATTAAATATCTTTAAAAATATAAATGTTTGTAGTAATAGTTAATTAGGTTAATAATGGTATTACTGGGTACAAAGCACTTGTTCGCCATCTTGAATATTTTATGTTGCTCTATATATGCTGATAATAATGTTAAAAATCCGAAATTATTAATAAAAAAATCAAATACTTGTATCAAAACCACAATACTAGCCAAGCGGTTTTATATGTGACGTCACTGTGACGTGTTCTGTATGTTGGAAGGCTTTAGTTATACATGCGGTGTTATAAACTAATAACGTACGTACATAATTAAACATAAACACCCCACGTAATATTGGTTTACAATAGTACAACACTAATGTAAAATGTATGCCAAGGGATTGTCGAAGAAAGATGTTAAGTATCAATTACGTAATGAATAAATCTGGTGGAGGGGGGGGAACTGCCCTGGAAACGTAGCTGGTTTTTTTATTGATTTTACTGAATCTTAATTTTATTTACAAGTTTATGAGCATTTCTAATGGACGATTTGTTTTTCGACTTCACTCACTTTTCACATGTCTAAAACTCAATCAACTCTCAACATGTCTAACGAAGGTGTGGAATTCTCGCTCATGTAGAACGGTATGTAGTGCCAGAGTTGCAGACAACAATCTGTATGTAACTTCAGGTTTCAGTACTTCTAGTCGCCCGGCCTCCGCGCAGTTAACATCAGTACATTAGCCATGTTTATGATAAATAAATTATAATTTTATTTAGCTACTACTCACTACTAATATCAAGTAATACTAATTTTATTTCGACATCATAATAAATCAAACTGGTTTTCGTTGATAAATTTAACTAATTTAATTAAATTGGAATAGGTAAAGTAAAGAAAAGCTTGTTAATAGTTATTTATTATACAAGCGTTTAAAATAAGTCTAATGAGCATTTAGTTTAATCGTTCAAACGCGCAAGCCCGAGAGGATTAATACATGCGATTAACCTTTATTTTAAGTGTAATACAACTGTTTATTTAATTTTGCATTTATAAATTTTTCTGTTTTGGGCATACTATTAATAGTTAAATTATAAGAAAGTTCAAGATCTTATGCGTTTTTCTAGACAATCACAATTATCGTCATCGTCATGATTGTCAATCATAAGAATAAAATTTTTATTTTGTTGTTTATTAAACATCTGCTTTAATGGTCTGTATCCAAGTAAATAAACATGACTTTATAAGTCAAAATTGAACAATAATTTAAAATTAAACTTCAGAATTAATTTCAAATTTAAGGAGACTACTGTAAATAATATAAATAACTAGTTCAAAGTAGGTTGGTGTGTGTTTTTTTACGGAATATACATAACTCAGTAGTTTACGTGCCTAAACTTATGCTCCTACTTTTGAAATTATAGTAATTCATAAGATATGTTACAAATATACAAATGAATCTTTTTTCGTAAGGAATATTTCCTTTAGAAATAGGAATCTTATGATTTAACTACTTTATCTAAGATTTGAAATTCCTAAACAAGCTGCTTTACAACAGTCAGTAACTTTTTATTATATTATTATTATTAAAATCACTAAATACGATTTTGCTTGAAAGACAAGAGAAACGAAGCGATTATTTACTGAATCATACTGAATAGTAATTAACAACCAGTACTACAGTTGCGTAAGATAAATCTGACTAGGGCCGAGCAGTTCATGGTAATACATTGATCTTATAAATTTTAACTTTCAACTAATCAATTTTATTTATTTCATTATTATGGAATTTTGTCAAATAAGGCCCGAAACAATAAACATTGTTATACATTTCTTGATTATCACTTTTACAACCTCCACTCCAATAGGTGTGTCAATTTTGGAAATATAACAGAAATTACTTAAACCTTGAACCGTTATCAATTGTATCGTACATCTCGTGATATTAACCTTTATTAACCAATATGTCTAAACATACGTATATTCTTATTACACCGTTCTTGGCGAGAAAAGGAAGAAGTTGAGCACTACTTGTTTAATAATCGAGAAATTTTAATAGGTAAATGCTCCATGCGTACGGTGCAGCAGTTAGAACATAATTTGTGATAGTAATCCCACCAGGAGAAAATAGAAATGTTGGGGAAGTTTGTGTCTTTTTACTGTTTTTCTATACAGCGTTTTTGTTAGCTGACATTCTATTTTAAAATTGTATGTGATTTTATAATATCGATAAGAACTATCGATTACGATTAGTAAATATTCAGGTGCGGGGATACATTTTAAATTATGCTTATTCCTGAAAATTCGTATTCTGTAAGACTAAAGAAGAAAATTAAACCACTAGCGATTACCACTTCTTAACGCCTTTATTAAGCTTTACTTAATCAAACTTCTGCAAGCGCGGAAAAGCCAGTGGTCGTACATATTCCTATCGTATGATCTATCTGTGGCCATACTGTATACAGTGTGTCCACGGATTGGGTTCACAAGAGGGGAAAACTTTTTATTTTTAGTTTTATCGAAGAATGTCATTCTTGATAAAAAGTTTTGCTTGTTGTAAGACCCCAGGAAATTAAAACAAATTCACGTTTTATTTTACTTGCTTCATTTTATAGTCAATTTTCTGTGAATCTATATGAAATTTTGCACTAAGTTCAAAACTTTAACAGTAATCTAGTGGATAAATCAAATACGGAATAGATAGCTAAGGCAGTAGTTGCTTCGACAGACCCCGTCTCATTGAATTTCTTTATTCATTTTAGCACTTAACAAGGGAAATTCTTTGTTGAAGAGTTAACATTGCGACACAATAACAATTTGAAAGAATTATTGGTTAATAATGACATAAACGTTACTCACTAGATTATTGTTAAAGTTTTGAACTGCAAAATTTCATATGGTTTCACAGAAAATTAACTATAAAATGGAGCAGGTAAAATAAAACATGAATTTGTTTTAATTTTCTGGGGTCTTACAACAAGAAAAACTTTTTATCAAGAATGACATTTTTCGATAAAACTAAAAATAAAAATTTGCCCTCTCTTGTGAACTCAACCCGTGGACACACTGTATATACTTAAAAGTCCCTTTATGCTTCGAATACATTATATTGTCACAGTCTTACTATTATGTTGTTCCACAGCTTTACAATACGTTTCTAATAACATAATTTACATAATATTTAAGGATTCTCAATTTTTATATAATGTTTACACTGGCTTGCAAAAAATTGCATGCACTTTAAAAATCAAGTAACAAAGTTTTTATCTAGTTTTTTCTATGTAAACGTGACTTTTCTTACTTTTGGTATTACATTTTTGACAGATATAAAGCTATTATTAGCAAAATAAAACGGAATAATTTCAACTGATTGACAATGACAGATTAAAAATCAAGTCCGACTTAGTACAATGAACAATAAGTGTACTCATACGCGAATATTTTGCAAGCCAGACTACTTTTTATAATAAAATCTTGTATTTTATAAGAAAATATTTTATTGTACTTTTTATATATCAAGAATAATAAATGTTATATTGAATTTACCGGATAAGTACTTTTATTTTTCTTATTTGTACATAGTATACATAATGTACATATATCGAACATGACAGTTCTAGATCCAAAAGAATTGGGACACCCGTATAGTTAGTTATATGCTTAGAATATAAAACTGTAGGAAGGAGCGTAACGAGCGCAATGAGCTTTTAATGACGTCACACTGGCCGCCATTAGACACCATTTAAATCTGCTTTTCTCTCAAACTCCGACAAATACGAAGAAGAGAATTACATTTCATAAGTAAGTAAGTATTCGTTGGTTTAGAATATTAAATATAAAATTTATATTCTAAGGTTAATTTCAAAAAAACTTTGTTTTTGTTGGTTATGTAGTTTATGTGCGAGGCATTTCGAGTCAGTGAAAACCGTCAATGGAAATATCTAATTACAAAACCGGAAACGTCTACTCCGCCATATTGAGACCCCATCCCGGTGACATGTGGTAGATGAATATGTTCCTTCCTACAGTTTTATATTCTAAGGTTATGTGAAACCTATGTAACTAACAGCCTACATTCGATTATTACAGCTGTTTTTACAAATGCAAACAGTTTTGTGCAAACGATATTGAGGTATTTGTGTATATAGTTTTAAATTTGTCAAGCTTTGTTGTAAATATACAACTACTTAAATATGATAATAAACCATGCTAAAACTAGCTTAGGTATATTTCAGGTATGTTACGAAACAATCAAAATATATATGTTTGCCTCGTCAACCTTTGTCATTTGCCTATAGCGATTGAACAAACGGTCGTCCTAAGTTGTAGTGACAAAGTTACGAAAATGAATAAAATACAAAGAAAAGGAAAAGGAAGTCAAGTACACAAGGCTGTACGTTACATTGTTTTAATAACCGATTAAACCAAAGCCATAAGCCACAATAGAGGCGGTATATATTGTAAACTTTATTTGCCTTATTACATGCAGGCTTGATAGCCTAACCAATCACTGCTAATTTGTAAAAGAGGTAAAAAAATCTGTTATTGCTAAATTAGAGCTGTAAAGCTTTTTAGAGCCCGCTAGAAAAATAACTACCCTTGTTTACGTCGTCTCTATAGTACCTAATAATAGTTATTTATGTATTAAGGGCATAAAGAAGCTTTAAGAAGGGCCATAAAAGCAAGTTATGCCCGAAATGCATACACTATTTTATGCACAGATTGTTTTTATCTAAAATCTATTATTGTGTAAAAAATATAATTAAATGAGTACGTAGGTTACATCAAGCCGCTGTACGTATACTTATGTGCATATATACGAAGTACGTTACTATAGTTACTATCTAAAATACTTAATTTCAGCTTATTTTCATTGGTGATAAGTTTACAAATTATATTAAGAACCAATCAAGTTCTACAAATACAGCTCTGACATTTAATTGACGTTTCATTATTGCCCGTCGGATCATAAAGAGGCCCTTTGGGCATAAAGAGACAGTTATGTTTAGATAAATCTAGCAATAATAGTCTAATTATAATGCATCTGTGCATAATAGTAATTATATACCACTGCAGTGCTATCTACTTGAAATTTTACCACCTACTTTTGCACTTTTCAAATTATTTTTATTTTAAAATTAAATATTAATTGAAACTTAAACCGGACATAAACTAACATATGCATTTAATTAGTGTTAATTTAGTTTAATTAGGGCTTAATTAGTGTTGAAGAGCACTTTATGGTCTTAGCGCCTTCGGATTCGTCGGCCTAAGAAACCAATTCGGCAATTCCTTGAAAACAAAACAAATTTCAGACAACAAGTATTTGCTTTTCGCGTCTTTCGTTTGTGAAAACACGTAAAACGTGTCAGTTGCAATCCTTTTTGAATTTTCTTTTGTTGGAAGATTTTCTTTAGAGTATAATTTAAACAAATCTAAATCTTTTCCTTTGAAAATTTTTTCGCTTAAACGCATGGTTATGAAATGATTTTTAGGCTGATTACCAGCTTTCGTAAGTTCGATTCTGTTCAATCAAAACGTTAGATAAATTTATTAGACAGATTAACGCTAGGGATTTATTATTTCAAGCCTTTTTTCTTGTTTTTGCGAGATTTTTGGGCTCTTTTCTTGTTTGATTGGCTGGACCCTCACAGAGTAACCTTTTAAAGGATCATCAACGTTTAGGATACCAGTAATTCTTCGGCTGAATATAGGAGTAGTATGAACAACTAACTATTAAATCGAGAATTTTTAATTAGTGATAAATAAATAAATCCCATAACACAACGGAATAGTTAACGATAAAAGTTAAAAATTGCAATTTTACAATCACGCAATTTTGCATAAACAAATTAATTTAGAATACGGCATAATATAACAATTAGTTAAATGTCATGTTAAGATAACAATGTTCGATTATTTTGTCAAGAAATTGTACACTAGTTGTGGCTAATTGATACTGTAATATGTTTTTTCTTGTAGATTATTTTCCAAGAACTGGCACAGACGATGAGAAGAAATTTGAGTGTCAGAATTGTGGAAATCGTTACAGTAAACCTTATAATTTAAAAAGACACTTACGGTACGAATGCGGATTGGAACCGAAGTTCGAGTGTCCACTTTGCGATTATAAAAGTAAAAGGAGAAACGTTATACGTTACCATGTCGCTAACAAACATGGAGACTCTGGTATTTTAAATAATTAGTGTATTTGGTGGTTAAACACATAGTATCGTGTCTACTATCCACAGGATTATATTTAACTGTATTTAACTACCATTGACCATATGTATGCTTTGAAACACTAATCCTAAGTAACTAGTATACCATGTTAAATAGATATAATTTAAATGTATTTTAAATATTAAATGTTTTTTAATATAAAAGTTTATTTTACATCAAATAGATTCTATTCAATTCTTTAAATTTCATACATATTTAAATAAATATATAAAAATTTAAGGTATATATTAAATGTGAAATAAATAAAGATTATTAAAAGTTTCACAGTTTTATTAAAATACAACCTGACAATATTGTTTCGACAGCTATGCTGTCATTATCAAAGGTAATATAATTATAAACAAACACGTCGCTAAGGTAGATACAAAAATAGGTAACTAGATAAAATAATAATAATAATCAGAATTAAATATCTAATACTTCCAGTAACGGAGAATTATTAAATGTTTATTATGAATTATTATATATTAAATGTTTTTTGATATCGGAAAGTTAATATTTAAAAGTATAGGGGTGTAGAATCGCTTCACGCACAATACAATTTTACATGCATTTTATTTCAAACCCTAACATTATCTGTCGTAATTATTTCACAGTAAAGATATTCAGGACTGCTATAAAGAAAAAAAAATACGAATCGTATGATGCCTTTGGTTAAGGATTACATTTGATTCTAACCGGAAAAATAAAGTAAATAAAAATTCCGTTTATGCAAAGGAGTGAAATAAAGAGACTTTCATAACGTGTTTTACACATTTTTTTGTAAATTGTAAGTTGAGAAATTTGCCCTAAAAGAATTGGCGCAGAATTTTAAAAAAGAAAAACAATTGTATATAGCATTCTTTGACAATAATTTATAATGTTTATTTGTTCTGATACAATGATTGTTTGCCTAACCTTTAAGAATCTATCACGATTAGAAATATTTACTGAACTTTCATTTTAAGCAAAGAATCTACATTTAAATTTTCATATTTTATGAATATTCCACATAGATTTTGAACAAAATATTTCCAATTTTGGATTTATTATGTATATACCTTATGGAAATATTACAATCAGCTCATCAATGTTTAACTTATAAAGTAAATTAATTTAAAACGTTGAAGTGTGAAAACCTCCAAAACTTTCATTTCATGTTTAAAAGGTTTTTAAACGTTTTACTTACAAACTATATTTTTAAATTTGTAGCTCTTAAACCAGTAATGTCCGTTACTTATGTAAAAGCAGTTTCGGCTGGTTTCGGCCGTCGGAATTGTGTGTTGGTAACAAGCGCGTTGGTGTGTTAAATAGATACCTTGATGTTGTTTGCTGGCTATAATGTTTGGGTAGTGCAAAATTAAATAAAACAGTGTATTTGATGAATTTATGAATGTAACTTTTTTCATATAACTTAGTATTCTGATATTTTCATGACATGAACATACTTATCCAATGTTAATGTTTTATTTTTTATATTATAGTTTTTCTTCGTAATAATAAGCCAGATAATAATCGTGATAGTAAAGTTGTTTTCTATGTTCGATAAATATATTAAATGTCTCATTTATATATGATGCTTCGGAGAAACGTCAAACGTATTAATAAAGGACCCCGCACAAATCTTATGGAAATTGGGTCCCGGTCAAATTCGCTGAATTTTTGATATGTGATAGAGTTCATCATACTGGTCAATTGTCTCACTGGCCACAAAGCTCAAAAATGGATAGTTTGGCCGGTACAGAGCTTTAAAGCTCCGAGTATCCTCCACGGATTTATGTATATGCGCAGTGTGTATAGACTTTTGAAATAGCCTATTTCATTTTTTTTATTATCTAGGTTTATATTTTTGAGGTTGCTGAATTCAGATCTGTTGTTAGATTTTCAAAATTGACAGTTGGCAGCTGTCAAATAGCTGTCAATGTGCTATAATAAAGCCAAAAACTTGTTTTTTTATGTTTTATCTTTCTTTTTTTTTAGTTCGATAAGTTCAAAGATGATATCAAACCAATAACAATGACTATCGGTAGCTGTCATTTAGCTGTCAACAATTCTTCAAAGTCAAAAAATTATTTTTTGTTTATAACTTCAAGTTTTTTAGATAAGTGAATATAAATATGATATAAAATTATGTAGTCATCAGCTTACAGCTGTCAACAAGCTGTCAACTAACTGTCAAAATGCAATAATAAAGTCAAAAAGTTACTTTTTTAAAAGCTTCAAGTTGCTTAGATCACTGAGTTCAAAAGTGATGTCATAAACTTATATCATGTTTGATTTTTTATCCACAAAGTTAAGCACAAAAAATAAGTTACTTGCTCTATTATTGCATTTTGACAGTTAGTTGACAGCTTGTTGACAGCTGTAAGCTGATGACTACATAATTTTATATCATATTTATATTCACTTATCTAAAAAACTTGAAGTTATAAACAAAAAATAATTTTTTGACTTTATTACCGGACTTTGAAGAATTGTTGACAGCTAAATGACAGCTACCGATAGTCATTGTTATTGGTTTGATATCATCTTTGAACTTATCGAACTAAAAAAAAAGAAAGATAAAACATAAAAAAACAAGTTTTTGGCTTTATTATAGCACATTGACAGCTATTTGACAGCTGCCAACTGTCAATTTTGAAAATCTAACAACAGATCTGAATTCAGCAACCTCAAAAATATAAACCTAGATAATAAAAAAAATGAAATAGGCTATTTCAAAAGTCTATACACACTGCGCATATACATAAATCCGTGGAGGATACTCGGAGCTTTAAAGCTCTGTACCGGCCAAACTATCCATTTTTGAGCTTTGTGGCCAGTGAGACAATTGACCAGTATGATGAACTCTATCACATATCAAAAATTCAGCGAATTTGACCGGGACCCAATTTCCATAAGATTTGTGCGGGGTCCTTTGAAAAAATGCCAAAGTATAAGAAAGCTTAGTTTATTTAAATTTTATTAACAATATAAATTAATTAGGAGCTTCCTAAGTAATATCAAATAATCAGAACACGAACCAACAAAAAAAAATAGAAATTAATATTCTTTGAGCTGGTGAAAAGTTTCTCGTTTTAACTTACATACTACAAGTTAAGCTTTTTGAATATGATACTGACATAAATAATTGTTAACGGAAAGAGATTTTCGTAGTTTTCGGCTGTTTTGCTTTTCATCATTTTACATAAAAGCTATTGTAATTAATGTTTATACAAATTTACAGAAAAGTTTTACAAATTTCTTATAAGCTACCTGACAATTGTTTCGACAGCTAAGTCGCTATTCAGTCGCTAGTCAGACGGGAGTTAAGATGGCCGCCAGTGCAAACGGTTCTGTCAATGACTCTGTGTGTAAACGATGTAAAACAAAGGTTATAAAAGGAGTTAAATGTAAATTATGTTGTAACATTTATCATCCAAGTTGTGCCAAGTTGTATAATGTTGCATTCCTGGATAATAACACAATTAATTGTTGTTCTTTCGGAAGTGACACCGAGTTTTTTGACGCTAATAGTGAAATATCTGATGCAGATGGTAAAGTAGACTTTCGTATTTTTAAATATATAATCAGTCAAAAAGACGAAGTAATTAAAACTTTAACCGATAAAATTAACATTTTAAATAACCAAGTTCAACTTTTAAGTCAAAGTGAAACGAATAAAGTATTGATAAATGCAGAACATAAATATGATAATGAGAATATAATCTCGCAAGTGTGTGGAAACGTAAATAAAGTTATAGATAATGTAATCGGTAAAAATGATGCAAAAGTATCATCAATGACTGAAAAAAGAAGAAAAATGAATGTTGTTAACAAAAAGATGGTATCGACAGCTCTCTTGGAAGCGGAGACTCAATTAAAGTGTAATGAATACATTGATCTTGCCAAGAACTCGTCACCAGCTAAAGATTCGTGGTCCACGGTAACTAAAAGACCAGCTAAGAAACATTTTAGTTGGTAAGAAAATCGATAAAGACTGCAATTTAAAGATTGTATCTAAAAAAGTGCATTTATTCATATCACGTCTTGATCCTAAGACTGATGTTACATTATTAGAAAAAGTTTTAAAGCGTTCTTATTCAGAAGCTACCTGTGAAACCTTAGTTTCAAGACATCCGGAATCGTATGCATCGTTCAAAGTAACTATAAATGCTGATAATCTAGAAAAAGCCACAAATGCCCAGGAATTGGGCCCAATTGTGCACCAATTGGCCCCAAGGAATATTAGTTTCTAGGTTTTTTCAGAAAAGAGTAATGACAACAATAAACTCTTAATTAAGGAACCTGAATCTGGAATTAATATATCATTATGTAAATCTTTAAATGTTTTTCATATTAATATACAGTGCTTACGATCTAAGGTTAACGAACTTGAATCCTTCATCCTTGCAAGAAACTTAAATATTGATTTTTTAAGTATAAATGAGCATTGGCTTACAGATGAAGAATTAAAGTTCCTAAAAGTTAATAATTTGTCTGTTGCATCTGCTTTTTCTAGGAAATTGTATGGTCATGGTGGAGTAGCAATATTAATAAATGACAACTTTTCCTATAAGCCACTAACTGAAATCAATAATTTATCAGTTGAAGTTGAATTACACTGTTTGGAACTTAATATTAGTTGCAGAAGGACCTTAAAGATGTAAAAACAGCAAATTCATTTAGTGCTGCTTCCATCAAACCTGAAGTATTTGAGGAGATCATCGAAGAAATAAATCAAAGAAATGCACGTAAATGCAATGTCATATTATTTGGGGTTGCGGAACAGGATCAGCAACAACCAGCACAAAACCGAGTTGAATTGGACAAAACGGAGGTTGTCAATATTCTGCGCGTAATTGATTTTGATATAGATGTTCAAACTCTAAAGCCTATAAGACTGGGTTTATTCAATGAAAGTAAATGCAGGCCGATCAAGATTTCCTTGCAGAACGAAAAAGCAGTCCATTCTTTAATCAATAAAGCGAAATTTTTAAATAACCACCGTCAATACAAGAAGTTCTCGATTTCCTTTGATTGTACCCCACGACAGATTGATTATTATCGTCACCTTAAAAAGGAGCTTGCTGAGCGAGAGAATGCTGGCGAGAATAACCTTAAAATTAAGTACGAGAAAGGTATACCCAAGATTGTAGCTTTAAACTAGAAATGCCCAACAGATACAATGACTTGCTGTGTTACTATCAAAATGTACGTGGCCTCAACTCAAAAGCCAACACTTTTTTACCTGCGGTTAGTCAAAGTGAATTTGATATAATAGCCATAAGTGAATCTGGATTGCGTAATGACGTATTTAGTACTGAATTTTTCCCAACTTCTTATGAAGTACACAGGAAGGACAGAAAATTCGAAATAACTGGATATGAATCTGGTGGTGGTGTATTAATAGCTCATAAAAAGTTTATCCAAACAGAAGTTTTAGATACATCATATCTTGATATTAACTTTCCAAATATTGATGTCTTAGCAATTAAGTGCAGTGTACATTTCAAAGTATTGTTTGTTGTGATATTATATATACCTCCTTCAATATCGACAGATAATTTTAAGCAATTTCTTGAATCATTTGAACAATTGGAATTCTTACTAGAACAAAATATTCTAATTTTAGGTGACTTTAATGTCCCTGGATTTGTAAACTTAGACCTAAATGACAGTAAAACGTCTTATGTATCTAATTTACTTAATCGTTGCAATTTGCAACAATGTAATACAATAAAAAATAGCATGTGGAGACTCCTTGACTTGGTGTTATCTAACATAGATTGCAGTGTTGAACATGATAATGTGCCCCTTGTTAAGGAAGATGTTTTTCACCCTGCACTTATTGTAACATTGCACAGGATTTATCTTACTGAGTCAAAGTTTTCATATAATGTAAACCAGTGTACCTACAACTTCAAAAAGGCTGATTTTGTTTCTTTGTATAATGCCTTAATTGATACCGATTGGTCTTTTTTAAACAACGTTACTGAAATTGATACAGCAGTTGAAGAATTTTATAAATGTCTTTATACCACCTTTGATAATTATGTCCCTCGTTACAAAATGTATAAACATACTTATCCAGCTTGGTATAACTCAGCTATAATAACTAATATTAAAACAAAATGCAGATATTTTAAAAAATATAAGAAAACTAAAAATGATTATTTTCTACAAGAGTATAAAAGATTGAGAATCTTAATTAAACAACAAATTTCAAATGCTTACAAAAGTTATATTGAAAATACTCAAGAGCTTTTTTCTTTGGAACCCAATACTTTCTGGTCATTTGTTCACTCTAAAAATAACACATCTGAAATCCCAAGTAAAATATCCTACAATAACGAAAATGTCGAGGAACCTCAAGCAATAGTAGATGCTTTTGCTAATTTTTTTAAAAGTGTTTATTTAATATCTGATGTCAATGACAATGCACATATTAATAACTATGTATTTGATCAAGCGAGAATATGTTTTAAAGATATCAAAGAAGATGAAGTTTTCAGAGCTTGCAAGCAATTGAAAAATAATATGACGTCTGGTTCTGATGGAATTCCTTCTACATCATTCCTTATACATAAAAGCGGTGATAAAAATTTAGTAAATAATTACAGAGCAATATCTATTCTGTCAAATTTCTCGAAGGTACTTGAAATAATTATTTATAATCGGATATACCCATTAGTGTACAGACAAATTTCAAATTACCAACATGGTTTTCTGAAACAAAGATCAACCGTAACAAATCTAGTTGTATTAACGCAGTTTATTTCAGATACCTTGGATGACCAAGGGCAAGTAGATGTTATTTACACCGACTTCTCCAAGGCTTTTGACAGAATAGATCATGGCATTTTGTTAAGAAAACTTTCTAGTTTTGGATTTCACGTAGATGCTCTTAAATTTATTGAATCTTACTTACAAGACAGGCAACAGTATGTGACATACAATGGCTACCAATCTTTTAAATACAGAGCTAGTTCCGGGGTACCTCAAGGGTCAAACCTTGGCCCTCTTATCTTTTTACTGTTTATTAATGATATAAACGAAAAAATCAGTAGCAGCAAACTTTTATATGCAGATGATATGAAAGTTTACTCTGCTGTAACATGCATCGATGATTGCGTTAACCTGCAAAATGATTTAGATCATATTTCTCAATGGTGTGTTTCTAATAAGTTACATCTTAATGCATCTAAATGTAAAGTTGTTAGCTTCACAAGAAAAAAGAATCCCTATAAAGTTACATACAAAATATCGGAAAACAGTCTAGAACACTGTAACTCTATCAAAGATTTAGGTATTATGTTCGACTCTAAATTGACGTTTAATGACCATATTAATTTAATAGTATCGAAATCAATAAAATCTTATGGCTTTATTGTAAGAAACTGCAAAGAATTTACAAATATTCAAGCTCTTACAGTTTTGTATATTGCATATGTTCGGTCTAAACTCGAGTATGCTTTACTAACTTGGAAACCTTTTTATAATTACCAGAAGTTATCCATAGAAAGCGTGCAACGAAAATTTTTAAAATATCTATGCTTTAAAGTAGATGGTATTTATCCAGAAAGAGGTGTTAGTAATACCTATTTATGCCGCAGATTTAACTTTGAATCGTTAGAATTGAGAAGAATAGTTGCGTCAATTTCGTTTCTGTACAATTTATTAAATAACAAAATTGACTGTTCTGACTTACTATCACCGATTAATTTTTCCGTTCCTAGGTCAGGCATGAGAAATAGCAACTTTTTTAGGTCCAACACAGTTAATACTAACCTAGGTTTGAACTCGCCTATTTACTTTATGATTAATAAATTCAATGAAATAGCTCCAAGCTGTGATATACACTTTGACTCTTTAAAGTCTATAATTAAGAAGGTTATTGAGTATCATGATAACAGAGATTAATTAACAATAATTTTTCGTACTAATATTCAAATATATTTCTAATAGATAGTTATAATAGTTCGTATTTACCTTTATGTTATATCTGTATGTTTTATTTTTGTATGAAATTCTATTTTGTATTTATTTACACTATATATTATAATTATTTTGTAGTTACTCTTTAATTTATGGTTGTCCTATAAATGGGATGTATCCTGTTGGGCAAATAAAGCTATTATTATTATTATTAAGCTATTATTACACTGTGAGGTTTGTGCTGTGGAGGTACCTCACTTAAAATTAATTATTGTATCCTTTTATAGATCTTCATCACATGGTGATCTTGACACATTTTATATTACTGTCAATTTACTATTATCTAAACTGAATTGTAATAAAAGAATTATTGCATGTGGTGATTACAATGTGCATTTTAACACTTCATGCAAAGCTACAATCGCTTTAGTTGATCTCTTTAGTAGTTTTGGTTTGGTTCCTACATGTTTTTCACCTACACGTAATAAAAATTGCCTCGATAACATATTTACCAATTTTGATAGTTTAATAACAAAAAGAGAAACACTAGACACATGTCTTTCTGATCATGCAGGAATCTTTTTAAAATGTAATTTATTAGATAATACGCACACAAATTGTATTTCGACTAAAAAGATAAGACCAATAACTGCTATTGGTAAATTTTGTTTTTTCGATTATTTAAGCAAGATTAACTGGACTTTTGTGGACGATTCGAAACTAGATATTAATTATAAATTTAAAAGTTTTATTGTTGTATTTCAAGAGGCTATACAAAGTTCTTTTCTTGAACGTCTAGTAAGGTCCAGTAGCCCTAGCAATTCTGTTAATTGGTTTGACAATGAAATAAGTCAACTTCGAGAAACTTTAGCTTTCTTGAGATGCTTTAAAGCACAGCACCCTTCTTCTAAACTAATTACTTTATATAATACTTTTAGAAATAAGTATAGGGCGTTAATTAAACATAAAAAGGTAAGGGCATATGATGAATTTATCAAAAGCTCAAATAATAAAGTAAAGTCCTCTTGGCAAATAATCAATACAATAAGAAATTCTGGAAATAATTCTGCTGCAACGGAGAATAATTTAACGGCTATTATGTTTAATGACTTTTTTATTAATGAAGTTGAACTCATTCTCAATAATTTGGATGATAGTATAAGCACAGTCTCTGACTCTGCTTATGGTCATGTTTCTAATGATGAGAATAAATGTTTTGAATTTAAAGAAATTTCGGAAATACAGACACGAGATATTATACATTCATTAAAAAGCAGTAAGTAAGTGTATAGATGTTTATGGATTAACTGCTGATCTAATTAAGCATGTGACCAATATCATAGTCTCGCCTTTAACGAAATTACTAAATTATTGTATTTGTGGTAGAGTTTTTCCTGATGTGCTCAAACTTGCAAAAGTTATTCCAGTCTTTAAAAAGGGTAACTCTCAGCTTATGGAAAACTATAGACCCATTTCCATCTTGCCGGTGTTTTCTAAGATTCTTGAATTTGTTATTAAAAACCAATTATATACTTTCATAGAAAAACAAAGCCTGTTTGCTGCTCAGCAGTATGGATTTCGTGTAAATCTATCTACCACTCATGCTGTAAGTGATCTAGTAATGGCAATTCTTGATTCGTTTGAGAATAAACAATATTTTTTATCAATTTTTTGCGACTTAAAGAAAGCATTCGACTGCGTTCCACATGATCTTCTTCTTAAAAAACTTGAGTTATTCAATATTAATGATAATGGAATTAAATTCATCCAGTCATATTTACAAAATAGGCTGCAATTTGATCACTACAATAATGAAATGTCAAATCAAAAAGCAGTAATGTATGGGGTGCCGCAAGGATCGATCCTTGGCCCCCTGCTGTTTTTGATATACATAAATGATCTTCCATCTGCAGTGATGAAAGCTCACTTAATGTTATATGCTGATGATACAACAGTTTCCTTCAGTACTGAAAATATAAACGTCTTAAATGAACTGTCGGAAAGATCTTTGCTAAACCTTAAAAGCTGGTTTATTAACAACAAATTATGTTTAAATGAAGCAAAAACTAAAAAACGTATATTTTCTTAAAAAAAAACTCAATGATAATTGTTTTTCTGAACCAATTAAGTTTTTAGGAGTCATGTTTGGTACTTTGTTATTATGGGACGCTCATGTTGACTATATTTCCAAAAAAATATGCAGTAGTATTTATCTGCTGCTATCATTAAGTAATTATTTATCTTGTGATGTTTTAAAAACTGTTTACTTTTCTTATTGTCATTCCTACATGACTTACAGTATCATCGTGTGGGGTCATTCTCCTGCAGCTGAGAGAGTCTTTGGATTGCAGCGAGGAGCCATAAGAGTTTTGGGCAAATTAAACTATAGAGCAGATTGTCGACAGGTGTTTTTTTCTCTTAATATTCTAACATTGCCCAGCATTTTTATGCTTGAATGTTTATGCTATGTTAATCGCAACTTTGAGAGTTTTAGCAAACAGGGAAGTTCACATCATTATCTAACCAGATATTCAAACAATTTAAAATCTCAATTTTATAGATTAAAAAAGAGTCCAAACGGACCTAATTTTATTGCAGTTAAATTATGCAACCATCTACCCGATTGTATTAAAACGTTAGATACTGAAAATTTCAAAATTAAAATGAAAAAGTATTTATTACATAAAGCTTTCTATTCAATTGAAGAATTTCTAAACTCTCCTATAAATGAATTGTAACACTTTACTAAAAATATATATTATTTTCTACATACACCATTACCACCGTTTATATGTTTTGTTTGTAGATTTGGTTTGTTTGTTATTTATCTGTGATGCTTTTAACGTGTTTTTATTAATGAACTGTTCTATATTTACTAAGTATTTTTACCGATTCCTATTGACGACTGTAAACACTATGTGGAATAGCTGAATAAATTATTATTATTATTATTATTATTATTATTATTTTTATTTTCTCAGTTCATAATTACAGATTATATACATTTGTAACATAAAATAATTATACTAGTAAATACATATATAAATCTTACATTATAAACCGGTTGTTTCTTACATTAGCTGCTTATAGCTAATATGCTTAACTAATGCATTCTTAACCCATAACTTTGCGGATTATATGTGCCGTGCCCAGGAGTCCTATCTTTTGAATTTCAAAAGGTGATGGTCGACTTGGTAGCATGTCTAAGTATTTGTTACTACCTTTCTTCACACATCCCAACGCACCGATTACAATTGGAACCACTCGCCCACTAACATTCCACATTCTACTGATTTCGATTTTAAGATCTTGATATTTCACAATTTTCTCAGCTTCTTTGGTTTCGATGTTAATGTCCAGTGGAATTGAAATATCTATCAGCAGGCATTTCTTTGCTTTCTTGTCGTGCAAGATGATGTCAGGTCGGTTGGCAGGTATAGTTCTGTCGGTTATGACGGCTGTGTCCCACATTATGGTGATATCTTCATTGCTAGTTACTTTTTCAGGTATATGGTCGTAGTATTTATCTGGCACCTGTAGTCCTGTTTCCTTACAAATGCCCCAATGTATGTAACCAGCTAATCTATTGTGGCGTAGTGTATATTCTCTTGGTGCCAATACTGGACAACCTGCGATTATGTGGCTTATATGTTCTTCGTACTTGTTGCACAGCCTGCATCTACTGTCCACATCTTTTTTTTGGATATTTTTTTGGTGGTATCTAGTGCTAAGGGCCTGGTCTTGAGCAGCAATTATTAAGCTTTCAGTTTCTACTTTCAAGCCAGAACTCCTTAACCATGCAGCACTTGCTTCTTTATCTATAGATGGTCTGTCAAGCTCTCGAAAATGTTGTCCATGCATTGGTTTCTCTTTCAGCCGTTCAACCTTAGATTTCTCTATCTGTACTTTAAGTTGTTTTTTAATATTGCTGTAAGTTTCTTCACTCAAGTATCTTTGTTTAATAGTGGCCGCTTCCTTTTGCAAGGAGAATTTATTCTTAGTGAAGTCATGTTCACAAATCATTTTTGTTAACTTGTCTTTACCCAGCTTGATGTACTCGCTAAGGCCGACCACAGCAATATTGTACGCTGATTCGAGCTCGATTAGCCCACGTCCTCCATCTTTTCTTTTGATGTAAAGTCTATCAGTATCGCTTCTCGGATGGTGCCCTCCTCCCATGGTAAGAATCTTTCTTGTTTTTCTATCCATTTTTTCTATATCTGTTTTTAGCCAGTCTATTATTCCGTAGCTGTAAGTTACGACAGGTACAGCTAATGTATTAATAGCTGTTATTTTGTTTTTTGCATTTAGCTCTGTTTTTAATACCTGTCGAATTCTTCGGTAATACTCCCTGGTTATTTTACTTTTGATGGTTTCGTGATCGATACCTTGCATTTCCTCAACGCTTAAGTATTTGTATGTCTCACCAATCTCCATGTTCCTGATTTCGACGTTGTTATCTAGCTGGATGTTTTGGCTTTTCTTGATTTTACCTCGCTTAAATACGATAGTTGCACATTTATCAAGGCCCATTTCCATCTTAATATCGTTGCTGAAAGTTTGAACGATATTCAGAGCTCTTTCCAGTTGGTATTCGTTCTTAGTAAAAAGCTTCAGGTCGTCCATATAGACCAAATGGCTTATTTCGTGGTTGGCTTTGACTTCAAATCCTAGTCCTTGATTGTTAAGCAGGTTGGTTAAAGGGATCATGGATAAACAGAATAATAATGGTGATAGGGAATCTCCTTGGAAAATTCCTCTTTTTATAGAGATATTCCCAGTTCTAATTTGACCCCCTGTGTACTGCAAATGAATTTCTGTTCTCCAATGTCTCATGGTAGATTCAACAAAGTGGATTATGGTTGGGCATACTCGATATATATTCATCGCTTTGATGATCCACGTGTGGGGGAGGCTGTCAAAAGCCTTCTTATAATCTATCCAAGCCACTCCAGTGTTTTTTTGGCGCCTTTTTGCTATTGACATCCCCATTTTGCTAGCTAATAATTGGTCTTTACAGCCTCTTGATGTTTTCCTACATCCTTTTTATTCACTAGGTAGGATTTCGTTAGTATCAAGGTGGTTGTATACCCTTGTTGCTATTGCTCCCGTTATTATTTTGAACATTGTCGGGAGACAAGTTATTGGTCTGTAGTGCTGCGGGTTCTGGGTATTTTTTCCCTTGGATAGCAGGTAGGTAGTGCCTGAAGTTAACCATTCGGGTGTGAGTGTTGGATTCTTGATTATATTATTTATGACCTTAGTGAAATCTTCATGAATAGCTGTGAGCTGCTTGATCCAAAAGTTAAAGAGCTTATCCGGCCCTGGAAATTTCCAATTACTAGTCATTTGGATAATTTTCTTTACTTCACCTACCGTTAAATCTGTCCATGTGGCAGGTTGTACTCTTTCGTGCAGGGCCTTCTCTTTTTCGATCCATTTGGCTTTATCGTTGTGTGTTACCGCGTTCTCTAAAATTCCTCTCCAGAATGTTTCTACGTGTTGTTAAGTCGGTGGTTCGTTTACTTCTAATTTTTGGTTGTTCATGTAGCGGTAAGATTTTTTGGTATTTTCATGGAACATTTTATTGTGAAAGTAGTGGTTGCTCCTTTTTGTGTATCTTTTTAGCCGTTGTGCTTTTGCTTGCAGCTTCATTTTTATATTTAATTATTATTATTATTATTATTTTTTTTTTTTTTTTTTTTTTTTTTTTTTTTTCACAGCTGTTTGCTGGGTTAAAATATCTTCCGGGTGATTTTCACCAAGGGATATACCTTTATTGAGTTAGGACACGTCTTATAATGCGTGTGGTTCCTAATATTACGGCCTTTTGGGCTATGTGGACTAAACTTGTTTTTATGTTTAGTTTGATTAAATTTCCAATAAAATTTTTATGGACTAACCCGTTAGCACTTATTATAAACGGTATTACTTGTACTTTTTCCAAGTTATACATGGCTCTTAATTCATATGTTAGGTCGATGTACTTGTTTACTTTTTCTGTGTATGATTTGTCGACATTATCATCTAGAGGTATAGCGATGTCAATTACCCAGGCAGTTCTTTCGTTTTTATGGATTACAAGGATGTCGGGTTTATTATGCATTATTTGTCGGTCCGTAGTTAACTGCATGTCCCACAAAATTTTACAATTTTCATTTTCCTTGATTGCATTTGGAAAGTATTTATAATACGGTTCCTCATTTTGTATAAGTCCGTTTGATTTACAAAGGGCCTGATGTATTACGCTTGCGACGTGATTGTGTCTAATTAGGTAGTCTCTGGGTGCTAGATATGTGCAACCAGATACTAGATGCTGTATCGACTCCAATTGGGTGTTGCATAGGCGACATTTGTCATTTTCCACGTTTTCCTTAACAATATATTTTAAGTAGCATCTTGTAGGGACTACCTGATCTTGTATGGCAGTCATTAGAGTTTCTGTTTCTATGTGCAGAAATCCTGTTTTTAGGAAATTTAAAGAAGCTTGTTTATCAACAACATTGTTATTTAATGCCGTTGGGTATCTGCCATGGAGTTCTTTTGCATGCCATTCTTTTTCCAGCGTTTTCAGTGTCATGTCTGTACTTTCGGATAATACTGCCGAATAAAGTGGTGAGTATTTATCTACTTTATTAAGAATCTCTGTGATTGGTGTTTTATTGTTGATAAAATAGTTTTTCAGATTCTTAATTTCATTATTGTGCAAGATCTGAAGATTAAGTAGCCCTCTTCCACCATATTTTCTTTGGATATATATTATTATTATTATTATTATTATTATTATTATTATTATTACATATTATTATTATTATTATTATTATTATCAAAGGTATTATAAATATAAACAAACATGCCGTCCAGGTAAATACAAAAGTAGATACAAAGATCAAAATAATAAAAAGTTAAATATCTAACACTTCCTGTTAGGTTGTTATTTTAAAAATGTATAGGAATTTAATATTGTTATGGGGAGTCATTGTGTGATAAGGTGTTCTAAAAGTGTTTGGCATAATTAGATTTTTCTGGAAGATTTTTCTGTAACAATGCACGTGTTCTTTATATCTTATGTCAGAATTTCGAAGTGTTTGTCCACTATGGATATTGTATATACTGAACTACAAAAAGAACAACTCGATTATATTATTATAATTACAATTCAATAATATTAAGAATTCAATTATAATTACCTTTGAGGGTCGTTCCTATAATGGCACATTTACCAAAAACCAAATAAATTTCTTCGAATTAATAAAATGTTGTCTCCAAACGTTGTGAGAAGTTGAGTCTACAGTAGAGCACACATTAGGCTCCGGGATCTGCATCCCCAAAGTGAACCTAGGATCTCGTCCGCGACGTGAACCGGGTAATGACGTAATGTTTAAGTTTTCTGTAATTTATTGCATAAATAAGTTGAGGTTTATAAAATATAATTATCAGTATCGTATTTCGTTAAAACATTTTTATCACAATGAAAGACATTATTGACTGCATAATACTTCTAAATAAAGAAAGATATTTCAGTAGACATTTTATTTTGCACTCAATATTATTATTTCTTTCATTTTGATATACACGTTTTAAAGAAATACAATACGTATAATTTTATTAAACAAACAACCTCGAACAACAAATTGTTTATGCAATAAAGTACAACTAATCTAAACGTCCAGTCATTATTTGTTTCACGTTGCGGACGAGATCCTAGGTTTACGTCGGGGATCCAGATCCCAGAACCTAATGTGTGCTCTACTTAAGATTCTGGTGTTGTAGACAAGATTCGAGTTTTATTGAATACAAAAAATATATACTTATATGGTAGCTATTTTATTTTAACCTTGAAACGAATGTAATTTATTAATGAAAACGGGATTACGAAGAATCGAAATGTTTTGTGTAAGTAATTAAACTTGTAGGGAAATAACATTTATTCTAAAAGCAGTATTTCACAAATCTACTAAAAAGGAGCTATGACTACAAAAAGCCAAATTCTTGCAATACTATATTGCAGTTATTATTTCTGGAATTACATTGTAACTGAAATACGCTTAAACACATTTATTACAGTGCAAGCTTGTAACACACGTAAAATAATATCGTTATTGTTTTAGGCAGAAGAATAACGGAATGTTTTAAGTGTGGCAAGGTGTACAAATACAAATGCTCTCTAAATCTCCATCTTAGATATGAATGTGGAAAGCCACCACAATTCCAGTGCCATTTTTGTCCATACAGAACAAAACGGAAAGGGAATTTAAAATGTCATACTGCTGCTAAGCACATAAAAGAGTTGCATCACAATTAGCTGCTGAATAAGTAATTGACTTTCCTGATACGGCATATTTTACATAATACGTAAACTTAAAGTTTTATGCCACATTAAAATAATTGATATGTAATATAGCTTTGCTTATTGTTTAAACGTGTTTTTGTAATTTTGAAACTGTAAATGAATGTATTCTTCATTTAATCATGTTTTTGTAATCAGCAAATATGCCATTTTTGTAGTTTTGGATTTTCATTCTGTTATTCATGCCATATTCTGTTGTAATGTAATATCATAGTTACTGAAAAACAATATAATGTTAAAATATGAAACTTTAACAAAACAAATGATTGTATTAGCATATTGTAAATCACATGAAAATAAAGGCAGGTTCTCAAGAATTTGTACTTTTAATCACATTCATTTATTAATATTGTTAATTACATATGGTCCTATCGAAGGTAAACACAAATATAAATATTGAGACAACGGTTCGTGCAAGAGAAATGTACCAAACATACCAAGGCCCGATTGCTCGATTAATTACTTGGTTTTATAATTCGTGTTTTCTATGTTATGATAGGTATAAAGCATTTTCTGGATTAACATAATTAATTAGTACTATCTTCTAAAACTTTGCTAAAGTACATTTTTTAAAACTTGACGTCAATTTGTGCGCAGCGTATATTCAGTTTGGTCCAAGTCCAGGTAAAGAAATCATTATTTCTAAAATAAAAGAGATGCTAATGAACATGGGTGCGATTTGGGGACGAGGGAGTAGCTAAATATTAGAAAAAATTGCAGCCAGAGTGTACCGTTGAAACAAACTTTGAAAGTGGGGTTACTACACCTGATTACACGACGCAGTTTTACTCGACCTATGCGTTTGCACTTATAGTATATTTTACGGTTCATTTAAATCAATAATGGGGATATGTATTGTAACGTTCTTTTTAAAATAATAACCAAAATGCTGTTTAAATCGTCTATTCATAAGAGAAATATTAATTTACATACACTTAATTAAAAACACTATACGAGGGTGGTCCCAGAAGTACCCGACCTGACCAAGAGGTTGCGGTAGTTGTTTGAAAATATCACTGTATTGGAAAGTACGCAGTCTATAAAGCATATGTTTTAAGTTTGAAAGCGCCACGTTGTTCAGTATTTGTTTGGAAGCCATCAATAGTGAACGTTATCAGTGAATTTGTGAAAATGGAGAAAATTGGTCATCGTTATGTGATAGAATACTTTTATTTGAAAGGCCTCAGCCCAACCAATATAAAAGCTGAACTGGATTCTACTCTGGGTGAGTCTGCTCCTACGTTTACAACAGTTAAATTTTGGGTAGCTGAGTTTAAACGAGGCCGTACGAACTGCCAAGACGAGCATCGCAGTGGTCGACCAAATGAGGTGACGACTCCAGAAATGGCGAAGAAAATCCACAAAGCGGTACTTGATGATCGTCGACTGAAAGTGCGCGAGCTAGCAGACTTTACGGGCATTTCAAAAAGTGCGGTACATCGCATATATCTGAAAATTTGGACATGAGAAAGCTGTGTGCAAGATGGGTGCCGCGTTTGGTCACACTCGAGCAAAAACAGTGTCGTGAAAATGTTTCAATTGAGTGTTTAGCGAAGTTTCACAGCAACAAAGCAGAATTTTTGCGCCGTTTCGTAACAATGGATGAATAACATGGGTCCATCATTTCACACCCGAGACAAAAGAACAATCGAAGCAATGGACTCAAAAGGGAGAACCGGCTCCAAAGAAGGCGAAGACCGTTTCATCTGCAGGCAAGGTTACGGCGTCGGTTTTTTGGGATGCGCGTGGAATAATTTTTATTGACTATCTCGAAAAAGGAAAAACTATCAACGGCCAGTATTATGCAAACTTATTGCAACGTTTGAGCGAAGAAATCAAGCAAAAACGGCCGCATTTGGCTAAAAAGAAAGTGTTGTTTCATCACGACGACGCGCCAGCTCACAAATCCGTTATTGCAATGGCCAAAATTAATCAATTAAAATTTGAATTGCTACCTCATGCACCATATTCGCCAGATTTAGCCCCCTCGGATTATTTTCTGTTCCCAAACTTGGAAAAATGGCTCAGTGGTCAAAGATTTTCCAACGATGAAGAAGTGATGTCAGCAGTTAATGGCTATTAAGAGGAGCAAGACAGTTCTTATTATAAAAAGGGTATCGAACTTTTTGAACACCGCTGGGAAAAGTGTATAGAGCTGAAAGGAGATTACGTTGAAAAATAAATAAATCTTTTTCCAAAATTTTTGTGGTTTCTTTGTTGGGTCGGGTACTTCTGGGACCACCCTCGTAACTATAAACTATTTAACAAACTATTTAAATGCTAGGTATTTACAAATTTATATGAGGACTATTTATATAAAAACTATTTATATATTACAATAATTATTAACATTTATTTATTCACTATTAACTCATTATTCAGAGTACATTTCACTATGCCGGTCAAACATTAACTATTGATTTATTTATACAGAGCACCTTTCAATAGGACGGTTAAATATTAACCGCCTCCTTCTACCTGCGACTCAATTTATATCTTTCATAAGTTCTAGAACATAATCGATGAATCATACATGCAGCTGTTGATGAGTCACGTCGATAAGTCGCGTCGATGAGTCATACACTCAGGTGTTGATGAGTCATACATGCAGATGTTATTGATGAGTCATACAGTTCATTACATCTAGAATGTTCGATGACGTCATATGTGGGTTTACTATTCGTTACAGTATTAAAAAACTCAAAAGACATAATTGTAAATGTTTTAAAAACGTTACCAGTTTAAAGAATGAAATAAATAAACACTTGCACATCGTGATGTTGAAATAATGATAATTTTTGTCCCAAGTAGAATTAAGATGTGTATTTTTAATCTTCTCATTTTTTTGTAAATTTAACAACCATAATACAACATACAATTAAACAACTATACATCATAATACAATTAAAAAATTAAAGCTTTGTCAAAAGGCATCAGAATAAAACTTGAATAAATTACAAAAAGAATCTGCTAAATAAAAAAATTTAGAAAATTTAATTAGTACCTGAGGTTAAGGCCAAAAGTTTAAATGGAGACCTGAAATTTTAAAATGTTCAACTTATCAACAGTTAATGAAGATTTACTTTTAAATTAAAATTGGTAACTACACTGACCAAAAAGACAACAGGGTTTAATGGATGCTGTGTTTACATTTAGATACCAAATTAATAAAAATAGGCAATAACACAAATAAGAAATAGAACAAAACACTGACAAACCACTACGCTTGAAAGGGATAACAATTAGTTACCGATTCGTTGCCCGTTACTATGAAAACACATAACTGTCCTAATTGATAGTGTGTCTTGGTGCTGTTGTGAAAATAAGGAGTATACAATGATTAAAATAGCATTCATTGTGAACATACCGCAAGACATATCTAACCTTACTTTTGTAATTTGGTGACAGCTAACACTTAGAATTTGACATTACAAAAATTATAGAATTATAAAACATTATATTACAAAAAAAAATCGGGTTAGTATATTTTGCGGTATGTCTACAATGAACGTTTCACAGCCAACGTCGACGTCAGATTAAAAAACATTATAAATACATTTTTTTATTTATTAAAGTGTCAGTCAACAGATATCGAAAACTTTTTCTCTATCTGTTATTAATTACTTACCGGTCTCGTATCGTAATATACTATAAGCTACACTAACTGAAAACTGTTCGAATTAAATAGATTCTACTATAATATATAGGAAGTAGGAAAAGTAAATACATAACCATATAAGCTTACTGGTTGAATAAACCAATAATAAATATTTTTTCTTTTAGAACTTCATATAGTAATAAAGATAAATATTAAATGAAAATGGGGATCATTATAATATAATATGCTTATTGATTTAACTTCTTATAATTTTATTATGTGTAACAAATTTTGTTACTCTACTGAAAACACTAAATAGTAAAATATTTACTGAAAACCAATAACAATACTTACTGTACTCTAATGACTTAAGATCTCCTTTTGATGACAAATTAACACTCAGGAATAGGCACTGGTCTCTATAGCATAAACAGATTGTAAAAAAATAGGGTTGGTAAAAATAATAAGGATTATGGGCGCCATTTGCTAGCAAGTCATTAATACATTCACAAAATCCTCAAACAAAAAGCATTCTGTTTATATTGATTGAATTCAATCATTAATTGTAATTAATCATATTAACGTTAGGTAGGTTAATGTATTTCAATAACTTCACACAAGTGAAAGGTCCAACATCATCACACAATGTTTAGTTTAAATTGATTTATTCAAACGTCAAGAAATATTGTTTAATAAACAATGAAACCAAAATTTATTTATTATGATAAGCGGGATCCCTTTGTATATATTAAGAGTAATTGTTCATATTAGCAGTTTGAATATAATGGATAAATATAACAATCTTAAAAACTAAAAACAACTTACTTAGGTAATAATCCTAAATAGATGTTAACATCTATTTAATCACTGAAGATCGCACTTCACTATAATGCCGATTCACGTCAAATGTATTCACATCAAATTACAATAAACTGTAGACACAAAATACATCAAAATTCTTACAGAATGAAGAATTATGAACACTGGCAACGATACTCAGGTTAATGACTGGATTTTAAAATTGAAACTTGCGGAAATAATGTCGTTAATATTTTGATTATTATCTTTCATTAATAAAAACCTTTAAACTCATATGATCCCACAAAAACAGTACTTATTATTGCCAAACGGCAGAATTGTTTCAACACAACAGTATTAAAATTGCACTTCCACAATGTATTTATTATAGCGGTAAATCACCGAGAAAAATTCAATAGCATAGAAGATAAATTTATTATTCAATTTACTACATAAAGTATCAATTGACGACACACTGTAATGGTTATTGGATCGATAATACGAAATGCTACCCTTAAAACTTTCAATTTCAGAATTGGATTTTATTCGTAAATTGTCAACACTAAAACACTAAATGCACGCTGTATTAATTGTTTAAATGATTATAAAGCGGAATAAACTGTACTAAAAAGCATTTAGGTTAATTGTTAAATCTAATACGAGGGTGGTCCCAGAAGTACCCGACCCAACAAAGAAAACACAAAAATTTTGGAAAAAGATTTATTTATTTTTCAACGTAATCTCCTTTCAGCTCTATACACTTTTCCCAGCGGTGTTCAAAAAGTTCGATACCCTTTTTATAATAAGAACTGTCTTGCTCCTCAAAATAGCCATTAACTGCTGACATCACTTCTTCATCGTTGGAAAATCTTTGACCACTGAGCCATTTTTTCAAGTTTGGGAACAGAAAATAATCCGAGGGGGCTAAATCTGGCGAATATGGTGCATGAGGTAGCAATTCAAACTTTAATTGATTAATTTTGGCCATTGCAATAACGGATTTGTGAGCTGTCGCGTTGTCGTGATGAAACAACACTTTCTTTTTAGCCAAATGCGGCCGTTTTTGCTTGATTTCTTCGCTCAAACGTTGCAATAAGTTTGCATAATACTGGCCGTTGATAGTTTTTCCTTTTTCGAGATAGTCAATAAAAATTATTCCACGCACATCCCAAAAAAACGACGCCATAACCTTGCCTGCAGATGAAACGGTCTTCGCCTTCTTTGGAGCCGGTTCTCCCTTTTGAGTCCATTGTTTCGATGGTTCTTTTGTCTCGGGTGTGAAATGATGGACCCATGTTTCATCCATTGTTACGAAACGGCGCAAAAATTCTGCTATGTTGCTGTGAAACTTCGCTAAACACTAAATTGAAACATTTTCACGACACTGTTTTTGCTCGAGTGTGACCAAACGCGGCACCCATCTTGCACACAGCTTTCTCATGTCCAAATTTTCAGATAATATGCGATGTACCGCACTTTTTGAAATGCCCGTAAAGTCTGCTAGCTCGCGCACTTTCAGTCGACGATCATCAAGTACCGCTTTGTGGATTTTCTTCGCCATTTCTGGAGTCGTCACCTCATTTGGTCGACCACTGCGATGCTCGTCTTGGCAGCTCGTACGGCCTCGTTTAAACTCTGCTACCCAAAATTTAACTGTTGTAAACTAAGGAGCAGACTCACCCAGAGTAGAATCCAGTTAAGATTTTATATTGGTTGGGCTGAGGCCTTTCAAATAAAAGTATTGTATCACATAACGATGACCAATTTTCTCCATTTTCACAAATTCACTGACAACGTTCACTATTGATGGCTGCCAAACAAATACTGAACAACGTGGCGCTTTCAAACTTGAAACATATGCTTTATAGACTGCGTACTTTCCAATACAGTGATATTTTCAAACAACTACCGCCACCTCTTGGTCAGGTCGGGTTCTTCTGGGACCACCCTCGTACTCGTAAAACCAAACTATATTATGAAATCTTTAGCTTATATTTTTATTACGGTAAACGAGACGAAAAAAGGACCGCGAAGACACACAAATCTCCGCTGGTTGCACTTGACGGATTATCAACGGGCTTTTTCTATGCGCCCGACTCGATGAACTTGAAGCTAGCCGCCTCATAACGTAGGCCGAAGCCCGCTAGGTGACTTCCGTCACTCTCGGCATAGATTCTACCAGACTTACTTATTAGACTGACTTACTTGGGGATGCAAAAATATCTGCGCTGATATTTTAAGGGCAGGAACATTACCACCCTATCAAAAACTAGACTGACACATAACATCCAATAGAAAAATTGATCTACAACCTTCAACGGACAATTTACACAGTCAAAAAACTTGCTTCGTAGCATAAACCCAGATATTTACAGAATATTCCAGACTGTTGTTTATATGTATATTTTCGAAGAATCTATTTAATAATTTTCCATAACTTTGAGATTAGAATACGAAACATCGATATCGATAGAATTAAAAAAAGGCCATTTATAAGATTCGTCCCATAAAGTCTACATACCAAAAGCATAATTAAAGTAATAAATGAAATATGGAAAAAGATAATGTAGTGGTTATACTAGTAAAATTACCATTTTACATACTTTATTTATTACTTATTCCTTTAATTATGCTTTTGGTATGAAGACTTACATACGTATGTTATTGATGGCATTCTAATGTTTTTTAATTGCACAGATATTTTAGAATATTTATACTTAAACGAATAGATTTATCTTTAAATTTATTTGCCTCATGACGGTCCATCAACCCGCATGATAAAATAGATGATAATGGGGACGACATCCGGGATTGATAGTGTGAGGTGGGTTTTACAGGCTTTGCGCAAAAATGCGACTTAAACGCTCTTTTCTGTAAAACATGAATATAGAGAAGACATTGCTGGTGTCTAATGTACTTTAAAAAAAATTTAATTGTAATATTGCCACATGGGTTTTTCGTGACTGAGGGTCGTAGTCACAGGTAGAGATAGGAAGTAAACACAGACCACAATTAATTATATACTAAACAAAAAGTTACAATACATTGGGTTACAAACATAAGTATGACGACGGTTAGGTCCTCCTAAAACTAACATTGAACATGAGGGTAATCGGAACTACCCTGTACTAGCATTATCTCCTACAAATAAACCTTAGGAAACCAGGTAATCAGTTCCCCCGGACACCAGATTCTAGGTTCCTAAGTTACTACGACTAACCACACTAGGGATCAGGTAATCAGTGCCCCTGGACACCAGATTCTAGACCCCGTACAATTAATTACTAAAAAGGTTTCTTACCAGGTCTGCTTCAAGTTGTTGATTTGATCGAGTCGTTGAAACGACTGAATATGGACTTGCAGCAGCTGGGTTTATATACTGTATATAAGTCATATTAATGTGAACCTGTAGGCGCGGCGTTCCAAGTATCCGTTGTTATTTTATTGTGCGGCAAGCAGCTGCATTCTACCATAGGTCGATCGCATGATGTGCTGAGTAGAGGTTCTTGGAATGAGAGTAGCTGGCTTGCGTGTGCTAGTGAGCTGATTAAAGGTTCTTCGAATAAGCGCAGCTGGCTCGCGTGTGCGATTAAGCCAACGCTATATAAAGTTACGAAGAAATGTATTAACCTTGGATGATAATTGCACCAGTTGGAATGCAACTTGTGGAATTATGAATTATTTAAAGTCTAAATAATTCCGTTTGTTACAATATAAAATGCAGTAAATGAGGTTATAATCTGTTATAAATTAGATATCGGTGTTGCTAATTAATAAATAAAAAAGGAAGCTATGGTTGTGTTTGCGATAATATGTTTTTCAAAGTAATAAATTGTTACTAGTTTGAATTTATTAACGTACAATGATAAGCTCAACCACATAATCTTGCTATTACTTATCACTATCAGCATACAATTTGGAAAATATTATTAATGGTCAACTTAATGCTCTGAACTGGACTAAATTTTGAAATGTCAAGTTTGATCTAAGCAATTAGAACAGCTAAGTAACTACGAAAAACTGAAGCCTATTCAACTGACAAAAAGAATCTATACCTATCGCAAAGGTGTATTTAATTACTATTTACTTTCTAATATACGTCTTCGTTTTAGGAAACCTTCAGAAATATCGCTATATTCTTGACAAAACTGGGAGATACGTTTGCATACAATGTGGTTTGTCTTATAAACAGAAAGGCCATTTATCGAGACATCTTAAATATGAATGTGGAGTTGAGCCAAAATTTGTGTGTCCTTTCTGTTTTCGTCGGTTTAAACATAATAACCATCTTAAAGACCATATACATGTAAAACATCATAAGTTCGAATAAAAGTAATGCACATAAAGAAATAATTAAAAAACTATTTTTAATAAACTTTACATACCTAAATTTTTGTTTTATTGCGATGTACATGTCATAGCATATCACTACAGGAATAAATGCTGCAATGCAAAATGTCGTCCATTATGACCTTAACTAATGTTTGTCCTTTTTTGTCTTAGTTTTCAAATATATTCACCATACATTTATTTATTAATGAATGAATTAATTGGGTGATTAAATCTTTTAATGTTTCAAATAAAGAGTGAACAAGAAAAATCGAATCGTAGTTTTCTATGGAACGTATGAACTATTGTGTACTTACATTAATATCAACTACATCAATACTTCTATCTTTGTTTTTCTAACATGAATAACAATGACAGAGATAGTAATGCGATCAACCCCATTATAATTTTCATAAATGCCTATTATGGGACAGATAAATTGAAGGTTAAAAGTTTAAATGACCTAATTTACTAGATGACTGAAAAATTATACATGTATTAATAAAAATGTATGACATAAGCTTTTATTCAATACTTTTTGGATGGTTTATGAATTTTAGAAAATCAATGGAATCCAACAATATACTTTCCCATCGATCTGCGATATCTACTTTCGCGATATCTACTGAATGAGTTGTGGAATGTTTTCAAAACTATTCATTTATTCGCTCATCATCGTGCAAGTTATTGATTAAACCTTAAAAATTAAATAGGTAGGTAATATGTGTTACTCCTGTAATCTGCCATCTCGACGTATTTATTAAAGCGTCCAGTTTTATTGCGTTTCCTGATGCTTCTACATGTTTGTGGCGATTTCGCTGATAAGTTCGAAAATGTTACTGAAAATAACCAGAGTAAGGCGTAATGCCACTTAAACTGTTATTATTGCAATAATCGTTCAAAAAATTGGACAGGTGTTTAAAATTAATTGCACTGATGAAATCGCAATGAAACCTAAGTATAAAGATATACCTATATTCAAAGATTTATTAAGTTCCATAAGTCATTCCTGTTTGTAGAGTGGATTTTCTCCAATTTTCAAACAAAACGCAAAAACATCAAAACGCAATAATTAGGAATTGCTTATGGCCAGCTCTTTAAATATAACAATATAAAAGCTGAGTTTCTAGTGTTGTGTGTTTAAAACTAACAATATAATCTTGCACAATAATTATTATTATAGCGAGTAAATTAGTAATGTAAGTTTCTGATTTAATTATGTAACTTGATTTCAGGTGTAATTTATCACAACTGTCCAACATGTACAAGAACCTACAAGTCTCGTCGGGCATTAAGTCTACACCTAAAGTACGAATGTGGAAAAGAACCACAGTTTTTCTGTGGCTATCCCAATTGCAAATATAAAACTAAACACAAGGGAAGTTTAAAACGACATATTCTGTCAAATATTCATCAGTCCTATGATTTATACAGTGTAAACTACATGAAACCATCTTAGATTGCGATTATTTTTATTTAAGAATATCAACGATGCAATCACATAAAGGCGTGTACTTCTTGCAGTTCAGTTAGATATGTAAACATTGAATATATTGTACATTCATTCTGTTTTAAAATAATAAAATATCTTGTTTTAATGTAAGTTTAATATATTGCTTAGAATTTACTGTGCGGTATATTAGCATAATTGAGGTATCTTATATCAAAACTAAACTAACTTGTTGAACTTGAAAACATTAATAATCAATTTTTCAGACAATCGATTCGTTTGTTACCAGTGTGGCCGTCATTATAAAAGGAAAACGCATCTAAGCAGTCACCTACGATATGAGTGTGGACAGGAAGCCAGATTTGTTTGCGATGTTTGTTGCAAAAGGTTCCATCAAAAGTCAAATTTGACAGTGCATATGAAAAGACATAGTTTAATTACACCTGCATCGTTATAATGCGTGCAAATATCAACTATAATGGCGACGTCGAATTTAGTAACCAAGGAAACATAATATCTATATACAGTGCTCCGTACAATGAGACATGCATGCATCGTTGTATGGATTAACTCCACTTTCAATACTTGTGGAGTTAATTCTTGACTAACTCTTTTCAGTAAGCTATATACTGAACTTGCTTGAGTTGCCTAGACTTTTGTTCTTAAATACTCTCTCAGAAAAAAGTATAAAAGGATCAGTTCTGGTAACATTGGTGACCACTCCATACACTCTTTTCTTTCTATCCAGTGAGCGATAAGTAAATTTTCAGAAAGATTCCAGACACTAATCTTGTAAGTAATTCCAGGCCAGATCCACCAGTTACGTTCCCATTAAGAAGAGTCCAACAATGTGGTGAGGTGGTGACCTATGCTTCCACATCAACGTTTTTGGGATTTTTGAGTATTACCTTGCCGCATTACAGACGTGTCACCCTCGCCCAATATTTACAGTTACATTTGTCGATTTCTAGATCAAGCATTCCCCACTTTCATAGAAAGATGTCATATGGATGTGTCACCTATGTCACCAAATTTACATTGCTTTACGCTTTACGAATGTCAACAATTAGCACCACAAGTTTTTCATAATGTTGGTGATTCATAATTTGAAAGTAGGCTGTATGGCGTTTTGTGTACTAAAATTTTGTTAATAATAATAATAATTTCTTAGAATACCTACCAGAGTTTTATTTTGGTTTCTTGAAATCACAATAAGTAGAATAAAACAAAAAAAAATGATAGCCATATTCAGAATTGAAAACCATTTTAAATGAAATATCACATGACGACTTCAGGGGATGTCTACCAGAGACATGCGGGAAGTCTACCAGAGACATGCGGGAAGTGTATCGGGTCCCATCAACATTGAACTTGACGTGTGTCAGGATTCTAATGAAGACTTGCCAAGAAGAAAGATAATTAAGGTAGATAGTTTTCATTGGAACGCACTCTGCAAACATTGGTATATTTAGTATTAGTATATTAAACATTTATAACAGAAATATTTGAAAATGCTATTGTTTCATATAAAAGTAAAAAATGCTTTTATGTGAAATTAAATCAAAACTATTAAGTAAGTTATTTAACAAAACAAAACAGATAAACACACTTATCTACATTTAGTACTATATTACCTGCTATTACAATTAATACAATTATCTAACTGTGACTTTCGAGATTTATAACTTCTTAGAAGAGGTTATTTAAACGTTTGTTAAATAAATAACTCATCTCGCGAACTTTACTTACTAAGTAAGTGAAATAACACCCAACGACTATCCAACGTATCAATAAAGCCTTTATAAGTAAACATCTGTAAACACATTTTTGATTAATTAATTCATTTTTGCTTAGTTGGAAATTAAAACTCATTTAAACAAACTGTAATTAAAAATAAGAAAAATCGGTAATCTAATTAGAATTCTGTAAAATTTACAAATGTTTTGAGAATGCTACTCACATGCACCTACATTTGTTCCTTTGAGTTGTACACAGTGTACATCTGCATGCAAAATTTATTGTTTTTCAAGCACTCAGAAAACTGTACAACTTTACACGTAAAATTCTACTCAACGAAAATACAGTGTACAAGTGTACAGGTACAGGAAACTGAATTGTTTACATAAACCAAAATGTATTTGGACTTATAGGTAGGTAGTTGTTATCACAAGACGAAGAAAAAACAGTTTCAAGCCACATCACTTTCAACATGATAAATACTGGTAACATGTAACGATGTGCTTTTATTTATCTATCGTCAAATGCTGGTATTATTGGTATTTAACGTTTTCCATATAAAAAAATCTTCATAATATAAAAGCTGCAAAACCTTTTCTAAATAACTTATAACCTGATAAACATTATTTTCTAGGTGTCTTCGTTTGTACTACATGTGGAAAAAGTTACAAACATTCCAATAATCTTTTTCGACACAGAAAATACGAATGTGGTGTGTTACCAAAACTTCAATGTCCATACGAGCTGTGTTCATATAAAACAAAATATAATTATAATCTCAAAAGCCACATGAGGTTGAAGCATAAACAGACGACGGTTTAGATTCAACAATTCAATAAAATGTGAATAAGTACTTAGTTCATGAAATGTTTATTATGTACATACGTATCTTTAAAGAATAAATTCAGAAATATCTAAATTTTGTACTTATATTTGAACTACTTGTATAAATTATTAAGAATGTTATGGAACCTACCTAGATTTTACTAGTACTAACAAGTTAATTAACAAATATAATTTAGTTTAAGTTATTTATTTCATTAAATTAGCACACCCTCACAGTATTAAAAAATTGAATTTTATCGTTTCTTACAGAAAATTATAAAATAGTTATTAATAAAACATCTTGAAAACATGCTTCTTATGAAAATATTTAGAAAACTAGCGATTTATTATTTGCTCACATACACATAAAATAATGATTCAGTCAGCTCACGTCTCGTGTATGTATGTGTTTCTGGTACTAAGAATCCCCTAATATTGTTAGATTTGTCTTCCATTAATATAATTTTACTATCTAAACCATACTACGAAACCTTTACTTCGAAATTTTTATCTTGGTCCACGATATGGCTATGTCTTGTTGCTGAAAGTAAAGTACTGACCCTGCCCCTACTCCATGCCAAGTTTCATGAAATTTTATTCCCTTCAACATTTTTCGGTACTTGATGATCTGCGAACACGAAATTAAGCATGTGTGAGAAAATTCACCTATAGAATTTATAAGACTTGGCATGGATTGGGTGCAGGAGCAGCACTTTACTTTCCTCAGCAACAAGAAACAGCCACATGGTAAATTAAAAAATGGAGAGGGAAAAGTTGCAGTGTCTTTTCACTTAAAATGTAAAAGATACATATAAAATATATAAATGTTTCATTGAATTCTATTGGTGAATTCCCTCACACCGCTTAATTTCATGATCGCATATCATTAAAGTACCGAAAAACGTTGATGGGGTGGTGCGAGGGATCCTCCTAATAACATTTCATGAAACTTGGCGTGGAGTAACTGCAACAGCAGTACTTCACTCTAGCAACAAGAAACGGTAGAAAAAATCGAAGTAAAGGTTTCGGGGTATCTCTTAACGAAAATAGACGTATCTGAACTATTACGTGACGAGGTTCGTATAACCACCGCAAAAGAATCACAATATATTTTAGGTCAAAAGTAGAAAATTTTATTTCAATGTAAACCTAATAAAACTTGGTAATAATTATCGAAAGCTTAGAGTTTTTTTAAGAAATCCGAACATACAATCTTCAAATGCTCTACATACTCTCTAATTCGTGTCCTATTCGTTCACCAGACAATGCTGCTGATATATATGTATGTTTTTACTCGAACACCTGAAAATGAGTTTTTTAAGTTTGGCAGTTTTACGTCAAACGTATCCTGTTTGGTACATATTTAAGTACATATGTACAATATGTACTATTGGTTTCATAATGATATAGGACACCAAGCCTAATATGATGCTTTTTGAAAAATGAATAGAATAGCATCCGATCCTGTAGGTTTTGAAAATTTTAATGTCATAGTAATTGGGTGCAAATTGGATTAACAGCAGTTTTACGTACTTATAGATCTGTGGGTGAGAAATTAATGTGTTAATTATGAAAATTTTAATCTATTCGTTCTTGGTAACTTGAATACTAACCACAGTACTATATACTGTAATGATATTTGATTACTGGAATAGCATGCGTCCAACACACCGGAAATACAGCGCTGCAGCAGCTTTCACAGCCGGCATAGATTTAAAATACCATTGAAGAAATAAAATGTTTGAAATACATCATCGCTTTATACATATAAAACGCTTGTAGCGTTTTATATGTATAAGAATGTCAGAACATCAATCTCGACAGTAGATATGAGATATAATAGAAAAATAAAAATTATAAATACTGGTTTTTAGATCTAAGATGGCTGTGAAAGCTGCTATACGCGCTGCATTTCCAGCGGTGTTGGATGCACCCATTGAGTTATTACCGTGAGTTAATCTTCAATTTTAATAAATCACAAACTACAGTAAAATATCTACTGTATCTCTTATACGTAAATTTTATGAGAATAAACGATACCATAACAGATGTTTACGATTGATGTATATTTAAAACCTATGAAAAAAATCAAACAAATAGATAATTTAAACTAGTATGAGTAATCAATTCTAGGAGTAAGCCCTGAAAGAACCGATTTTTACTGAACTGTAATGAAACATCCTGTACAGTTTATAGCTTATTCTTACATTAACCTCTTTTGATTAATTACGGCTATGATGTATATAATCATAACATAGTGATCTTCACGATCGTCTTTTACTGAATTTACGTTTTGTTGTAGGTTTTAGGTCACAAATATGTATCAATTGTACAAGAAGCTACAAACATAAACGATCATTAGCACTTCATCAGAGATACCAGTGTGGAAAAGCTCCCACATTTAAATGTCATTTTTGTTCACACACTACGCATCTTAAAGGAAATTTGAAAAACCATATTTTTAAGAAGCATAAGGAAGATTTACCTTGAAATTTAAATATTCTTTGTTAAACTGAACATTAGTTCAGTTAAAAGCTAATTTATTAAAATTAGTTTTTAAGCATATTCCATGTTGAATTTGTGCAATATACATATAATAAAAATGTTTTCTTTGTACAGACAAGTATGTATTCCTGTAGTGTTTGACTTTCTGTCATAAAATTTCAACGGATTATATTTTTGAAAATATTAGAATAAAGAAAATCCATCAATTTTAATCTATTCAAAATTAAAATTTCATATATGTAAGTACTACTGTATATTTTTATTGTTTCGAGCCTTATTTGGTGAAACTCCATATAATTAGGAAATAAATAAATAGGACTTTAAAAGGTTTAAAAAATTCATTTTATTCTACCTGACAATTGTTTCTAACAGTAAGTTGTTCTAAAAATTGTTTGGCGTAATGAGATTTTTCTGGAAGCTAACATATAATCTTTTTTGTTTAATTAAAGTATTAATCGTGTTAGGGTTAGAATGATTTACGTGTCCTAGTCGTTTGATGTGGAAACCTCTTTGTTAAAATATGTATGTGGAGTGGAATAGTTAAAGCTCTGAATACTAAGGATCTGTAAGCTGCTAGTTTATGTGCTTTTGTAGTGGCAGGATTTACTTAGGATAGTGATATCCGTATGTGTGTGTAGGTTTTTAGTATATAGAAAATTCAAATTCATTGTGTGAATTAATTCTCATGGGTAAATCTGAAAAGTTAATAGCCCTATGTTGTTCTGTTTCTAGTACAAAAGAGATGCATGAGCGGAGACTGTTAATAATGAATATAAAACTGTACTTAATAAAGATCACAATAATTATGCAAAATTCCAAATCTCAGAACTGTGGAAAGAAATATTTGTGAAAAAGGACAAAACACAAAATAAACCTCTGCCACTACTTCAATCTATGAGGCACAAGATAACAGAAAACAATCTGATTTCTGTTAAAATAGATAAGCGCAATAGTTTAGTAATCATTTCGATAATTACTTTACACATAAAAAAGTTAATGAATTTCTTGGTAAAGAAAATTTATATATTTATTTTAAACAAAGATCCTACTACATATTTCTACCAAAAAAGAAATAAAACAAGCTTCAGCAAAGTGCAATATTTACAAACTAAAAAGTTTAGAAAGATCTAATTCATATATTTGATCTTCTAAATTATCCATAAATATGTTAGCTAACAGAGGACTGAAAGAATTTCTCATAGGTATATATACATATTCCTAATGATTCATGTCATCAAAAAACTCGCAGCTTATAGGGCTTCAGTGCACAGGGCTCTAACTACTCTTATGAAACCACATTTTGATAAAAGAATTTCAATCATCAAACAATTAACACGCCCATTAACCATAAATCATTATAACCATAACATGTTTGACAAATTAATTAAACAAAAAGATTACAGATTAGCTATCAAGAGAATATATCCAATTGACACTCACACAAAAGACACAAATTACCCATCAAACCCAAATTTTGCCAAAATATCAGAAAAAATTGTAAATAACCTACGAAAAAACTACAAAAAAAACTACAGATGAACCACCTATAAAACCAATATCAACATCTTTTGTAACTGGTTTCTTGTATATATGTTTTTATATAACTCAATTTATATTGGACAAACAGTTCGAAGTTTTTAAATTTTGATATAAGATACAAAGAACACACGCTGTTACAAAAATAAATATCCAGAAAAATTTAATTGCACTAAACATTTTTTGGAACAGAACCACACAATGACACTTCAACATCAAATGCTTACACTTTTGTAAAAACAAACACAAATTAGACATTTTAGAAGCTTTTGAGATATACGTACATAAACAAACGGTACCTGTAATGAATGAACAGACTGAGCTCAGAAACTCAGTGTGTTCATTCATTAAAGGTACCGTTTGTTTATGTACGTATATCTCAAAAGCTTCTAAAATGTCTAATTTGTGTTTGTTTTTACAAAAGTGTAAGCATTTGATGTTGAAGTGTCATTGTGTGGTTCTGTTCCAAAAAATGTTTAGTGCAATTAAATTTTTCTGGATATTTATTTTTGTAACAGCGTGTGTTCTTTGTATCTTATATCAAAATTTAAAAACTTCGAACTGTTTGTCCAATATAAATTGAGTTATATAAAAACATATATACAAGAAACCAGTTACAAAAGATGTTGATATTGGTTTTATAGGTGGTTCATCTGTAGTTTTTTTTTGTAGTTTTTTCGTAGGTTATTTACAATTTTTTCTGATATTTTGGCAAAATTTGGGTTTGATGGGTAATTTGTGTCTTTTGTGTGAGTGTCAATAGGATATACTCTCTTGATATCTAATCTGTAATCTTTTTGTTTAATTAATTTGTCAAACATGTTATGGTTATAATGATTTATGGTTAATGGGCGTGTTAATTGTTTGATGATTGAAATTCTTTTATTAAAATGTGGTTTCATAAGAGTGGTTAGAGCCCTGTGCACTGAAGCCCTATAAGCTGCGAGTTTTTTGATGACATGAATCATTAGGAATATGTATATATACCTATGAGAAATTCTTTCAGTCCTCTGTTAGCTAACATATTTATGGATAATTTAGAAGATCAAATATATGAATTAGATCTTTCTAAACTTTTTAGTTTGTTAATATTACACTTTGCTGAAGCTTGTTTTATTCCTTTTTTGGCAGAAATATGTAGTAGGATCTTTGTTTAAAATAAATATATAAATTTTCTTTACCAATAAATTCATTAACTTTTTTATGTGTAAAGTAATTATCGAAATGATTACTAAACTATTGCGCTTATCTATTTTAACAGAAATCAGATTGTTTTCTGTTATCTTGTGCCTCATAGATTGAAGTAGTGGCAGAGGTTTATTTTGTGTTTTGTTCTTTTTCACAAATATTTCTTTCCACAGTTCTGAGATTTGGAATTTTGCATAATTATTGTGATCTTTATTAAGTACAGTTTTATATTCATTATTAACAGTCTCCGCTCATGCATCTCTTTTGTACTAGAAACAGAACAACATAGGGCTATTAACTTTTCAGATTTACCCATGAGAATTAATTCACACAATGAATTTGAATTTTCTATATACTAAAAACCTACACACACATACGGATATCACTATCCTAAGTAAATCTTGCCACTACAAAAGCACATAAACTAGCAGCTTACAGATCCTTAGTATTCAGAATATATCCAATTGACACTCACACAAAATACACAATTGATACAAATTACCCATCAAACCCAAATTTTGCCAAAATATCAGAAAAAATTGTAAATAACCTACGAAAAAACTACAAAAAAAAACTACAGATGAACCACCTATAAAACCAATATCAACATCTTTTGTAACTGGTTTCTTGTATATATGTTTTTATATAACTCAATTTATATTGGACAAACAGTTCGAAGTTTTGAAATTTTGATATAAGATACAAAGAACACACGCTGTTACAAAAATAAATATCCAGAAAAATTTAATTGCACTAAACATTTTTTGGAACAGAACCACACAATGACACTTCAACATCAAATGCTTACACTTTTTTAAAAACAAACACAAATTAGACATTTTAGAAGCTTTTGAGATATACGTACATAAACAAACGGTACCTTTAATGAATGAACACACTGAGTTACTGAGATCAGTCTGTTCATTCATTACAGGTTCTTCCTTTACTAGAAGCGTTAGATATTTAGTGGTATGTATGTATGTATTGCATCTAGTTAGCGATTTCTTCTACTTAACATTAGCAACATGTTTCAACAGGTATAAAGATTGCAATGCATGTTGGGGAACTTTTAATAATGATTTTACTTTTAATTTAAAAAAATTTGATCGATGTTCTCCAATAAATTTAAAGTTAGAAAGTAATGAAAGTAATAATAAAGTGTCATCTTAATAATACGATAATAATAATAATTATTGAACGCAATGTAAAGCATTACACATAAATGAATTGTATGCTTCCGTGGAGGCCATATTATAATCAGATACATTGTGTTGAATAGTTATACAAACAGTACGTGATCAAGTTAAAGCGTAATAGCAATATTACTATATTACTACCTGCAAGCAAAAGATATTAATAAAATATTTTTTATTTCTCTCTGGGCTATTAGTTTTATATTTGAAGTTATAATTGAGTGGTATAGTTTTTAAATCTTATCAGCGTTCCCAATTTCTGCAGCATCTTACAACTTACAAGTTGTATAATTGCCATTTACAGTGGCTTTATTCTGAATAGTGTATATGTACTAATACATACACAATACTTCATACTAACCTTTAAATATTTCTAAGTTTCTAACATTAAGGACGTTACTGACTTTGTTTCTGTTGCAGGTGAGATGTCACAAACTTGTGTAAGTTGTGGCAGAAAATACAAGTATAAAGCATCATTAGCTTTGCATCAGAAGTATCAATGTGGAAAGTCTCGTTCTTTTGCCTGTCATATTTGTCCTCATACTACATACCTCAAGGGAAATTTGCAAAAACATATTCTAAATAAACATAAAGAAGCATTTACTTGATGTGATTTGATATAAAGCAATAATATGTTGGTATTGGACTAAATGTATGATTTTAGTTTTAAGTCTTTGTAATAAACAAAATACACAAGTGCTTTACTTTAATGTTGGCTTCAATAAAGATTTAGTGAGTAAGTAGTAGTTATGTAAAAAATTAGTGAATGCTTACTATTAACGAATGAAATTATTAATGATTGAGCTAATGGCTATGTTAAAGTATAATGTTTAATCATTTTGTTTGCTTCCATATAACAACAATAATATAAATAAACTGTGAGATGTCTAATGAGATAGGCGCAGGTTATTTTCGTCGCTACTGTGTCCTACTCTGCTCAGCGATGTATGGTGCAATGAATGTACGTGTTATAAAATCCAAAACCCATAACATCGAAATTAGAGCTTATTCATTATTCAGTCTAGTAAAACTATGTACGAGGGTTCTGGTTAAAATCCTGGATAAAATAAAATAAGCAGATATGTAAAACTAAATGATTTATATTTTTTCAAAGTACTCCCCCGCACCTATATTCAATACACTTATTCAGTCGCTTAACAACAAGAGCTTCGCGGTAACCTTTTTGTGATCGCTTTCACACGGTTTCTTGTCTTGATCTTTTTATTGGTCTTTGGAAAAGAAAGAAGTAGAACGGGACTAAATCAGGACTGCGGGCTGGCTGTCCTAATAATTTGACGTCTAGACTGTCTAAGAATTCACGTGTTCTTTGAGCGGCAATCCCACACAAACCAGCTTTTGACCGATGTTCATGAATCTTTTCAAACAAACTGGGTAAACATTTGGTAACATACCAATCTCTGTTTACTGTTCTTGATCCTTTAAGGTGGCTGTAGCGATATGACCACTAGCAAAGAAGAAAGTAGCCACCATTGTCTTTTCTATCGTTCTCGTTTAATTTTTGTTGGAGCACTTTTATTTGAAACACCCAAACTGCTGAAAGATTTTAATTCCGGGTCAAATTGATATATCCATGACTCAAATCTGCAACGATGCCAAATATGCGTTTTGACGAATCGTTTTCCTGTACCATTCCACGCGAGCTTCTTTTTGTTACCGAGAGAGAAGATGGAGTACCCACTGCGAAACAAGTTTACGGACCCGTAATTGTTTGTTTAAGATCTGTTTTACGGCTGTCGAAGTGCCCATCCAATATTTAGGGTGTTCTCAATTGTGTTGCATGTAATTCTTTGGTCTTCATACACAGCAGCTGTTGCACAGCAGCACGTTGTTGCTAGGCGGCCCCAGTGACCTTGCATCCGTCTTTTAACGACTGCCCCTTGGCCTCGCACATCAGACTTCAACCAAAATTACATACTCAGAAACAATTGAAGAAACAAAATTTTCAAGTATTCTCAAATGTAGATAAAAATTTCCTAAAAAACTTTTGTATTAGACATTATCTCCTAAAATGAATATTAACGACAATAAATCGCCGTCTCCATACTTTTAACTAACCCTGTATATCATATTCTAAACTGAACTTGGTGGCGACTATATGGGTGTCTTATATTTTCTAGGATGGTATTGGCACAGGCCTAAAAACATTTCTTACACAGTCTATTTTTGTTGTAATAAATATTTTTGCAATAATAAACAATTATAATATATATTTTCAGAAAGATTATATGATGTGGAAATATACACGATGTTATGTTAAAAAAATTAACATTTACCTTCAGACTCATTACATAAGACCTTGTGAAATGAAAACCAGTTTTAAAGCCCGCGAAAGAAATAAAACGGCCGTCTATCAAAACGTTAACATTAGAACTAACGAAATAACTTGACCAGGAGGTTAATAAATTACTTGTCTTTGGCACAGCGAGATTACGTAGTAGTAGTATCGTACTGCTAAAACGTGTTTAAATAAACTTTTATGTCTATGTATGATAGCTATATAGGATTACGTACAACTGACCGTTATCGACTTGCCACTGCGCGCTGGAAGAGTTACGTACAACTTATCGTGAGGGACTTGCAGCACGGCATGAAACATAGAGTAATCCGATTCTCGCAAATATTGATAGCCACCGCTCAGCACCCTGGCAGCACCTAGACAGCAGTTATGCTTTATACGCGCGACCTAGCACTTCAAGTTAGCCAGATCCTTATAACGACAGTTGTGCATTTTCGAGTGGCCTGGGCGGACCCAATAAATTTTTATTAAAGTAAAATATTTTTTAATAAATGTTCTTATAACAACAAGTATTTACGAATAGTAGGTATGTACATCCAAAATTAAACTCGCTAATGCTAATATTAACAGCAACAAATTGCATACAATAATTGTATGCAATATAATGTTAAAATTAGCAATAGCGAGTTTAATCTTAGATACGCATACTATTCGTAAATACTTGAACCGGCGTTTCCTTGCAAAAAATGTAATTAAAATAAAATAAAATAAAAAAATTTTAATACTATTGTAAAGAGAACAAAATGTTCTATCGAATAGTAGCATAAAATTAACAGGTTCCCATTTAAAAAAAATCGCAGGAAGGCGTAACTCAAAAACAATTGAAGAAACAAAATTTTCAAGTATTCTCAAATGTAGATAAAAATTTCCTAAAAAACTTTTGTATTAGACATTATCTCCTAAAATGAATATTAACGACAATAAATCGCCGTCTCCATACTTTTAACTAACCCTGTATATCATCTTTTAAACTGAACTTGGTGGCGACTATATGGGCGTCTTATATTTTCTAGGATGGTATTGGCACAGGCCTAAAAACATTTCTTACGCAGTCTATTCTTGTTGTAATAAATATTTTTACAATAATAAACAATTATAATAAATATTTTCAGAAAGATTATATGATGTGGAAATATACACGATGTTATGTTAAAAAATTAACATTTATCTTCACACTCATTACATAAGACCTTGTGAAATGCAAACCAGTTTTAAAGCACGCGAAAGAAATAAAACGGTCGTCTATCAAAACGTTAACATTAGAACTAACGAAATAACTTGACCAGGAGGTTAATAAATTACTGGTCTTTGGCACAGCGAGATTACGTAGTAGTAGTATCGTACTGCTAAAACGTGTTTAAATAAACTTTTATGTCTATGTATGATAGCTATATAGGATTACGTACAACTGACCGTTATCGACTTGCCACTGTGCGCTGGAAGAGTTACGTACAACTTATCGTGAGGGACTTGCAGCACGGCATAATAACATAGAGTAATCCGATTCTCGCAAATATTGATAGCCACCGCTCCGCACCCTGGCAGCACCTAGACAGCAGTTATGCTTTATACGCGCGACCTAGCACTTCAAGTTAGCCAGATCCTTATAACGACAGTTGTGCATTTTCGAGTGGCCTGGGCGGACCCAATATATTTTTATTAAAGTAAATATTTTTTAACAAATGTTCTTATAAAAACAATGTCGTATCTAAGAATTCACTTTTGTATATGTGTACCAATTACTAACAAGTAATAGAAGAAATAAGCGATTACGAAATCGTACCTGATAATTCTTTATGCTGACTTATTAAAAAAGTACAACCACCAAATGAAAAATCTAGGTCAAAGCGTGATCAACAGCTGTGAAACTCATTAAGATAAAATAAGAGAGTGAGCACCATCTTCTGTTAACCTCGGCTGTTAAGAAAAATCACTAGCGTGCGTTAGGATTGTACTTTTTAACATTTCGTTGTCATTGTTGAATACTTACATCCTAATAACGGGTTACAATTAAAAATTTTCATTACGTTTGAAGTGTAATAAGGTAATGAAGACATTTGAAGAAAAATAATTGCAAACATTTTAGTTATAACCCGTTAGAAGTAAAAAATAGGGAAGATAAAATCAAATTAATATAGATACAAATAAATTTTATTATTATTATTAAGTGAAAGAGAATAATTTAATGTCGACGTTAATAATAATTATTATTAGTGTGTAAATTGATTTCATTTTATTTATTTTGTACGTATATTCGATTATAATAGTTAATATTTATTCATCTATATAATTATTTTAATTATAATTATATACACCATTTATACGCTCGAATGCGAGTGTATTACACCTTAAAAAACAAATAGAAATTTTAAAACAGCCAAAGGTAGTAAAAAGATTATTATATGGCAACATAGTTAACAATAAAGCTTTCGTTCTGTAAATAAATCTTGAATTATGTACGGAAATTTACACTCAGTTAATAAAAAACTAATTGTTCAAAGGCTTCAATTAATTTTGTTGTTACACACAATTATATTTACTCTTTTATTACCACTATGAGAAAGGTTTTCAGTTACAAAATTTACTCGCCACATCATTTTACGGAATACATCTCTGGGCCATGATTACCAGCATTCGCAGGCGACATCGACTGATAAACCTCGGTGAACTGCTTCGTTTGTGGGCGTGATATTCGAAGCTAGCTTAACGACTTCAAAGTGCCGACACGCAAGTGGACCCACTGATTGTTATTTATACTGTGCTTGCAGCGAAGGCAATTTGCCGCTGAGACAACTCGCCGCCCTATTAGATAAATCAAATAACTAAGTAGTTTCATCAATAGACACCGGATTTTATCAAAATGCATAGCGTTATATAATTGTTCGTTTCTTCTTCATCAGTATTTGTTTAATTACTGTTGATTGACAGCAATAATGTTTTGCAAGTTTGGACAATTTCGATATGCCTTATATCTCTAGAACGTGTATATTTGTATATATTTTCTAGGTTAGGTGTAGTATACATATATACCGTGCGATCTTCCGTACTGCATCGCAGAGTTACATCACACTCCGAACAGGAACTAAAAATTATTTTTAAAAAGTAATTCATTACAATTGCTAATTATTATTGAGAAAAGTAATTCAATCTCAGTAATTAAGTTACTTTTAATTTATCTTTTCCAAGCATAAAGTAATACTAGGTTCGTGGTTGGATGCATAATTATGTAGCTGTACAGTAGGCTGCGGCTTATTTTGTTTTTCGAATTTTCACCGCTTCACCTCCTAGAAGTGTTCGAAATAAAAAAAAAATAAGATTTCCAAAACGAGTTCTAAAATTCTAGGTCAACATTAACTCGTGCTACCTGAGCCCCAAAACAAACTATATTTCAAAAACTTTCAGTTTTTTCTAAAATAATTCTTTTAAAAATTAAATTAAATTTAAGAAAAAGTGCACTTTGACTATTTCGCGAAAATGCAACCGTAAGCCATAAAAAGGCGTGAAATTTGATTTTTTAAATAAGGAAGATAAAGATTAGAAATTTTTTTGTAAAAGTTTCAAATTTCATGATTTTTTATTGCCTACGGTTGCAATTTCACGAAAAAAACCATTTTTTCTACAGCTGTCAAAAAATTATGTCATTCTTTCATTAACATCTGTATGCAAAATGTCACATTGGATTTGTTTACTTGACAACGTGCACGAAATATTTTTCGCTGTAGATCGAAAAATATTTCGTGCATTTATGCGATTTATGCATATTTGAGAGCAATGTCGTTTCCGTGGCAAGAACGAAACTATTCACTTCGCGATAAAATAAAAATTTCCTTGTGTTATTTTTTATATTTTTTTATACTTTTTCGGTTATTTCAATAACGCTATTTTCTTAAAATTGTTTGAATTTTTCTGAATTGTCTGAAAATATCTTTATTTTAGAAAAAAGTGAAATTTTTGAAATATACCTAGCTTGTTTTGTGGTTCTGCTCTGGCAGCATGGGTTAATGTTGATCTAGAGATCTCAAATTTTGGAAATTTATTTATTTTATATCGAACACTTCTAGGAGGCGGCGCTGTAAAGATTCGAAAAAAAATAAACCGCAGTCTAGTGTACAGTATAAACTAGGATTTAAAAGAACTTACTTGATTCTTTTAGCTTTTCTACGTCTAAAACATTTTTCATAAAATTGTCTCTAACGTAGTTTTGTTACCAGAAGTGCTCGTTGTAATTGTTGTTATTATTTTATGCGTTTTGCTTTGTTTTAATTTTACATGTTAGCCATAGGCAAATGATCTCAGAAGACGTCTACGTTGCTGAGTTAAAGTAGTAGTTCAGTAGAAATGAAAGAGGGTATGAAAGTTTGAAATGTATTTGCTGCTACCTGTTTATTTAGTAAAACGGCCTATCGCTATCTACCATCGTTAGAAGAGCATTATTATCTATATAACCCATAATCTTATATAATGTATTCATTGTTATTTTGGTTTTAGGCTCAGTCAGCGAATTGTATTACTGCTCTACATGTTCAAAAGCGTACAGACGTAGTCGTTCGCTTTGGAGGCATAAGAAATACGAATGTGGCGTAATACCTCAATTTACTTGTCGTATAAGAGGATGCACGTACAAAGCTAAACAAAAAGTTTTATTGAAACGGCATATAGTCTATTATCACAAGGATGTAGCTTTGTAAAATTTCGTTTTCAGCTCTCAGTATTGTTAAATTATTTATACTACTTTGTCGATTTCAATCAGAAAGAATAAAATAATTTTTAGTATGAATTTGTGTTACTATCAACTGTCTTCTTTTAGCACGTATCTTATATATTTAGCATGTATGTTGATGCACCGAATGTAATACAAACACAGGCTCAATAGTTCCGAAAATTAAATGTCATAAAAAGCAATGAGTAGCTGAAGATTTTGCAGTTAGGGGGCAAAAACTTACATTATCCATAATCATTCTGCAAAGTTGTGCGATTGAATGTTTGCTGATGATTTCCTATTATCGTTTGCTGGCACGTATTCCATGACACTTTTTTTATTTCTGAAGTTGGTCACTCTCCGTGACTGGTTCGAAAACGTCCTTCGTCTAACCATTTTAAGCCATCTGTACACTTTCCATATTTTACACTTACTTTCCATCTTTAGAATTATTTCTGATCATAATATTTTTTACTAGGTTAACATACTAACCTTTTTTTAAAATTGAAGCAAAATATAAACCTCAATACGTCAGGTATAAACGCAATTTTACAACAACTGCAAATCGTGTTACCAATTCATTCTCCTAATTTCATGGCGTTCAAAATTTTTAACGGTTGATATGGAAATTATGAAATACTACACAGTTTTTTCAGATTTTACACCCGCCGCTAGCACTAAAATATTTTCATTGTTTTATCTGAATATGTTTAATTCCTAACTAAAAGCAAAAAAGTTTTTAGGGAACTAAATACATGGTCAATTATTCCTAATTGTTTACTCCCTCCTTTTGTGGCTAGACTAGGTTTGTTTATTATGGTTCGATAATCCTCCTTCTTGTATAATTTCATCTCAATTAAGCCACTGTCCTTTTTATTGTGTCAGTTATTGATAAAATTAGATTTTTTTTAAATTTCGGTTTAGACTTCTTTACGCATAGTTTAACTGATGAATTCTACCATAAATTGGAAGCAGTATTTATTTGTGGTGAACATTATTGAAAGTGTTTGTGGTAGTGGTGATTGTATAAACTAACTCAATTTTTAATTTCAATTTTATTAAAATGCTTTTTATTGGCCAACATTTGATTTATTATTACTTGATTTGCGTAATATTTCTTAATTTTTAACATATCAAGTAACAATTTCAAAAGATGCTCTTATATTTTTAAAATTCAACATATCTGTATGTCATCATTAACTTCATACTTTTTGTGTTGAATTAAAAAAGGTAAAACTTTGTATTTACTTTTGTAACAACTGCTTATGTTAATCTCCTTTTGACTAGTAATGGTCAATTAATTAAAATATGTTAAATGTTACGTTGAGATGATATTTCTAGTTACATGTATGGTACAAGGTACAAGGCAGTCTATAGTTTTGGTTAATTAATTACCATTTATTTACTTCAATTAAATCGGAATAATCGAAAAGCACATCTAAAAACAGAAATGTCGAAAAGTAGCGTTGGTATTTTAATATATACACTAAGAAATGAATTATCTTTGGTAACAAATTTTCCTTTGTTGAATAAGTTTTTGTTGATAGAGCAAAGTTTTTGTTGTAATCGCGGCAAATAATAGTTATTTATGTATTAAGGGTATAACGAAGCTTTTAGGGCCAGAAGCGTTATTTCTAGCCCGTGGCGTTATCCGACGGCTAGGAAAATTCTGTAGGGCCATAAAAGCAAGTTATGCCCACTATACATACACTATTTTATGCACAGATTAAGTTTTTATCTCAAATCTATTATTGTGTAAAAAATATAATTAAATGAGTACGTAGGTACATCAAGCCGCTGTGCGTATACTTATGTGCTTATACGAAGTGCGTTACTATAGTTACTATTCCAAAATATTTAACTTCTGCTTGTTTTCATTGGTGATAAGTTTACAAATTATATTAAGAACCAATCAAGTTCTACAAAAAAACTTCTGACATTTAATTGACGTTTCGTTCTAACACACCAAAAACATGTTGTTTAAGGTTGATGTGAAGTTCATTGGTGCTCATCCTAGAAAATACACTAAACATTAAAACTAGCTAAATAGAAAAAGAAAAATTTTAATCCTGTTAATTCGAAACACACTTTCTTCTTATGGAATCGTTCCAATGGGAGATCGACAGATATCGGCATCGTTGTCTCCGGGAGCTGCTGAGGAAGGTGCAGTGGTAACTGCTGTTGTTGTAGTTTGTAGTTCCAGGAATTGTTACGCACATAGAGTGGTTAGAAGATTTGTTCAAACGTGGACCCAAATAATAGTCAACATTTCGTTTTTAATGTCGTGTAAGGGAATGAATGTTTATTGTTTTCTATAAACATGATAATATTGGAATGAAGTTTCAATATGCTACATGGCAAGTTAGAAACTAAAATATTATATTTTTGGAATTATTGATATGGAGAACGTTATAGTACCTATCTGTTAAAGCAAATGACATTTATACATGTAAGCGATTATCTTGGTCTGGTTGTATTTGTTTGCGTCATGGGTTACCATTATAGTGTACTAGGTGTAGTTTCACTTTTAGATACACTATTTTACGAGTAGATTCTTGTAAGAATAGCTCAAGCAATAAAGAGCGTGTAGACTTATAAAATCTTTATTATTTTACTGGTTATTTACTCTGTTTCTAATATGGGAAACCATATGCTTCAATGCCTTCCTAATCTTTTTTTCTGTTAAGTACTGTTTTTTTAAATAGATTGACAAACTAATGTTCTAGTTCCAAGAAAAACTGTTGTATTTAAATGTTTCTATAAATTATGTAGAATGTTCTCTACACGTGTGTCGATTTGTTAGACCTAAGAGATACTCGTACGTTTATCAGAATTTTCAGAAGCTTATGAGTATCTCTTGAAAAAGGACTAACAAACCGCAACACGTGTAGAGAGCATTCTACATAATTTATGGAAACATTTAAATACAACAGTTTTTCTTAAAACTATTGTATACAATGTTTCACAAGGAGCCTACCGCGACTTCAATCTCATTAAACTAATATTCTTCTGTGTTTAATATCTAGGTATAGTTTTGTTTGACAAATTCATGTATACCTCTTAAAGATATAGTAGATTAATAAATAAGGTAATAAGAAATATCCGAGAATTTCTTGTATCAAGACAGTAAATACTGAAGTACTAAAATTAATTATCAAAGTATTAAAGATATGCGCTCACAGAATGCATCTATCGTACCTTTTACAGCGAGTCTTATTATCGAGCGACAATTCTTACATTTCGCCTACTTAATGAGTTTTTTAATATCTAATTTTCCAAAAATCTAGCTTTAAGCAATTTACTGATTATGTTTCTTTTGCAGGTTCAATGTTACAAATATGTATAAGTTGTGGTAGAAAATACAAATATAAGAAATCATTAGCATTGCACCAAAGGTATCAATGTGGAAAATCTCCTTCCTTTGTATGTCATCTTTGTCCTCATGCTACTTATCTTAAAGGGAATTTGCAAAAACATATTCTAAATAAACATAAGGAAGCATTACTTTGATATAATTTGATATACTTTGATTATGTTTTCAATTTGTAAACAACCTTATAGAAAGCAATAAAGATTTTAGTACTAGATCATATTATCATACTTGCATTACTTAAACGTAGTCGGTTTGTGGGTTAATTTTGTATTTAATACTACCTACGCAACATTAGCAAAAATGTATAGCGAAGGAAGTTTCTTCGATTTAAACAGACATTACCTATTATAAATGTACATATGTAGACTGTAGAGATCTTCAATCTAGATAACTAAAAGCAAAGAACCTTGCTCACTAGCTTATGAGAAATGGCCCTCCAGTCGATTTGTTTCAATATTTTATTAAAATAAACTTTCAACCCACGCTATCCGACTTATTTCCATTTTTCTTTAAAACAAGCTCGGTTACATCAAACATTTACCAATTTTAAGCCATAATACTCAATTTTTCAAAACTGTTTTTGTTGATACATTTCTAACTGTTTTATTTTTTAAGGTCCAATGAACCCAACGGGTCATCGTATGCACAAATGCGGCAATTGTGGAAATTTATACAAACATGAGATTGCATTAAGAGATCACTTGAAGTATGTATGTGGAAAATCCAGATCGTTTCCATGTTTTCCGTGCAGCTTCTGCAATTTGTCGTTTTATTACAAGCAGCACTTAGAAAGACATCTCAGTGTACAACATTCACAAAGACGTCTAGAAAATGCTCAGTCCGAAGAAGCAAATGAATGAATCTTACTAGTAAAGACTCCCCCTTTGATTGATCATATTCGTAGCAATAACAGTTTTAGATTTTATGTTAATTTGTAACAGAAATATGCTTATTAGAAACATAAGTACGAATAATTCAATTTAGTATTTAATAGCACCGTATACTTATAACCAGTAGATGCACTCTCGCAAATATTGAAAGCCGTTGGCGTGACGTTGTTGATTTTTGGGCTGTTAAATAACTGGTTGGTGGGTTACGAAATAACAGTTATACTGTGATATACGATGTTTGTTATTAGCAGTATGCAATACGATGACGATCGGTAAGCCTCGGCGAACTGGTCGTGGTTTGTCACTGTTGTGTGCGATATGCGAATCGTCTTATCAACTTCAAAGTGCCGATAATCGAGGAGTATGCTGTGTTAATAGCAGTAGATATAATTTTTCGGATAATTTTAATTTGCAAATCGCTGCCCGTCGCCATATAGTACATTAATTTTAAATCCATTTGGCTGCCCTAAAATTTGGCTTCGCACACCGCTGGGGACGCCCCTGTACAAGCTATAGAGGCAAGTATAATAATTTTTATAATAATTAAACAATGAATATAGTGATATAGTGAAGTGTAGACCTGTAACAAAACTGGGTATGTTTAACTTTTATCACTACGTGGATGCCTGCAATTGGGACTTTCTTGACGACAACGCCCTAAATATACATGAAAAGAGTGTAGTCTTTCTCAATCGATTCCCACTGAAGACATATCGGAATAACTCCATCAACCTTCCAAGTAACCTTCCAAGTAACTGGTTCACCAATAAATTGAATGAGATGTGTAAGACACTAGAGTTCCTGAACGCAGTTTGTCAACAACACCAGAGTCAAGACTTCATTCAAATAAGAAACAAGGTTAGGTCTAATTATCGCAAAGCTATTCAGTAAGCAAAAATTTCAGCCAATGATAATTATATACTCCAAAATCATAATAGTGTAAAAGCAATGTGGCATATAATTAATAGTCACAGACCACTAAAATCTAACTCCAACTCTATTAAAAATCACAACATTCATGCGGAGGATTTTAATAAGTTTTTTGCCGAAACTGCAAAAAACATTATTTCAAGCATACCTACGAATAATATCGATCCTACAGAATTTTTACCTGGAAATAATTCAAACAGCTGCAGTGAAGCTCTTTTTAAATTTAGACCAGTGTCGTACATTAAAATCCGCCAAATAATTAACAATCTCAAACCTAGTAAAAGTAGAGATATCTATGATATATCATCAGATATGTTTAAACAAATAAAGGATAGTATAATACCTCCAATCACCAAAACAGTAAATGAGTGTATTGATACCTCTACTTTTCCTGATGCATTTAAAATTACTATAATTATACCTTTATACAAGAAAGGAAATAAAAACGATGTAAATAACTATCGTCCTATTTCGATTCTCCCTATTGTATCAAAAATACTTGAGAAAATTATGGTTGAACAACTCTCAGAATTTCTTGAATTCAATGATTTACTTTGTAACAATCAATGGGGATTTCGAAAAGGAAGGTCTACCGGACATGCTATCTTAAAATTTGTTAATGACTGCAACGAAGCTTTCGAAAACAATAAGTATATGTGTGCATCATTCTTAGATCTGTCGAAGGCTTTCGACTGTGTCTCTCATGATATTCTCCTAAAAAAATTGGATTATTATAATATCGGCATTAATAGCCGTGTACTAATTAAATCGTTTTTAAGTAACAGACAGCAGTGTGTCTCTACAAATGGCACAGTCTCGAATTTTCTACCTGTAGACATCGGAGTTCCACAAGGCTCTGTTTTAGGACCGCTATTATTCCTGATCTTTATCAATGATTTACCTGCTACCATACATCCTGCTCGAGCTGTGCTCTTTGCGGATGACACAACTGTTGCGTGTTCTGATAATATATTAGCCGTATCTAATACATGTTGTAGGGAGGCACAGTCGAGAGCATTTTACTGGTTTAATAGTAATCGCCTAAAGATCAATCAGGATAAAACTGTCGACATGCACTCTAAAAAATTCCCCTTGAAGTTGCCTCCATTTCTTGGGGTAAATTTACTTCAAAGTGCAATTTTCATAGGAAGTGGGAAATTTCAATATTATATATGCATGGCATATAATACCGAATTTGTTGAACATATGCATTCTATACGCAATTAAACAATGATTCAATAATAATTACATAGAATGTACCCTATTTTTAAATATTTATATTTATTGGACTTGTCCTTATAGTGAAATTGTGCTCTAGAACAAGCACAAGCTTTTATAAAGTATACTTTGTTACCTCCATTTTTTGGGGTAAATTTACTTCCAATGTAATTTTCATAGGAAGTGGAAATTTCAATATTAGGTCAATATTAGGTAAAGTTATAACTTTACGCAGGTGTTTTAATGTTAAAATGAAATGTAAGATTGCATTGAGATCGTAATTTTAATCTGTAAATTTATTTAAAAAGGAAACATGACAATGCAAATTTAACCTAATATTGAAATTTCCCACTTCCTATGAAAATTACTCTTTGAAGTAAATTTACCCCAAGAAATGGAGGCAACTTCAAGGGGAATTTTTTAGAGTGTGGTTTTCACCTTAAGAAGCCACGATATAAGTGATACAGCTCAATCTACAAAATTTTTAGGGTTATACATAGATTGTAAGCTGCATTGGAATGATCATTGTACATATCTAACAGATGTTTTGAATAGAGCGATTTACCTAATTCGTAATCTGGTGAATTCTGTATCCATTCCCACAATAAAGACTACTTATTTTGCTCTTTTTCATTCGCATGTTAACTATGGCCTACTAATATGGGGATATTTTTCATCTAGTCATATGATATTTTCTTTACAACGTCGTGTAGTACGCATTATTGGAGGGATAGGTTACAGAGATGACTGTAAACAAGTATTCATAAGTTTAAGGATATTAACTGTTCCATGTATGTATATTTTATCTTGTATTTTGTATGTCAAAAATAATTTAAGCGAATATGTTAAACATGCCGATTTACATAATCACGAAATGGGTTATAAAAATAATATTTTTCCAAATTATAGCAGATTAAACAAATCTTTAACAGGTGATAGATTTCATGCTATTAGATTCTATAATATATTGACAGAAAAATTAAAAAATCTGGATACAAAAACATTTAAAATGAAAATTAAACATCTTCTATTACAAAAAGCATATTTTAGCTGGGACGAATATCTAACAAATATTGTATCTGATTGTGATGGTTTTTAGTTTTAATTACTTTTTTGTGTTTGATATACTTTGACATGTGCAAAAATTTTTATAAATTTATAAGCATAAATAAATTATTATTATAATACGATACATCCATGTTTTGTAGTAATCTTTCATATATTCACATTATAATTAGTACAATTACACATGTATTGCATACAGTAGTTTTAGATGTAATAAATGTTACTATAAAATAATAAGTAACGTCTTTTTTTAATGTTTAGTTAAGCGGTTAATAAATATCTAATAGTTCAGAATAAGATAAATTCAGAAGTAACATTTAGATATTTAGAAAACAAAAATATATTAGAATGAGGGAAACTATAGTGTACTGCACTGGACCTACCGAGTACAAGAAATGTCCAGAAACACATTTTTATCTTTTTAACAACATTCCAATTAAAAAAATGTATCCGTATCACATTCAGCGAGTGAAGGTACTTATTTCTGCTGATTTACCTCAACGTATTGCACTTTGTCAATGGCTTCTGCATACTTTGGTTCAAATCCCTCAACTACTGGCGCTGATTCTATTTACTGATGAAGCAAATTTCTCAAGCAATTAGGAACTCCATAATATCTGATGAAAACCCACATGCGGTGGGCAATGTTTTTAAAATTCTCAAAAACACCAATTTTTATCTTAATGAAACATATTTTAGTTTGTTATTTGTAGATTGTCTTTTGATGTGACACCCTAATTTTTTATGATGAGTTTGGAAAAAACTTGAAATTCTAAGACCAAATATGCTAAAAAAAAGTATGATACTGTAATTTGTAACAAATATCGAAAGTTGTAACAATCACTAGTGTGCAGTTTTAATAAGAAATTATGTTAAGAACTCTCATAATTGTAACGCTAAGTCAGTTGTTACATAGCTACTTCATTTTTGTATTAAAACTTGGAACTCCATTGTTATTCCATTTTTGTTTTGCAACGCAATTTTTTAAAGCAATTTGTTCGTCTGCAATGTTGTTATTTTAATCCTACAAATATAATTATATACCTTTACTTATTCTGATTAGAAACATTTTAATGTAATATGTATACTTAATAGATTTTCCAACAACTACCTACCACTCACTACACCTACTACCTCAGCTGCCAACAACTTTTAGTAGCTGAGAATCTGATGATGTTGCTCGTGTGAAATGTTGCCGAAGCTATAACAGTACAGATTTATTACATAGGCACTCAACTTATGAATGTGAACGAAGATTTTCAATTCCATGTCCATTCTGTCCCCATTAATGCAAATGGAAACCACATGATACCAAGCATATAAGAATACAATATTAAAATGCAATTGGGTTGTTATGGCAGTAAAGTACAAGAAAATTTTCAAAAGGATACAAAAACTTCATCAGAATGTACCGTGAGATCATTTAAATTTAAAATTAAAGTAGGCGGGAATTTTTTTATACGTTTGGCGATCCTGCCAATTGACTCGCTGTGTAAATTAGAGGTTATGCAATTTTATGTTCTAGATTAAACATTTTGGAGCGTCACTTTGACAATTCAAATCAAACTGTGAAGTGAACAGTTAGTGTTGCCAATCTAATTTAAAAATCACAGCCAACTTTAATTATAAATTCAAATGATCTCGTGGTATTAGCTTTTACTAAAATTAGAGTATACAGATAATTTATTACCCGTTATGTGCCTTAAAGTTCATTCTTTTGCATATCGTCATATTACATCATTTAGTACCCTTTTTTTAATTTAATTACGGACACAAACATCTGCGATCATACGGTCCCATGGGATTGATCACAGAATTGCAAAGTCTTTCCCGGAAACAAGGCTTGATCTTATGTCGGTCTGGATGACTTTACTCACTAAGCGTTTAGTAGTCTATAGTAAAAAATACAGTGGAGGGTATCTTACCTTACCTTATAAGAGTCGATTACCAATTGATTTTTACTTAAAGCCTTCTTTATATTTGTTTGCGTTATTTTATTTTGATATTATACTTACTATTATTATTCTCTTTCCTGCTAGTTTTTGCATTTTGATAACATGGAAATGTTATTAGCATTGTTGATTAGTGGTTGAGTTTTTGAAAGCATTCTTGTACGTGTTCTTGTTTGTAAGTGACTGCACGTTATTGAAACACAAAATACCAACATAAATATACAGTTAACAATCGTATTTACTTTATAATACAATTTTGATATAGTAAAAGGATCCGCCGCAACTTTTTACCAAGCATTATGACCCTATGATTGTCATGTTTAAAGTGTTATTATAAACTGCAAGGTCTGCGTGTGCGATATGTTAAGTTTCTTTTCTCCCGGACTGCAATGTTGGAATGTTTCAGTATACCTACATCTTGATCTTTCGGCATGGCGCAGAAGTCGGACTTGGTATTTCATAACAACACTTCGAACAAGACAGTCATAGAGTAAAAAATATTCTTAGTGAAAAGTTTTAAGGGATATTTGTGTGCACTTGTTGGATGCAGAAATATGAATCTTATTTACAGTTACCCTCCCTGGAGAGATATAACGGTTTAACTTAACACTGAAACAAATAATTTTGAGAACATTGTTAATAGTAAAAAAATGTTATGATACATACCTACAGACAGCAATTATGTTTTTCTGGTTTATGGAAGGATTGATACTATGGTAATACAAGAAGTAACGATAACTTAAGGATGCAGAGCTCTCATGACACAACTTGCAATTAGGTTATTTTATGTACGTCAAATACACAGTATTATATCTTACCTCTGCTGCCTGTATTGAATTTTTTATTGTTGTTTCTAATATTTTAATATAACGTTTTTGTTAACCTTTAAACGTTTATTTTAGGAAACAGATATCATTGCAATCTATGTGGAAAAATATACAGACATATACAATCACTTTACACTCACACGAGATTTGAATGCGGCAAGGACCCGCAGTATGCGTGTCCAGGATGTAGATATAAAGCAAAACGGAGGAGCACCCTAAGAGATCAGATGAAACGTCTACATCCACATTTAAACATGTCGACATAGTAAAAATTTATAAGTGAGTTATACTTGTAATGATTTTAAGGTAAAGATTAATTATTAATATTTTTAATTAATATTTTACATTAAATCACATTGTTGAATGTAAATCCATATTTAAAAGTTATCACTCCGACTTGAAATCGAACCCAGGACCTTTCGCTTTCCGGGTGCAAACTTTACCGATGAGCTACCAGGTGACTTCCAGTCAGATAATAATTTTTTCTATACGAACTAGATATTTGCAAACATACAAAGAGCACTTAGATATAATTGTTTTATCCAGTTTACTTGATGGACTGTCATTTCGTCAGCAACAGATCAACTTTCAAAGCTAATCTAGATTTTTAAATAACTCTATATAAAGAAATTAATTTAATCATTTTAAGGTAAAGGTTAATTATTAATATTTTTAATTGATCTTTTAAATTAAATCACATGTTTGAATACAAATGCATATAGAAAATTATCACCCCGACTAGGAATCAAACTCAAGACGATCCGCTTTTCGGGTGAAAACTCTACCGCTGAGCTACCAGGTGACTTCCAGTTAGATGATAGTTTTTCTATACAAACTAGATATTTGCAAATATACAAAGGCCACTTAGATTAATTACTTTATCCAGTTTACTTGATGGACTGACATTTCGTCAGCAAGGTCCTGGGTTCGATTCCCAGTCGACGTGAAAATCTTTCTATATGGATTTGCTGTTATTTAATCTAAAACATTAATTAAAATTGTTAATTAACCTTTACCTTAAAAGTATTAAATTAATTTTTTTATTATAGTATGTTCCTCACAAAATGGGGGTCTCTAATTGGGAGACGGTAACAACCATTAACAGCAGTTAGATCTACTACGGCAACCAGCTACTACTAGTGTGAGGCTGTTGATCTCACAAGAGGTCTTCTATAACGGGCGCCCACAGTCTTCTAAAATAGCTTCAGAATATACCGACAATACCTGTAATTTGCGACTACTTCTAATGTGGTTGACTTTTCCCAATATAGTGTATCCCGATAGCTGAAAGATGTGGAATAAACCACAGATAACTCACACATAAATAAAAAATCACCTAATAAGACAGAAAGTGTTTTATTTCAAACTTAAATGAGGAGTAAGTAGAGACTTTTTAATAAGGTTTAAATAACGTTGGCACGCATTGGCTAACAATTAAAATTAGGGAAAGAATTGATGCGAGTGGGCTAAATTACTCTAAACCTGCCTAATATTAAAATAAATAAATTGGCGTAACCAATGGGCACGGTGAGTTATCGCGGCTACGGATACACCTATGTAGATTGTACGATCGATAATCTCCGGAGTAGCTGATAGTTATTTAATAAACTTTTCGGGACAAAATTATATACAAATGATTATAAAGACAAGACGTAAGTGCTAGGAAATAAACCATTTAACTATGTTATTATAACTATGAAAATTATACTTTACTATGTTCCAATAATTTAGTTTATAGTTATATAGGGGGTGTCACTTAAGATTCGTATTCTCTGGACAGGTGATAGTACTCGAAACAGGAACAAAAAATCCTTATGTTATATTTGATTTTACGCACATCGAGAAAAACTTATCACAAACTTGTCACAAAACATTGAAAATCGGTTTATTATAAACTTCAATAAACAGTCGTACCAAAAATTCGTTACTTCATGTGATGAACATCGGAGACTAAAGCAGAGAATCTCGGATGCAGTACCATTACAAATTCTTCTTATCTTTTGTAGTGCCTTTTATGTATAGAAAATTTTCAATTCCATTTTATGACCTGTTTGACATTCTTGTGTACATGTATTTACCATTTTCCTTTATTTTGCATATACCATGATCCAGGAACTTGCAAGCCCAACAAAACTCTTAGCTCAAGTTCTGTAGTTTTTAGTTATTCACATTTTGTAACGACCCCTAAAGTTAATAATTTGCTGTCTTAATTTTAAGCTTTTCAATTCTCTCAATTCATTCTCATTAGCTTAATTCTATACATTAAGCTCTGGTATTTGTAACGAACATTAACATTACCCCTGTCTTAGCTTTAATTACCAATTATAAAACCACTCAAAGAAAAATTTTACGTATCTATCAAGTTGCTTTACAATCTCAACTGTGCCTTATGCTTATAATCGCCAGTTCTCATGCCGACTTGATGGAGAGTTTTTTTGCTTGAATAGAAAAATTTTCACAACAATGGAAGGAATAAATGTAGTGATTTAGCATACTTTGGATAAGATTTAGTATCCAAGGCAACAGATGTAAATAGTCAGATATTACTTCATTAATAAAACAGTCAAACATTAATTCTCTCCTTTCCAACATTATAATAATAAAACTTTTAATGAACAAATAGTCTTTTAATCAATTCAAACCTCAACTTAGTATAACAAATACTACAATACCTAGACACTATTTGGTTCGATTGGCTTAGAATATCTAGAAGATTAATGCAGATTAAGAAGCGAGAAACTTGATGTAATGCTTGTGATAATGTTACTAAAGAATGTCCGGGAAGAAAAACATCTTTTTATTTATTTATAATTATAATTCTTATCCTATTTCTAAAGTATCAGTTCAGCCTTGGTAGTGTAATGTCTAGAGTGCTGGACTTTCACCCAAGCGGCCCGAGGTCGATTCCCGGTGCCGGCAGATCTGGTTAAGGTTTTCTGCAGTTTTCCTTAGCTGTGACACAAATGTGGGATTTGCGCTGTTCCATCTGTAAGTCGGCTGCAGCCGCACTTAGGGCTTACGTAATAATAATAATCGCACCCTCCCTCCCGCACAAGCTTATAGCTTCTGGGGCCTGGTTTCCAGGCTATGGGTTGTAGCAATTATTATTATTATTATTATTATTATATCAAAACTACATCAAATCTTTGACGTGTATCATTAGACCTTTTAGCACAGATTAGAATGAATAGTCAGTTCTCCAAATTGTCTAAATTCGAAAGAATAAAATTTTACGAACGAAGTACGAATTTTTTTTGTTCTCAGACATTTTTTACCAATTCGTGCAACAAACTTTATAAATTAATCCAATATTAAACTGGAGAAATAAAGTGTTACTGGAAACATTTAGTAGGTAGAAAATATGTACAAAGGCGATTGTCACGTTGAGGTTTATTATACATTTGTTGGTTAAGCCTTGCTAACCACGCTTGTATACTATTACTTTGTTGTACACTATGAATAAATAATACTCGATGAAATAGTATTCTGCCATATGTTGAAAAAAGATATGACAAGAATCAAATATCATCGCAGGTATTTTAGTATAAAAATAGAGCCTTGGTTTAGAGTATGGATTTTTTATATTGTCCATTTTGTAAATAATAGTTGCGTTAGGATAGTAGTTTAAACTAGCTGGAAAGGATGATTCTTATAACTTTTTACTATACTTTTTACCTATACAGGGTGTAACTGTAATTTAAAAGTCAATATTTTTGGTTGTTTAGTATTTTAAATGTAATGTGAGTACAATGGGCGTACTTAAAATGTAAACTGCTGTTTTTTTCGCAAACTAGCAGGAAGCGACCACATGTTGATGAGGAAGATATGTTGTAAATCATTTCAGTTATCCCCCATTACGAGGTTTCTAGTTGTATTAGTAACACCCTGTATATGTATAAGGTAGTTGTTAACAGACAACAGCATACATAGTCATGTTTTAACTGTAGTATTGTCAATAGGAACCTAATTGTTAGAAACAAGCATATTACGTACTATATTTACCAGCGATTTTAACTAACAATAATAAAATTGTGTTGATCTGCCAATTACATAGGTTGTACTTTACATTAAAAATATTAAAAGCTGACTATTTCTTTGTTTTAGGTTGGCGAAAACAAAATCTGAAAGATGGCCCACAAGTGTGTTCAAACTGCAATAAGTCCTATAGAAACATAAATTCTTTAAGAACCCATCTTGCCTTTGATTGTGGTACAATCAAGGAATACCGTTGCCACGTGTGTTCGTACAGTTGCAAAAGAAAATATAATTTATCTCGACACATTACACTAAAGCACGATAATACTACAAGGGAATCTTGTTGATAGTTACACTATTATTTTTATTATTCTAGTATAAAATGTAATTTGCAAAATTCGTACTTATACATGTTTTTATCTATTATCTTTGCCTCTACTCAGCGCTACATAATTTCTACGAATCACACTTAATAAGGTAAGGGAATTAAAACTTCGCACTACTACGTAGTATTAAATACGTATACATTATCAACGCAATTAAATTGTTATTGAAAACAATTTATACACTCATAATATAAACAAGAAAGGTTGGAGGTTAATATGCCACTTGATTATTTTAAGCTCATACTAAACATTAAAAATCACGCGGATTTTTAGTTCGTCTACCTTATAAAACAATTCTAAAAATATTTATAGAAATGTAACATTGTTGTTAATTGTTTTCACTGTAAAAAGTTTTTTTGGTGCGTAGTAGTTACTCATGAAACTTACTAGTTCACTTTTTTGACCTATAGGTAGAAGTGCGGGTTAGAAACTTTTGATTTTTTTCCTTGCAATAGCTGTTTATCTATTAAGAGTGAAAAATGAAAGATTGCTGATTAAGAGATAAAGTCGACGGAACACTTTCAAGAGCGACAGTTGCCGAGTCACTTTCTGCTAGAAATGCACAATACTTTTTCTGCAGTTGCTTTTATAAGCACTTATTATTTAAAAATATAATTTCTACAATTTTACACAAACAATAATATATAGCCGTTTACGCGTAGTCACTGGAAACCATCAACCCAACTGTGATGCATGTGACATTTACAAAGAAATTGTAACGAGCTAATTTCTTATTCTTTTCCATATATTTTATTGTTTAATTTTATTGTTTGTTTATGCCAATACGTAATATTCTTACTAATTAAGTTGTATGTCATTTCATAAACTTTTGTTTTGCTCTCTAGAGATTGCTTGCCTTAACTTTCTCTCTCCATCGGCAGTCTATATCATTTTGCGGTCTTGTACACATATAGCTACATATTTTATTGCAGTAATTTTTCGTGTGTAATACCCTCAATATTTGTTACTGAATATTAAGTAGTGTCTGTAATTTCTTAAGTATTATCTGTTCAGATATAATTATGGTACCTGAGAAAATATAAGTTAAGCACAACTAAGCAAAAATAAAACTTTGATTTTGTATATAGGATTTTTCTTTGTCGGTGTACCTACCTTAAAACTCACAATGAGGATATGAAGTGGAATAATACTACACGATAAGCAAGAGAGAGATTTTCAAACGTCACGGGCGACTCGAATATTCATACTGATATTAAGCCAGCAAAAGTCAATGTCTACTAGAGTAACAGGTTTTCTTGGAGAAGGCGATATGTACATTACTTGTATGTCGACGTGTGGACTACACGACCTTATACCGTTAGAGCACACAGTCGGTAGAGCGTTAGCGCTTATGTTAAATAATATTTTTGTTGATTGATTTCAATTGATCGTCTTCGACTAGCACAATTATCAATTCCCAACTCAAAGTTACTGTTTATAGTATATCGAATTTAGTGTAATTGCATTTTTATGTCTTATGTATTGTTTTTAGGTATCAAAATGCTGGTTAAAAGTAGACCCTGCAGGAAGTATATTAAAAATGAGCATGGACGATATCCATGCCCAAAGTGTACATGCTCCTATAAACAGAAGACACACCTCATAAGGCATTTGAATTACGAATGCGGTGTAGAACCAAGATTTACCTGTATGTACTGTGGGAAGAAATTCAAACAAAAAAGCAATTATCAAACTCATTTAAAATTTTTACATTCACATAGACAACATAGTCAAAACAAACGTATCTATAACAAATAAGATTAGTAACTGTGAACATTTTTAATGAGCGTAAACATTATTATGTAATCAAGTGTAAATGTAATCTAGTAACTTTAAAATATATAATGCTAATCACAATTACCTAATTTTTGTATTCGAACATAAGTAATGACAATGGTAAACGAGACCTTTATTTTGTTCAGCACTTAAGAGCAGAATTACAGATATGTATTATCGTTTCGATAATAATAATCTTATACGGGTGATTCAGAAATAACTGATATCTTTTAAATGGTAGGTAGAGGGGAGGCAGTAGAGCTAATTTACCTTGACAAGTATAGGTCAAAAAACGAAGTTTTCCAGAAAATTAATTTTAAGGTTTTATTGAATTTTGGATCCGGTCCTGACCTGGGATCCTTTTGGATCAAGGTAAATTAGCTCTACTGCCTCCCCTCTACCTACCATTTAAAGGATTATCTTTATTTCTGAATCACCCTGTATAGAATTAATGAAGGATAGATACTGAAGGGTACAAATTCATGAATTTTGGATCCGGTTCTGACCTTGGATCAGACCCTGATCCTTTTGGATCCAAGATTTGTTAAACTTTAAAATTCATTTTCTGGAAAACTATTCGTTTTTGACCTTTACTTGTCAAGATAAATTAGCTCTACAGCCTCCCCTCTACCTACCATTTAAAGGATATCAGTTGTATCTGAATTACCCTGTATACCGTAGGCACCATACTGTAGACTGTGAATACACGTTACTTGTATATGGACATTTATTGTACAGGATAATTTCACATCAAGTGATCACTGTGTGTGTTCTACTCCTAAAGATTAATAAAAATTTAAAATATTATATTTTTAACTCAAGTGGTTCTTGAGTTGTGCCCTTCTAAAGTGTACAAAAATGAGTGATTTTGAGCATGTTGGCGTTTACGTTTTCCTCTATAACTCTTGATAGAAATAAGATAAAGAAATAAAACAAAAACTGTTTTAAAGTCCATCATTTGGGCTTTAAAATGATGGGCATGGCATACTTTAATATGAAAAGAAAATTCTACTGGGCCCCTGAAGTCTTTGACCTTGTATTCTTCAGAAAACATATGATTAAAAATTCTGAAAAAAATCGACATTGAGTTGCATATCTTTTAAATATGTGTGCCAAATTCCAACTTGGGATCTCAATGGGATCGTTACTAAATTATTTTAACATAATAGCAATGTTCAACATTTTAACATAAATATTGGGTTTTTCAATATTGGGAACGTTAGAGTTTTGTTTTATGAATGATTTTTCTTTGTTCTGAGTAATTATTTACAAAATCTGGATTAGATAAAACGTTAATTAACAAATTCCTGGATGATTTTTTTAAAAACTGCATATTTATAAATATCTGTGTGTGCCAAATTTCTACTTGAAATCTCAATGGGATCATTACTAATAATTTTTTTAAAACATATCCATATTAGCCTCGCTATCTTAAATCATAAAACCAATAGTGCGTAGTATATGTATCATACTGAATACCCGTAAATCTTAATTTCCCATGAATGGTTTGATAAAGCAAAAACAATTGAGGGTACTGACATCAAAGGCAGCAATCTCCAATTTTAGGTAAGATAATATACATATATACCTCAAATTGTGCGTGTTAATTAAGCTCTATTGAACTACATTATGAGTTGGTATCAAAATTGGGAATATACCATATAAAGGTCCATAAAGTTGACAATTAGAATAATAATCACAAAATACAAAATTTCGAGATTACCGCCTTTGGTATTAGTACCCTCAATTGTCGGAACACAGAAATTTCACTATTTTATACTTATCTCCAAAAATAAAATATGAACAAAATTCTACTCTGCTAGTGATGAGACATTTATACATCGACATTGATGAACTAATTATATCTACATTAGAAATATATGAAATAACAGGTTTTGTTACATGTGAATAAACGTTGAGAAACTTGTATTGATAAAAATTATATATTAAAAAGAATAACTTATTAACATAACTAACGTAATTTTTAATTATAATAATAACAAAAACGAAAACTTCACGACTACTTGGCTTTGAGCCTTAACGGATAGTAGATAAGCTATAACAGTTCGAGCACAAAATCCCATGTATTTTCTTATGAAGGTTCGTTTTACATTTCAAGGTCATCCGCGGTTCCCCACTCCTATCTCCACTACCCCCTACTTAGGCCCCCCACTTAGCCCCCTACTTAGGCCCCCCACTTAGCCCCCTACTTAGGCCCCCCACTTAAGCCCCCACTTAAGCCCCTCACTTAAGCCCCACTCCTATCCCTACTCAGCGGCCATTTTGAATAGCCATTTTGAATCGCCATCTTGGATCGCCATTTTGAATCGCCATCTTGGATCGCCATTTTGAATCACCATTTTGAATGTCATTTACATATCCGCCATTTTGTATCTGTCATTTCCAACTTGTCATCATTTCCCGCTGAAAGATTTGAATTCCTAGCGCTGCTAATGCCATCTATCGGTGACGTCATATGATCGGTATAGTAGATTTCTATACGCCTGTAGATAGGCAACCCACTATATTTTTTTTATAAAAATCAATGGAGCCAACAAGGTTTGAACCGGGGACCGCTCGAATGGTAGCCAGCCAATGCATCCACTACACCAACGAGGTAATCTATTAAAGCACTGTAAACGGCTTATAAAAAAAAATTGTTGACTAGCGACTACGTACTCATACCATAATACATGTTAGTAATTTGTAGTATTATATCATACGGCTCCCTCTTCCTCCTGCATGTGTCATGATTGATTGATTAAGTAGATGATTATTCCTGTGCTGTGATTGATTAAAGGGTCAACATATAAAATAGGTATAAATTATCATATCTAGAAAAAACAAGTTAAAAATTCAATTAAAGAATCATTAGATCTTTTACAACCAAATATGTTTCAATCTTGATCTCAATGCCTAAGACTTTCATTAATTAAACTTTTACTGACGTTTTGTAAAATTGTATATAAAAAAAATTGTTGACTAGCGACCACGTACTCATAACATAATACATGTTAGTAATTTCATATTATCAGATATGATATCCATTATCTCAACAAAATCATTAGCAAAGACGTGTTTTAGTTATAAGTTTAAGCGATAACAAAATGATTGTAATTTCTTATTGTCAATACATATATCAGGGTTAGATTTAATAATTCGATATACATTTCACCATTCAAATATAAATTTCATAACAAAAGAATTAGCTTTTCTTGGAAGCGAATTTAAAAAAAAACAAACATGTAAAAGACAATTTTAAAATATCAATATTTGAAACTCTGATTTCTTGTCTAACAGGGTGGACTCAACCATTTTTTTTTTGTTTCTAGCCTAAGGATGTATAGCCCCAGGGTTAATTAATTGAGTTTGACCTGTAGAGCATATTATGTTAGCGTTCAGTTAGTATGGCTTTGATATCCCTAATTGTTATTTACGCCAAACCTGACTACATGTATTGTTAAAGTAAAATCCGATCTCTAAAATATAAACCTTTTAAGTCTTTTAAATATTACTTTGTAGAGCTATGTTCAACAGGTATGCGCTAAATATACTAATGTCAGCCTTGTACATAAAATATATATATATATAGGTCATTTTTTGCACGGAAAATTAAACTTCTCTGTAACGTATATCCTATATTATTTTTAAACTTTCAACATATAAAATAGGTATAAATTATCATTAAGGTAACTTTATGTCTTCTTGCTAAAGCAGATTCCAGGTCTGAAAATTTTGATAGATCACGACTTATATTAGGGTATGAACCCTCTAGAGGCCGAATACAGGCGTATATATTCAGTATATTACCTCGTAGTTAACATAGTATTTTATAAAATAATTAGATATAGTTATATTTACTTAGTCGGGTATGTAGTACCATTATTAGTGTATACGAAATGTACTATATTTAATAGATATTATATAAGTTATGTATTATGTTTTAAGTAGCGTCGAAACTACTAGTATCAATAAACGTTCTTTGCAGCTCGAACTCGTAGAAAGCACCTCGAACGGGAACTCCATGTAGATCTTCCAACAAGTATGTGATAGGTTTTGTAAATTGAAAACCATGCAAGACTGAATTATTAAATAGAATGTAAAGTAATATTTCCTATGCCTATTGTGAGGTTCTTTGAGTAATTAACAAATTTTGCAGATCTACGAGTCGTGATCTATCAAAATTTTCAGACCTGGAATCTGCTTTAGCAAGAAGCCATAAAGTTACCTTAATGATAATTTATACCTATTTTATATGTTGAAAGTTTAAAAATAACAAAATCAATCTAGTTGATTATTAGAAATAACAAACTTTTTAATTATCTTGTTCAGAAAAACCCTAATGATTCTTTTATCGAATTTTTAAATTATTATTCCTAGATATAACAATTTTTAATATTTATAACTAAACAATGCAGTCATATAAAAACTAATTAATCTTATTGTAATTGATTCTTTAGCAAACAAATTCTGTTTATTGTGTAATCGAATGTTTTAAATTGCTTTTAAGTATTTATCCATTAATATGGTTTTTTTTACCGATATAATACTAGCTAGAGCATACATATCATTCAATCTTCAAAAATGATTATTATACGTATCAGAAAATTTTTAAATGAAAAATCTTAGGTTAATGAAGCTGATATTTTATAATTTACATATAAAATGTAATATCTATTGATTTAGAGCTATAATGTTTATGTACAAACCCGTCTAATGAGCGGTGCTTCCTTTACCAGAGCTGTCTTTACAACATCTGCGTCGAGAATGAATCACGGGTTCTTATCTAAGTGTACTTGAATGCTTGTTAATTTAGCCCAGTCACTAGTGCCTGTCTGATGTATATTTTCTATGGACAATACTAGAGTTAACATATGTGTATAATGTATATATTTGCTCTTAATATGCCGTCATCACGTGTTTTACCCTAGTTAATGGATATATTCAGTACCGGCAACTAGAATACATTAGGTGTGGAATAATCTGTACATTTAACAGCGTCATAAGTTATTATTTACCTTTTTGTTGTTGTAAGTAAGCCATACTAAACAGGTGACTATATTGAAACAGGTGAATGAGACATACGACATTAAAAACAGAAAATAAATTCTTACAGAAACACAGAGAAATAGTAATATGTAGGTATTGATCTGCGTCAGTAATGTAATTTTGAACAGATTTTTAACCTTTTTTCGTTATATCTACTACCCTTGTAAACGATTTCTACATATGCCTTCTTACTGTGTATAATTTTGACCCATGTAGATAGCGATTACCTATCATTCATCATCTACTGTTGAAACAGATTTTTAACCTTTTTTCGTTATATCTACTACCCTTGTAAACGATTTCTACATATGCCTTCTTACTGTGTATAATTTTGCCCCATGTAGATAGCGATTACCTATCATTCATCATCTACTGTTGAAATATATCTCTATGGAAACATGTAAGACAATTTTAAAATATCAATATTTGAAACTCTGATTTCTTGTCTAACAGGGTGGACTCAACCATTTTTTTTGTTTCAAGACTGTTTCTAGCCTAAGGATGTATAGCCCCAGGGTTAATTAATTGAGTTTGACCTGTAGAGCATATTATGTTAGCGTTCAGTTAGTATGGCTTTGATATCCCTAATTGTTATTTACGCCAAACCTGACTACATGTATTGTTAAAGTAAAATCCGATCTCTAAAATATAAGCCTTTTAAGTCTTTTAAATATTACTTTGTAGAGCTATGTTCAACAGGTATGCGCTAAATATGCTAATGTCAGCCTTGTACATAAAATATATATATAGGTCATTTTTTGCACGGAAAATTAAACTTCTCTGTAACGTATATCCTATATTACTTTGTACAACTGCGTTCATCAGGTATGCAATCAGCAGTAGAGTATCATACGTACCTGGTATAATATAACGCTTAAAAATAATGCTTTACAGTATTCTAGTACTACATACCCGACTATAAAGTAATCATGGAAAGTATAACAGCTGTTTAAAAGAATAGATAGTAAATATAACTATATCTAATTATTTTGTACTGATATAAAAAGCCGCGGATCGACTGATGTTACGGGGCTCATGTAGTAATAATATCTGTATATAGTTTTCAAATTGTTATATTTAAGATGTATCAAGAAAAATTTCTATAACAATTTTTAATATTTTATAACTAAACAATGTAGTCATATAAAAACTAATTAATCTTATTGTAATTGATTCTTTAGCAAACAAATTCTGTTTATTGTGTAATCGAATGTTGTAAAGAAAAATACTCAAGATTGAAACATATTTGGCTGTAAAAGATCTGATGATTCTTTAATTGAATTTTTAACTTGTTTTTTCTAGATATGATAATTTATACCTATTTTATATGTTGAAAGTTTAAAAATAACAAAATCATATCATGTACTAAATAAATAAAATAGAGTTTCTCACAGATAATCTAAAAGTTATGCGAGGAAACGATTGATACATGAAAAGATCACTGTATTTTGTATTCTCATAAAAAATGTTTAATTCATCTAGTGAAAGCTTGACCTCAGTACGGTTATTACCATTAACAATAGAGGAAAAACCAAAATCCTTACTATGTATATGACTATATTTAAAATAAATAAATGTAATCATATTTTGAAAACATTTCAATTAAGAATTATTAGGTTTTTCTGAAGAAGGTTTTCCTGAAAAATACTATATAAAGTCAATCATTTTTTCTTTAATATTATCAGTTCTTTAAAACAGTTTGAAAGATGTCTACTGTAAAATATCAAGTCAATTACGACAGTGACAGCGATGATGAAATTGAATGTTTTGCACAAAGTGATACTGCTCTATTAGATAAAATGGAATTAACTCTAAAATTTAAAGAAGTAATTAACAGGTGTAGTAGCAGTACTAATTATGAAGTAGGTGCAATTATTTCATACGAGGAAGAGATAGAACTCCCTGGGGGTGGTATTCTAATCGATAACCGAAGATACGTCACGTCACCAAGCAGCATCCAACTAAATAATTTCTGTGTAGCATTCGAAAAATGCTATACAGAAATTAAAAATATTAAATATATGCCAGGTGTTTGCATAACATCTATTAATTTTTATGTAAATAAGATTTAGTTTTAATTTGTGTATTTATTTTATGAGATTTTAACTTAGTTGTACATATGTAATCTTTTAGATAATTTAGTACCGCGTCCGCAATAGTGCAATTTATTTTTATTTATCATCTGAATGATACATCATTTATATTCGCTTCCAAGAAAAGCTAATTATTTTGTTATGAAATTTATATTTGAATTGTGAAATGTATTGAGAATTTTAACTACGCTTTAGCATTGATAATAATTATTAGGACTGCATATACTCATGGTAGTAAAACACAAATAATTTTTTATACGTTTATTCTTTATTAAATACATTTGTTGTGTATTTATTTTATGAGATTTTAACTTAGTTGTACAGTACTATTTTCTTGATATTCCTCCTATATTTATTAACAGCGTCATAAGTTATTATTTACCTTTTTGTTGTTCTAAGTAAGCAATACTAAACAGGTGACTATATTGAAACAGGTGAATGAGACATACGGTATTAAAAACAGAAACATTAAATATATATAGAAGTAAACAAAGATTTTTTATCCTGATTGCAAACACATTTATATTCGCTTCCAAGAAAAGCTAATTATTTTGTTATGAAATTTATATTTGAATGGTGAAATGTATTGAGAATTTTAACTACGCTTTAGCATTGATAATAATTTGAACAATACTACATGTGTTTTACCCTAGTAAATAAAATTATTTTTAACATTTTTGTAATGTTTTAGTTCGATGATATATTGTTATATTTTTTATAAGAAAATTGAAAAACATATTAAGAACATATTTTGATGTACTAATTACATATTAATTAAACATATATAGAAGTAAACAAAGATTTTTTATCCTGATTGCAAACAAGAAATATACATCCTCTAAAAATGTTAAGGGGTTTGTATGCTTCAAGTTTACAATCACTCCTGTTCTAATGCTCCTTTGGAAGGCGCTGTTTACTTCCTCCCATCTGATCCTTTGACTGCGGATTTGTTTACGTGGTTTATATCCAGCCCCTTGAGCATACTATATATTGTATCTTATTTTAGTTATAAGCTTATATGTTGAAAGTTTAAAAATAATAAAATCAATCTAGTTGATTATTAGAAATAACAAACTTTTTAATTATCTTGTTCAGAAAAACCCTAATGATTCTTTTATCGAATTTTTAAATTATTATTCCTAAATATAACAATTTTTAATATTTTATAACTAAACAATGTAGTCATATAAAAACTAATTAATCTTATTGCAATTGATTCTTTAGCAAACAAATTCTGTTTATTGTGTAATCGAATGTTTTAAATTGCTTTTAAGTATTTATCCATTAATTGCTGTTTCGACTCTGGCTATTTCCCTGAACAGTTTAAAGTATCAAAAATTATTCCACTTCACAAGAAAAACGACAAGAAAGATGTACAAAATTATAGACCGATATCCATATTGCCTGCATTATCAAAGATTTTTGAAACGATAATAAAAATTAGAGTAACTGACTTTTTCCAAACAAGTAATTTTTTTTGCGAAAATCAGCATGGATTTATGCACGGAAGATCTACATCTACTGCATTACATAGTATTTTAAGCAACGTACTTCACTGTTTAAACAGTAATAAATTTATAGTTAGTCTAAATTGCGATTTGTCGAAGGCCTTCGATTTAGTAGATCATAATATTTTATTAGAAAAATTAGAATACTACGGAATACGTGGCATTGCTCTATCTCTTCTCAAATCGTATTTAACAGGACGGCAACAGAAAGTTGAAATTAGCCATTTGAGTCGCGGTGGTCAATTGGTAAGATACTGCTCATCATTAACTGATGTCCGTTACGGAGTGCCTCAAGGATCAATATTAGGACCCCTGCTGTTTGTTATTTACGTAAATGATCTTCCGTTTAGCACAAACGCTGCTGTAACCATGTACGCAGACGACACCAGTATAAATGTTAATGGTAGTAGCGTTGGGGATCTCGCGGGTAACATAGCTGGGGTACTCCGTAATGTACAAGACTGGTTCAATGCTAGCCATCTACTGATCAACATCGACAAAACTTGTTTAATGACATATTTAAACGACGGAGATAGTGAGTACTTATCGTACCTCCTGAATTTAAATAATATAAAGCTTAGTACAGTTGAGGAGAGTAAATTTGTGGGTGTACTTGTTGATCGGAAATTTCATTGGAAAAAACACGTCGAAGAAATTACATTAAAACTTCAGAAAGCCCTATTCTGCTTCAGACGATTGAAAACTATTTGTGAATTTGCTACTCTACGTACAGTTTATTTTGCTTACTTTGAATCTACTATTAGATATGGGATAGTGTTTTGGGGAAATTCAATATTCTTAACTAACATTTTAAAACTACAGAAAAAAGCCCTTCGAATAATTTTTAATCTATCAAACAGAGACAGCTGCAGACCGGTATTTCAAAGACAACATATTATGACAATTATTAATTTATTTATTTTCGAAACGGCTTTATTTGTGTACAACAACATTAGTACTTTTCAAAAGGGTTCCAACCTTCATACTTACAATATAAGGGCCGATCCCCTACGGGCTCGTAGTGCTAAAAGCTCAATATACTATAGATCTTTTTTGTTTAATTCGGTGAAAATATACAATAAACTGCCTTCAGCAATTAAAGATATAGACACTATTAAAAAATTCAAAATATCACTGAAACGTTATTTAATTGAAAATTGTTTTTATACTCTTGAAGAATTCTATACTGCATAATCTCAATAAAACTAAATTTTGCTAGTAATTTCCATGATCGTCTAAGCCAAGCACCAACGATAATTACATTTAAATACTGTGTTTGTTGTTAATTATATTTGTTATATTTTATGTTATATTCATATTTAATTTTATTTGTATATGTAAATTGTTTTAATGTGCATGTTTTTACCATATTTACATTTTACATTTTATTATATATACCTATATTTTTATTATTTACATGACTAATTAATTATTGTTTTTGTATTATAATTCTACGCCTCTGGCAATGAATAAAGTATCTATCTATCTATCTATCTATCTATCTATGTTTTTTTTTTAATAACATAATGTGTGAAACATGTAAAAGACAATTTTAAAATATCAATATTTGAACGTTATAATTCTATAAAACACGTGAATTTCATGTAAAGAAAAATACTCAAGATTGAAACATATTTGGCTGTAAAAGATCTAATGATTCTTTAATTGAATTTTTAACTTGTTTTTTCTAGATATGATAATTTATACCTATTTTATATGTTGACCCTTTAATCAATCACAGCACAGGAATAATCATCTACTTAATCAATCAATCATGACACATGCAGGAGGAAGAGGGAGCCGTATGATATAATACTACAAATTACTAACATGTATTATGTTATGAGTACGTAGTCGCTAGTCAACAATTTTTTTTTATAAGCCGTTTACAGTGCTTTAATAGATTACCTCGTTGGTGTAGTGGATGCATTGGCTGGCTACCATTCGAGCGGTCCCCGGTTCAAACCCTGTTGGCTCCATTGATTTTTATCAAAATAATATAGTGGGTTGCCTATCTACAGGCGTATAGAAATCTACTATACCGATCATATGACGTCACCGATAGATGGCATTAGCAGCGCTAGGAATTCAAATCTTTCAGCGGGAAATGATGACAAGTTGGAAATGACAGATACAAAATGGCGGATATGTAAATGACATTCAAAATGGTGATTCAAAATGGCGATCCAAGATGGCGATTCAAAATGGCGATCCAAGATGGCGATTCAAAATGGCTATTCAAAATGGCCGCTGAGTAGGGATAGGAGTGGGGCTTAAGTGGGGGGCTTAAGTGGGGGCTTAAGTGGGGGGCCTAAGTAGGGGGCTAAGTGGGGGGGCCTAAGTAGGGGGTAGTGGGGATAGGAGTGGGGAACCGCGGATGACCTTGAAATGTAAAACGAACCTTCATAAGAAAATACATGGGATTTTGTGCTCGAACTGTTATAGCTTATCTACTACGGATGTTTATTACAGTTTCTTTTAATGTTGATAATTTGATTTTCTGCAGTTAGGGACGCTACCCTTTTGTTCCCTTCTATGTTGAATAAGTTGTGTTGATTCCTTAGTTAAGGTAAAGCCTAAATCTCCTGGTTGAAAACAATAGATAAGTCAAAACTCCAACAATAATGAAATCAACAAAGTGTTGTTTTGGTATGTCATTGTAAATTATAATTTTGTTTGTTTTCGGAGATATTACTAGAAAATAAAGATATATATATATATATATATATATATATATATATATATATATATATATATATATATATATATATATATATATAAATTAATTAAATGTTGATATAATATGGAAAAATTATTTATCTCGGACCAGGAATCGAACCTGGGATCTTCTGCTATCCGGGCAGATGCTCTACCGCTGAGCTATCCAAGAACTGATTGCTGGGGAAATAACAATTTTTCCATATAAGTTGTTTTATGCATAAACACATGAAATGAATTAATGTGTAAATACACGAAGAGAACTAATTATATTTTGTTGTAGAAAAGTAGGAAGACGAATTACTATTTTTACTATATATATATATATATATATATATATATATATATATATATATATATATATATATATATATATATATATATATATATATATATATATATATATATATATATATATATATATATATATATATATATATATATATATATATATATATATATATATATATATATATATATATATATATATATATATATATATATATATATATATATATATATATATATATATATATATATATATATATATATATATATATATATATATATATATATATATATATATATATATATATATATATATATATATATATATATATATATATATATATATATATATATATATATATATATATATATATATATATATATATATATATATATATATATATATATATATATATATATATATATATATATATATATATATATATATATATATATATATATATATAAAATATATTTAATTCTTGGGTATAGGTTATTTAAATTAATTAACACAATTTTACACGGTTATGTCGACGTTTCGCTCACACATTGGGAGCATTTTCAAGAACACTTTCTTTTATTGTTTATTGCCTACAAAATTTTTATAACATTTTTTCCTTTTATAATTAAATCATTATGAAATTTTTACACATTTTTAATATTTTATTTTGACAGTTACGTACCTTGAACAGTATGTTTGAATTTACATTTTGGTTTTCCCATTATCGTTTTCTATTACAGTGGTGGGTATGCTGATTACACAGATTTAGATTATTTTACTTTCTTTTTTGTTATTAATGAATAGAACTAACTAGGAATATGTGTGTATTTTGAACAAATTCTTTTTGGGAACTGAAGACTAATTAACAAAGAAACATCCCTTCTTTTAAACTAATATACAGAATTGGATCGGCATCGTATTAGGTTTCACACGAGTAAACCAAACAATCTTTTGCTATTTTTCAAGGCATGTGTCACATAAATTTGGGTATTTATTACTTTTCATTTCGACTTGTAGTTTTAAGATGTGTTTTTGGTTATTATTGGAAGCTTGAAATTATTACGTGTAGAATTTATTGTCTGCAACGGTTAGAATTTATAATAATCTTAATGATTTTTTTATACGTATATGAATGGGTTATTGGAATGTGTATTACGATTATTTACTTAATGAGATTATGGTATATTTGGCTTAGATTTTTTGTATCTTGTCTGTCATTTACGGCTTCGTTATCTTGTTTTATATGAAACATTTCCTTTATTGTTAATTTATGGTAGTTGCTATCTTTATTTAAAATTTTGGTTTCTTTGAAATTGAACTCGTGTTTTTCGGTTTTTTCGTGTTTATGTAAAGCAGTTTCCGCGGATATTATATGATACTTCACTACTTTTACGGGTTTCACTCCGCGTATTCACTATTCGGCTCCTACAGGAACCAGACAATGGTTGACGACGTTTCGGCAAGATCACACTTGCCATCTTCAGGTCACTTCTAACTTCCTTCTGCTTCGCGTGGTTACACGATGTAGACTGACGTCTTGCTGTACCGGTTGGTCTTTATATATGGTTACGATGTTGCGCATGGTTGCGGTCGGCTGGTTTTTGGCGCGGCTGCGTGTCATTGGTCTCGCTTGATCCGGTGGCTTTCTCTCGCTTTCCCTTTTATCGTTCTGATGTGCTGGTTTTCGCTTCTTTACGGTGATGCTGGTTATAGCTGGTTTCCAAGCTGATGGTAGTCGCTGTGTATCGTCCCTGGTATTAAGATTGTTCGGACGTTTCTCGATCTCAATGGCTTCTCTTATGGTTCGTCGGGTCTTATGTTGTATATTCGCTAAAACTTTTGTATTTTCGAAATCTATGTTATGAGATGTACCACTTACATGTTGTGCTAGTGAAGACGTTCCCTCATTTTTGTTGACTGCATTTCGGTGTTCTCCTCTTCTTACTTGAATTCTTCTGTTGGTCTGCCCTATGTAGAATTCCCCGCAGTCTTTACATGGGATCTCGTATACTCCTTGGCTTTCTAGTGGTATTTTTGTTTTTGCGGACGGTAGCATGTTTCCAATCTTTTTGTCGGTGTTGAAGATGGTGTCGATGTTGTGTTTTCTCAGCACTCTACTTATTTTGTCCGTGGTCCCTTTGATGTACGGTAAGTGCGCTTTGGATACCGATTTTTCTTCTTCCTTTGGCTTTGGGTCCCTTGGTGTTAACGCTCTCTCGATATTTCTGGACGAGAAACCATTTTGTTTTAATGCCAACTTCACCTGTTCTAGTTCTTGATGTTTATTATCGTCATCAGTCAATCGTTGTGAATCTGGTTATTAATGTCTTGACTACTGACTGTAGTTGCGCTGGGTGGTGATGTGACTGCGCGTTCAGCGATTTGTGTGGGTTGATTTTCGGTATACTGTGTATCCCAGGCTGCCGTCTTCCTTCTTGATTATAGATACATCTAGGAAAGGTAGTCGATTGTCCTTTTCCACCTCCATTGTGAATTTGATCTTCTGGTGTATGTTGTTTAGATGCTGTAAGAAGGTCTGCAGTTTCTCTTGTCCATGGGTCCATATAATAAAAGTATCGTCTACGTATCTTAGCCATAGTTTAGGTTTGTCACTTGCCGTTTCTATTGCTCTGACTTCTAATTCTTCCATGAATAGGTTCGCTATTACCGGCGATGAAGGTGATCCCATAGGTGCTCCTTCCACTTGTTTGTACCGTTGATCTTTGTAGATGAAGTAGGTGTTGTTTAAACAGTGTCTTGTTATCTCGATGATTTCATTTGGGACTTGGTATTTCCGTTGTATCATATCTACTGCTTCTTTTACTGGAACATTCGTGCATAAATAGGTTACATCAAAGCTTACTAGCAGATCTCCTGGTGCCACTGTTATGTCTTTTATACGCTCGATGAAGTGGCTTGCGTTCTTTACGTAAGATTCGGCTTCTTCGGCATAAGGTTGCAGTTGCTTGGCCAGGAATTTCGCTGGAGGTTGCAGTGGTGATCCAATGGAGCTTACGATGGGTCTTAGTGGTACACCTTCCTTGTAGACTTTTGGTAATCCGTACAGCTTAGGGCATGATGACGACTTCTCTCTCGGAATTAGTTGTAACTGTTGTTCTTGACTGAAACTGCAGGCTTTTATTTTGGCTTCAGTGGTCTTTTCCAAATATGTTGTAGGATCCGTTGAGATTGTTTGGTATCAAAAAGAACAACCAAACGAGGAACATCTTGAGAAGACCAAGCCTAGCATTGACAAGAGAAGCAATTCACGATACCAGAAGGGCGCTAAATAGCATCAACATCGAGCTACTACAGTTACACCTACGTTTAAGTAACACAATTCATCCAGCTCTATGGTCAACACTAGATAACCTCACGGAGTTTCGAGCAGAAACTGACGCTAATTTGACAACTTTTAACCAGAAGAAGAAATTTGACTGGTAGGAGCGAGGTTGCCTATCCACCCTCTACTAGCTATCCAGGCTAGTACCGGAGCGATTGACTTAACACGTGCTCACCCGCCGGCACCCTCCCGTCCTCTTTCATACGGGGCTAAGTACCTCGTCCAGCAATAGGACTATTCCCCCAACTTAACTCAGTTGTATAGAGAGAGCCCTCCAGTTCTCTTTCATACCTTCATAAGCTCTTCCCCGAGACAGAGGTTGGGGCCACTGCCCGATCGAATCCAACCTCAAATGTGGCGGGACTTGGTTTTTTAATGGTTTTGCCACCCCGATCTACCAATATATAGGCTTGGTGGGCCCTCGACAGAGCTTTGTTTAAGTCTACACGTTATAGACTCCCAGTGTGTACCCGTTAAGGTGAAGTTGTCTTGATTGTGAGAGGCTATGTATTCGCTTCAACTCTCCTTAAGTGTAGTGGCTTTTGGAACTTTTCCCAATCACTGTACCCGGCTGCACTCCGGATCATAGGGTGGTCGGGATACCTCCTAAGCACATCTACCTGGCTTCTTCCGCATAAGGTTGCAGTTGCTTGGCCAGGAATTTCGCTAGAGGTTGCAGTGGTGATCCTCTAGCGCAGCCTTGGTAGTGTAATGTCTTGAGTGCTGGACTTTCACCCAAGCGGCCCGAGGTCGATTCCCGCTGCCGGCAGATCTGGTTAAGGTTTTCTGCAGGTTTCCTTAGCTGTGACACAAATGTGGGATTTGCGCTGTTCCATCTGTAAGTCGGCTGCAGACGCACTTAGGGCCTACGTAATAATAATAATCGCCCCCTCCCTCCCGCACAAACTTATAGCTTCTGGGGCCTGGTTTCCAGGCTATGGGTTGTAGCAATTATTATTATTATAGAACGAACTGATATTCTTCTGGAGGAAATCCATATAGATGTGATGGTTACAGATGGCGTCGTGGTTTAATGCAGCATAAAAGATATGAATGTGGAAAAGAACCGCAATTTGGATGTGGAGTAGGCGACTTTAAATAAAAAACAAAGGGAAATCTCAAGCAACATGTATTTAAAAGGCATACCAAGCATACATAAGGAAATTATACTTTTATTCTGTTTCCGCATAATTCAACTTTTCATTCTAAATAATTTTCAAAAATACTCAAAATCATCTCCATTCAAATTTTTGTTAACCATAAAAAATTAAAACTTCATAAAAATTCGTTACATATATGTTTTGGCAATTTAATTCAAATTTTGCCTTCTTCAGGCGCATAATAAAGAACTAAATACAATTCTTCAATACCCTACAATTATCCCTTAGTTTATATTGTTTGCTATTATTAATTATTTTTCTATAGTTTCTTATGTTCTATAGTGTTGAAGGTAGAATCTCTTATATCGACTAATTTCTTGCCATTAGGTATTTATCAAGCATTCTAGAAGAACTCATTTTAGAATTTTATGTTGAAATCAGTTATTTTTTTGAAAATGATGAATTAGGGAATTACCATTTAATTAATTAATTGAGGAAATTGTCATTTCTCATCGTCTTTTATGAGACATCTACGGTGATACGAAAAATCTGGTTAATTTATTAGAGTTAATTTTTTAAGAACCAAATTTGTTAAAGAAATGAATCTATGAGACTCCATAACATATTCTCGATTAGTTTCTTTGAATATCTTGCTATATATAACAATCACTAATGGGCACCACTCACGTTCTTCCGCGACCACCGAAGATGTCGACGGGGACGTGGTAGGGATAATGATGCAATGTTTAATTTATTGCATAAACAAGTTGGGAGTTCGAGATAGTTTATATAATAAAATTATAAGTATCGTATTTTGTTAAAACCTTTTTATTACAATGAAAGACATTATTGGCTGCATAATACTAAATACTTCTAATTAAAGACAGAGATTTCAGTCGACCTTTTATTATGAACTCAATAATTATTTCTTTCCTTTTGATACACACGTTTTAAAGAAATACGATACTTATAATTTTATTAAACAAACTAGCTCGAGCTGAACTTGTTTATGCAATAAATTACAGCAAATGTAAACATTGCTTCATTATCTGGGTCACTTCCCCGACGACGTCGTCGGGACGTGGTCACGGAAGACCGTGTGTGCTCTACATAACACTATTTTTTTTATTTTTGTAATATCAGTAACAACTTGTAACTAAATATCATTTACAATAAATAACGTACATTATTTAGTATATTATTAGTATGTTAGTATATTCGACTAACGTGTAACGCCTACACACGCCTCGCGTAAAATTGTATTTTACCCGACCCATATTGACCATGTTACTAATATTGCGTGCACGATTAGGTACTATTTATAGTAATATTTATCTGCCTCTGATTATGTGTACTTCTAGAACTATAGGTCTCTGTAATGCACTAAGCATAGTCTGTCAAAAGGTAAATAAGGCTAAGTTCAGTGTTACAGTATCGATCACTCACTACAGCCAAATACAGTCCTTAAAGAAATAATATGAGTTTTTAATGTAACTATTATTCAAAATCTTATTTTGCAACGAAGTTATTTCTTTTTGTGGCTGGTGCAGTTTTGTTTTTAAACTAGCCTTGCATCTAATTGATAATGTTGCTTTCATATAAATTATACTACGTACACTATTGCTTATAAAGTTTTTGGTAACAGGTTGGATCAAAAGATTTTTCGTAAATTTTCATTTTCTATTTGTCTTTTCAATTCTGATAACATTCTCTTTTTAGATTATGCGGAAGGAGCTTTTTGCTGCGACAACTGCAATAAAATATATAACAGCCGATCCAGCCTTTTTAGACATATAAAGTATGCATGTGTTGGGGAAAAGAAATTCTTTTGTCCTTCTTGTCCATATAGATGTAAGCGGAAGGATAATCTTAAGAGGCACTGCTTTTTAAAGCATTATAGAAAAAGTAAATAAACATATGCTCAGTTTGCTTGAAAGAATCTTCGTTTTCGTACATATGTTTAGTATTTGTTTATATCTTTCTAACTTAATTTTTGACCGAATCGTTTATTACTACAGTATTTCATTTTCTCCTAATCGCTGTACTAAAGTCTGTATATAATAAAATTGAAAGTAATTATATCGAAACGTGTTTTCTTATTTTTGTTCTATTAATCATTCTAGCTAGTCAGTCATTATTATAATAAAGAAGACAATAAGTACAATTAGGTACTATTAACAAATGGTACAGTGTGTAAGAACGTGTTTTAAAGTTACGTGTTGTATTTCTATAACACAATTTTTTAATAACATCTTATAAAAATAATGACGTTTATAGATTAATTACATCAATATCTTTATTAGCGCGACCAGAAAATGTTTTAGAAATTGCAACGCAGAAGTTTGGATACCAGAGTCTGTCTAGATTTTTAACCTCAATTTCGAATAAATTGTTTAAGTAAATTTTCCTCTGTATACCAGGAAATCTTTATATATCAAAATTTCATTTATACACGCGTAATAGAATAAAAATTTGTTGTCGAAATTCGTTTTTTGTACTATTTATTAATTGTAACAGTTATTTATAATATGTTATTTATTTTTTCTTAAAACTATTTTAAATTGGATCTGCCTGTTTCAGTTAGTTTTTCTCATTTTAAATTTTTATCGTGTTTTGTTGTCAGAAAAGTGTAAGAATACTCCCCATGTTAATGATTCAAGATGGAAATGTTAGGCGAGTACGAATGAAACAACTGGCGCCTTACTAATTAATTTTTCTATTGATTTTTTATTCTTGAGCGGAATTTAATTTTTAGATTGAGTTCTGTGTTTGCAACTCTATCTATCATCTGTCACTATTAGATTTTAATTTGCGATACTTAGAAACTAGTTATGCCAACAAGTTTTAAATTCCATAACTTTGTACTGCAATTTCTACTTGCTGAGACGAATACTTGAATAAGTAATTGCTCTTCTTTCTTCTCTCGTCCCACAGCTCATAGCGATTTTGAAATACAGAAGTTCTACATGATACATGTAATTCAGTGTTACTGTGGATTTAGGTTATTATATGTTGTGAAGAATTTTCGTTTGTGTGTTATATTCATTGTATCTGTTGAATTGCTGTAATATGAGCAAATCTTCCCAGGGATAACAAAAGAGTTAACAGAGCTCTAGAATCTGTTCTGATCTAAGTTTATTCTCCAAACACCAATTATGATACTCGCCTACTATCGCCTTAGACTAGTATATTTTTTTACCACAGCAGTTTTTAAACTGAGTTCTATAAACACTTGCTAAGTTTCACAAATAAATGTTTTATTTTCTTTATTGCGATTTCGGTTTTTACACCATCATCGTTATTATTTACTTAGACTTACATCAGAATGTTTCACCTACAGCCAACGACGGATTAAATCAATCATATTAGGGTAAATTCTTCAGAAATATTAAATTTACTGTCATTGCTTAATTAATATTATATTACGAATATATTTTTATCTGTTAGTTTAGTTTGATAGCAGTCTATCTAACTAGGTATATATTAACAACTAAACTATTTTTTAACAATAAAAAGTAAACTTTGTTATGTCACTTACGTGGCATGTACCTAGTATGTATTCTTAAAGCAAAAAGCAGTTTTTCTAAGGCATGAGCTAATGATTATTGTTCTAATTAAGGATAATTGTAAAAAAGTATAATACTCTGATCCGGAGTCAATTAATATATAAAATATTGCTTGCATATGCAATTTTAATGAAATCAATATGTAGTGTCTTGTTCAATTGATCTATAGACTTTATAGAGGTAGTTTATACGGTTTGATGTGAGAGTACATATATTTCGTGTTATTGGCGTGGTTATCATAATTTCTTATTAATGTTGAATTTAGAAAAAAAATCGTAAGTAAATAAATATACTACTTGTGTTGTTTCATTATAGCTAGTATGAAGCCTCCAAAGAAAATAGTCTAGGCGCTATGTTATATTAATGCTCTAATACTCATTCGCGTGGCATTTTCATTGTGTTATTTGCATGGATTTATAACTCCACAGAATGATAACTTGTCCATGTAAATGACAAATCCTACATACATTCATATTCTTACATTATGGTATGCAAAGAAAATGTGGAAAAGAAGAAGAGGAGAAAAGAAGAGAAACAATTTAAAATGATCCAGAAAAGAAACAAATAGAAAAGCTTAAACATGATGACTGTCATCATGACTGTCGCGTAAAATAAAAATCACTGACTTTTATTTAACTATTTTATTACAATAATAAAGTTCAGTTTTTCTATTAAATAGAATCTCTTCTGTCATTTGCATGTTATTTGGATCATTTACGTGGATTCAAACGCTGTAATGGTCGAAAATAACAGATTAAGCGTGTTCTAGACAATAAATTAATCATACTCTTTCTTAGAAAAACAGATTTTAACATTTTCTCCGATAATTCTTCACATTCAAATTGTAAATTTGGGGAGAAACACCCATTAACACTTACTTCGTGGGTGTGCTCTCAACAAACAAGTACCATTCTTTCTATTTCTCACGATATTTAAAAGTTTCTTGCATATACCAATAGAACACATGTTTTACGTATCAAAGCAACGCAGGCAACATTGACCTGCCTATGAAAATAAGTAGGAAAGGTAATTAAAATAAGATATGCAACATAATCTTTTTGATTGCCTTACCGATGCAGATAACACATGCTATACGAACATTGACTGGCGCATTCAAGGCAATAGCGTATGAAGGGGTTCTTTGGAAAATTAATTGGTTGAAAACATATGCCTTGTGTAACTACCATCAAGTTTGTTTTTCAGATGAGTGGCATCGCGTGAGTCATCAGTGGGTCGTTTATTACTTGATGGTGTAAGTTACTCCTACTAAACCCAGCTCCTTGTGGAAATTAATTATAATAATTATCTGGTATGCTAACGTAATGAATTATGGTTATGGTATGTATGTATCATTAGGGTGGTTCTTATTTGGGTCATGTTGGAATTTCGATGTTGACGGGTGCCCATTAAAAAACTAATCAAATTAATTTTCATATGTTGCATTAACGGTCTTCGATGCTACTTTTAGGTAAAAAAAATATATGGGACATTCGATTTTTTCAACAATTTTGAAATAAATTAAAAATAATTCACGGTTCAACTGATGTAGAAGTGATGTAAACAGAATGCCCTATATAACTTTTTTGCCTTAGATTATCATACCCGTTAATTCCATAAAATTAATTTTTTTTTACAATTTGTCCCAGTGGTTTTACAGCGAATGATTGGAATCGAGATAGGAAGTTCCTATTGTTCTTAAAATGTTTGTTTTTTTAATCAAATGAGTACCCGTCAGAACCAAAATTCCATGTCCCAAATAACAACCACCCTAATGTATCATATTAGTTCTTAAAAAAGGACCATCTTCTCGTAGATCCATCTCTCTTGATCGTTCTTTCTTTTTATTCTCACTAATTTGATTACCGGTTATGGGATCAATTGCATCTAAACAGATTATATTGTTGATAGCTCACCGATATAATGTAAATGTTTCAATAGTAACTCACTCGTATTTGGAGCCACCTTTAGACTCTACACTTTTAGAGAAATATGTGCGACAATTCTTGTTGGGCTATTGACTTGTCTGTAATCCCTCATGTTTCCTAATCTGTGGAAAAAGGGCGATTCTTGATTTTCTTTTTAAATAAATTTATTTATTTATTTATTTATTTATTTATTTATTTATTTATATCAAGAAACAAACAGGTTAATAAAACCTTATTACATGTTTCTTACATATATTAAAAATTAAAACAATTCGCCAATAAGTAAAACAGACATTTCAAAATAAACACTATAAAATAAAACACTTTTAATGAGATTACCAAAGTTGAATGAAAAATATTTTAAACATATTATTATAAAAATATATATAAAAATAAAAATGTACTTAGTTCTATTTCTATTAACAAAAATTTAAAATGAAAATATTATCTGGTATATACTAAGTTTCATGGTTATAACAGATTAAGTTGTTTTAATTCATTACGTATAATGATGCTATTTACCCCAAAGATACCAAACTTTAACAGGTGGTGAAAGTCATTAAAAGCTCTAGAAAGAGAATAAATTGGCGAGTGCAATCTCATATTAGTTTTAAAAATTGATATATACAAAGTACATTTGAACCTCAGACCATGACACGGAATATTAAACTTAAATTTAGATAATATTTCAGGCGAGTCAATGCAATTAGTAAAAATTTTATTTTAACATAATAATTTAAAAGATAACCTCCGATTTTCTAGTTTGGGTAAATGGAATAAATGTCTTATAGGATTATAAGATTCATACTCAGGATTACGTCCAAATCTCTTAAAATATAAAAATTTTAAAAACTTATTTTGGACTCTTTCAATCTTATGAACATTAGATTGTGTAGAAGGATTCCAAATTAGTGAAGCATATTCTAGTTTTGTCCGGACAAGAGACTTATAAAGGAGAAGTAGTGACTGCGTATTATTAAAACCTTGGCAATTTCTTATTAAAAAACCAAGATTGCGAAGACTTTCATGCACTATTTTTTCCACATGATAATTAAAAGAGAATACGCTATCAAAGTGTACCCCAAGGTCTCTAATAGTAGCCACTTTGTTAAGAACAATGTTATCTATGTTATTTGTTGTTATTAAGACCTGATTTTTTAATGAATACGTCATCGCTGAACATTTAGAGACATTGAACGATAATTTATTGTTTTTAGACCAACGAAGCAATCCATCAATATCTTTTTGTAGTAAGTTAGCATCAGCAATAGTTTTAATGTTTCTGAAAATTTTCAGATCATCTGCATATAACAAACATTTAGAATTCTTAACGTAGTTAGAAAGATCATTAATAAAAAGCACAAAAAGCAATGGACCTAGATTTGACCCTTGAGGTACACCAGACATTGCAAGATATGATGCTGATTTAGAGCCTGAATAATGTACATATTGTTTTCTGCTGTTTAGATAAGACGCAAACCAGTTAATAAGAAACTCAGAAAATCCATAAACAGATGACAATTTCTTTAATAAGATTAAGTGATCAACTTTATCGAAGGCTTTTGATAAGTCTGTATAAATAACATCCATTTGACCTCCATCATCTAAAGTTTTACAAATTTCTTCACAAAAACACATTAGATTGGTATCAGTAGAACGACGTTTAACAAAACCATGCTGTTCATTACAAATAAAACTTTTTATATGCATATAGACTTTGTTGTATACTACAGACTCAAATATTTTTGCATGTATTTGATAGTATTGACATGGGCCGATAGTTGGATACATTGTTACGATTTCCAGATTTAAAAATAGGCACAACCTTAGTTTCTTTCCATTTGCTTGGAAATGTGGAAGTCTTAAGTGATATGTTGAATATTGTCAGCAAAGGTCTAGCTAAATACTCACAGCATCCCTTAAAAATATAACTAGGTATACTATCAACTCCCACACATTTACTAGATTTTAATTTGTTTATTGCATTTACTACATCAGACAATTCGAGTGATTGAATGTTTAAAACATCAGAAGTTACACAATTATAATCATAGGAAATAGCAGTGGAAGAAGATGGATTGTATACAGATGAGAAGTAATCTGCAAATGCTTGTGATACTCCATTGCTGGTGACTAACTGTCTAACCAATTCAAAATAAAGGTCATGATATCGCTGTTAGAGAATAATGAGAGACTTTGGAAATAAGCCGGATAAGCTAAACTAAAACTTAGTGCCTAAGAAACATCTACATTCTGTCTCAATATAACACCTCAAACCTAGTATTATTCCTATGCCCTTTACAATGTGAACGGTCAAGTTTTTTTTGTTGGAACGGACAGTTGCCATGATATATATTCTGTCTAGTACTGTCTGCTTTAGAGTCCGCGCACCTTCCTTACATCACTTTTTGTTCCGATCATAATTTATCCCATTTCTATCAGTGGAGTATTCGCTTTGTTAAATGCTCCCCAAGAAGCGTTAGGTGAATCAACGGGAATTTCTGGCGAATCTTATTTTACAACAACGCATATGCTAATACGAAAACTGCTAGCTGGAAGTGTTTGCGTCGAGTTGTTTGTTAGATGAACTTACCATGTTGCTACTTATGAATTGAAGTTTGTGTACTTGGTTCAGATAATTTTGTATTTGTGTTGAACTACAGTTCAGATTTCGGATATGAAGTGTTGTTGTTAGTGTTTTGTTCTTGGTGTTGATTGTTATTTTATTGTAGGCGAAGATCTGCAAAAATTTAATTGTTTGCGATGCGGAAGACACTACATGTACCTGAGTAATCTAACGAGGCATCGTCGATTAGAATGTGGAGTAATGCCGCAGTACGGATGCAACGTCTGCAGAAAAAAGTTTAAGCATAAACATCATTTAGAACAGCATTTCAATAGCGTTCATTCTAACGATTACCTCTCAAGTTCTTGAAATATCATTCGTTTATATTGTTAAATGTTTGTGTCCCTTATTGCTATACTGTAACTACTTTAATTAAATACTTCCAAATACTTATGTATCTATTTTTTAACTTTACCAAATTTATACACAAACAGGTTTCTGATACATGTAGAGTTTAACCAACGTTGAGTTGAATAAGGTAGTAGAATCGACATACCATGTGTTGTTTATTACCAAAATATTTAATTAGTGGTTGTTAGAGAAAAATTAACTGGTTATTCATAAGTTCTTTACAAAAATAAATTTAAAAAAATAACCAATGTCGATTGTGTATTTATCAAAAATTACATAGGGCTTTTAAAGAAACGCGAATAGTCGTTCACAATTATTGTAATCGTAGATTCTCCTGGCTAAGACTCTTCATGAAATGAATTTTTATCTACTAATTATATATAAATCAACTGCAAAAAATCAAAATGATAAATAACGGAAAATAGAACATATTAATTCACTCAGATACTAATTTCGCTTTAAACATAAAACCTAACTAAGCATTAAACCTAAATAACTAATATCCAAATCAAGATACCCTAATCTAATGTAGAGAACACACTATCATCCGCGATGTGGTAGCGTATGTCATCCTAGGATGACATCCCCGACGTGGTCGATGACACAATGTTTAGATTTGCTGTAATCTATTGCAGTAAACAACTTGCGTTTCGAAATTGTTTGCATTTCTTTTAAACGTATTTATCAGAATGAAAGAAATCATTATTGAGTTCGTAATAAAATGTCTACTAAAATCTTTTTCTTTAATTAGAAGTATTTATTACTATATTAATAATGTCTTTCACTTTGTTAAACACGTTTTAAAGAAATACAATACGTATAATTTTATTATGCAAACAACTTGTTTATGCAATAAGTTACAGCAAATCCAAACATTCCTGCATTATCCGGGTCACATCGAGGATATCATCCTAAGATCATCCGAGACCACATCGCGGATGATAGTGTATCCGTACTTAATAAACCCCAGTAAAGCTAATGAATCCGTTTGCTCAAAGTAAAATAAAATATGGAGTCTTGCAAGTATATTATAAAACAAATCATTGTAATTGATAAATGCTTAATAAAGGAGGTAAATATAGATTTTCGTAACATCATATATTATTTTTATACGTTTAATGGTTTTTGTTGGATTATGTGATTTAATTAATAATTTAATTCTTAATGTTATTATTTACATTAGTTTTTTATTTAATTAATACATACTGTATAAATCATTTCATTATAAAAAAGTTTACACAGTGTTTTTTTAATTTTAGGAATTGCGTTGCGTATATTTTACAGAAAATTCTTAACCAATTAAAAATGACAATTGTGCTGTTTTAGGCTTTGTTCGCCAACGTGGATCACGCAAATACCGTCCCTTTCAGTGCGAGGTCTGTCTTAAGTCATATACTTTGATAAGAAATTTGAAGAGACATCAGAAGGTGGAATGTGGCAAAGAAAAAACGTTCTTCTGCAGATTTTGCCCGTGTACTTTTTACTACAAGCAAGACTTGCGAACTCACACTCTTGGAAGACACCACCGGTTATCGCAGGAAGCAGATATTTTTGTTGAAACTTTTGAGTAATATTTTTATACGGCTAGGATGAATAAATTCTCTGCACTGCTTTTGTGGATCTCAAGCAGTTGGCTAATTAATTAATAAAGCTAACTAATTAAATTTAATTATTATTCATAATAATTAACCAGTAAAATCGTAATTAACATAAAGTAATTTTTAATCTGTTATTGGTAAAAAGTCAACCTAAAATAATTTGCAATGTATGTTTTATTTCTTTTATTATTATTAATTATGTCAATGTAATCATTATCTAGTGAATTTTTATATACTTGTAGCGTTTTTTCTTGTTTAATTTATATTTTTATTATAGTAGTGTTTAATTTTAGTTAAACCTTCATACATTAAATTTTTTATTCCAATCAAAATAACCTAAAACAATAACGAACAGGTATTTATTAAAAATGGCATTTTAGAAACTTCATTTAATAATAATTTAAAAACTTTTGGTGAATTTGAATATACAATACAACCAACATTATTTATGATAATGCTCATATGATCAACAGTTACATAAGTTTTGCAGCTACTGCTCTATTCTACAAAATTTTCTGCAGCTTTAATTTCCTTTTTCATATGCATTAGCAAAAAATAAGGTTATATAATGTTCTTTTTGTTTTGTAAAATCATTGTAAATAAAAACCTCCCCACATGTTATTTGTTAGATTTATATCAATATTTACTACAAAGTTATACTATTTTTATACTAACTCATTTAGAAATGCAAAACAATATAAAAATATGCCTGCATTACGTTATATTAGTACTTTGTAAATCGAATTCGAATTTTTGCAGTTGAAATATAATAAATAGTAAATCTGATAATTAGAATTTTTGGTAATACTTAATGCAAATCGTATTTTATATGTGTCTAAGGGTGTTTGAAAGTAGCTCACTCTGAATTAAAATATACAGTGTGTCACCAGGTGCCGTTCACAAGAGGAAAGACTTTTTTATTGTTGATTTTACGATTAAGTAATTGTTAATACATATTTTTGCTTGTTTTAAGGTACCAAAACGTATAACTGAATTTTAATATGTATTAATATAATAACGTAGAAAATCTAACAAATTCCGTAATTTCTAAGGAAAAAAAGTGACTCACATTCAGTTTTTATATGTTTCTAAAACTCACAACGCATTGTTTGAACAAATTGTATGAAAAATGAAAATAAGCTATTGTTATTACTCAATATTATTACTATTACTGCTTGATGTTGCTGCATTACTTCAATCATGGCATCATGATTTTGCAATGAAATATAGCGGGTAGTCCTTTTTCTTGAAAAACCTTGTGTTTTCAAATTTTCTTCTTTATTATAAGTAATTTTAAAATTCTACTACAAAAAAAACACGTACAATGTTATAAAGGTAAGCACCCAGAAAAATTTAATTACACCAAACACCGTTTAGAACGAAACTACACAATTGCACAAACTACTAATTTTAGAGACTTTCGAGATATACAAACAACACACAGAGTACGAATGAATGAAGTAACAAATTAGATTAGTAATTCTCCGTTACTGTATACTATATATTGCCATAGTCTTCTTATTTTCTAAATTTTTACAATTGCCAAGTAATAAATATTTAACTGTGAAACTGTCTATTAATGATTCTTTTATTTTATTTCATAATTGATCGATTCCCAGTAGTAGCAGTAGATCAGACCCGTACAGGGTCACCATTATAGATTTTTCACACATATAATAGAATTAAAAATTGCAGGTTATTTTGTTAATGAACCCCATCAAAGAAATGAAAAACTGTTTAATTGCGATGGTTGTGGAAGAATATACATGTACGCAACTTCTTTATATTCACATAAGAAGTATGAATGTGGAAAGGACCCACAATTTTCCTGTCCTGTTGCACATTGCTTGTATCGATTCAAAACTAAGGGAAACCTCAAGCGACATCTTTCTCGCAGTCATGAAGATTATAAAGTAACAAACACAAGCAACTTTTCAAATTAAGTTAATTTTTTTGTGATGCAGTGTACAGATATTTTCAATTAATTACGCATCTAATAAAAAACTCAATTTTGCTTATTTTTTAATAAATACTTCAGAGTATTTCGACTTACATAGTAATAAATAGCTTCAAACACAATTTCAAAAATCATTTGTATTATTTTGGGGATCGGAAAATAAGTTCCTTGGGATACATTACTGGTTTAAGAAACAACAAAGTTTTAGATAGAAGTCTATGAAGATCTATCTGTCAATCTTCATAAGAAGTATTTTAACTGAAACAGGAAAGTTTCACTTAATATACATTTTGGTTAGTCTACAATTTGCATTCACAATACACAGTGCTCATTGGACTTTAATAAACAAACACTCTAAGATGAAAATCAAAACTAAAGGTAAGCTTTCATGATATTGTAACAATTCTTTAATTTATCGTTAGTTCTCCAAATCTTGGAAATACTATCCTAAGCAGTTGTTTCCAAATTAAAACCAGAAAATTCTTTAGAAAGCAGCCGCTTAATAAAATTGAAAGAACTGTTGTATTTAAATGTTTCCATAAATTATGCAGAATACTCTACACGTGTTTCGCTTTGTTAAACCTTTTTTAAAGAGTGCTTTTTAGCTCTTTAGAAGCTTTTGTCAACTCTATTGCCATTTATTTAGAAAACAAAGAACCACCAACTTGGTGAATCGGTAGTTAACGCATTCGCTCCATGATCCAAAGATTGTAGCTTGATACCTCGTCCGAGCTGGTAATTTTTCATAATGTGGAAAAATTAAAACACACCTTCTTCTGGGATTAGGAAGTAAAATCGTACCACCTTGACAGTGTTATATTTTACACCTTATGCCATAAGATCAAAGCACATCCGTCTCGTCAACTTAATACTAAATACATATGTCCACAAACTAGAAAATTGAGTAGAGTAGTTATTATTAATATTTTAATGACTAGTTACTTTTTTTACCCACATATCGTACGTTTTATTAGAAGTAGTTTTTAATTCACTATTTACTTTTAGGTAATCCAATACTTTATTCAAGTAAAAATGACAACTCAAAATTTATAGTATCCATGGAAACTGGAGAAAAGAAATATTACTGTATGCAGTGTGGAAAGATTTATAATCGCAGAGACAGTTTATCTCGACATTTACGATTTGAATGTGGTCAGTTTCGACAGTTTCATTGTCAGATATGCTCGTACCAGTGTAAACGTAAAGATCATCTGCGGTCACATATGAAACATATGCATTTGAAAAATCTTTAGTATTCAGCTTTTTCTAATTCATAACATTTTTAGCTGTATTTTTAAAATGTATGTATGTTGAATACGCATTTTAGTTTGATTTAAAATTAGTCAGGTTAATTTCTATTAGCAACTACTTAGATAGTTTACATAACTACTCCTGCTTCTGACACGAGTATGGCAGTACAAAAAAGAAAAGTTGATAATTATATTTAAATAATTTTTTTAATATTCTAACACTGTATATTAATATTATGGAAATTATGTGATTTGTGATATTAAATAAAAGGTAAACCATACATTTTTCTATTAGCACTGATTTCGCCTTCCTTTTCCTTAGTATCATGGAATCATCGTTCATCACAATGAAGTTGGTGTAAAAATGTGGTTTACTTATTTAATTCGTTATGTGGTTTGTTCATTAGTTTGCAAAATATGTATTTTATAGAAAAATGATAAGTTATTTTCAACTTGTTCTATATTATTATCAATTTCAACACATATAGCTACTCGGATTTTCTTCATTAACTATAATTCTGATACAGCAATGAACGATATATTCCAGCAATTAATCTGGATGTAGTGCAATAGAAACTTAAAAATTTGTTAAGGATACATTTGCGCCTGGAAAGACTACATTCACACACAGACTCTTTATATAACTATCAAACAGACTGCTGGCCAGGTATTAATTCGGTCACCTACATACGTGGTTGCTAGAAGTGCGTACAACAGTTGCTGAATACATAACCTCGCACTTGAAAGTGGTTTAAATGCAATCAGTTTTGTGTAACCAGTACGCTTTAATATGTTGGATATTATGGTTCACATTCAGTCTACCATCGAAAATTTTGGTATTTCAATTAATTTCTATTAATTACCTTTTTTCTATAGCTAACGTCATACTTAAAAAATCAGTCATTAGTTATGCAACTATGAAAAGACCTTTGGTAGGATGAGTTTCCAATATGAGCAAAGTATAGTTCTTTTGTAGTCTAGGGAATTTGCAATTTTAAAGTCTTTAGATGCTTGTTTATCTATTTCTGATTATTGTCAGCTGCTTTTAAGGTTTTTCTATTTCCTTTTTCTGCTTTTTAAAGATTTCCTGCTTTTACATTTCTGTGAAATAATTCAATAGAGAAAATCAATCTTTTTGAAATCATCAGGGTTATCCAATTTTTCCTTTAAAGTAGTTACCACTTATTAGCCACAAATCAACCACAGGCCCTTTTAGAACCGATTTGCAAACAAGTATCAGATTAACAATTCAGATGGTTACGAACCTTGACGGCACATTAACAGACAGAATTCATCTGTATACAGATATAGAAAAACAAGTTGGAAGTATCTGCGAAATCATATGTGTGTATGATAAGGAACGCGATAGTAAAATAAAGAAGGGTTTATATCGGGCCACGCCTTTGCTCTTCTTAGTTTGTGTTAGTGGGAGAATATACGAGCATAAGAATATTTATTTTATTTTCAGTCATTATGGCTCAAAATTGTCAGCTACTTAAAAAGCAAGTGATTATTTGGTCCTAATTTGTCAAATATTTTTTTTATTCTGGGACAAAATTAATATCATGAAATTCTGTTTCAATTACAAGCAACTACACGACTACACCAATGCTTGCTTGATTTGTAGTTTACTAAACAACTTTAATGCTGGAACATTCCCTCACTAACACAATCTAAGAAGAGAAAAGGCGTGACCCGATATAAACCCTTCTTTATTTTACTAGCGCGTTCTTTATCATACATATGGTTTCTTCGATACTTCCAACTTGTTTTTCTATATCTGCATAACCCGATTATACTTCTACGAATCTAAAAACAGCCAAATTCAGTTTTTCCCTCATCAACTAATGATTTTTTCTAAAATACAGCTAAATTTGCTAAAATACGTTGTTCAAGTAGACTACATACGGGTGTATTATCGATTTTGTAACATAGGGTGTAACGGTATATTTTCTATCGGCCTCAAATATGTGTAATTTTGCATGTATATTTACTAAAAAATTTAAAGTTCGGTCCTGCAAATCTATATTCTGAGAAAGCATGGTAAAAAGTAAACTTCCCTTTTGTTTGGAAGGTGACATTTAACACGTGTTGATAAATTTAGTTTGGTCTCTCTGCGTTTTAACTTAAAAATCGCATGATCTGCAAGTCTAGTCAGCAGATGTTATCCCCTTGGACGACAGCGTCTTTGTATCCGCTTTCGTGCTACTCCAGTACTATTTTTGTTCATTAGGATGAAAATCTCATATAAAAAGCTAATAAAACTTGTCTTAAGGAGTCCACGTGTACTAAGCGTGTGTTAGCTTTGATTTGCTCTTACAAAACGATATAGGCTTTTGATTGGTTGGTCCGATCTACATCTTGAGCGAAAAGAAAAAACATAGTTCCTCCGCGCCAAAAAATAGGGGTCCAAAAATGTTAAAAAACACTTTCGATCCAGCTTTTAGAGAAGACAGTTGACTCCCGTCGACATTACAGAATTACCGTTTGATTTTAGTTATTTGGAATTAAAGAAAATTCTAAATCTAGTTTTCATACAGTTTAATCGATTGCCGGTTTTGGATGCCGATAAAGTTAATATTAAAAATCTACAGTTAATAATTATACCGTTTAATTAAGTGTCCGGATATTAATCAAGAATTTGCGGTTAATAAAAAGCACCGTTATATCGTTAAACACTTTTCCGGATGTTTGTGCTTTTGAAGAATGGGAAATCTAGCTTTTCCTATTATTACATTTATTGTACCGTACTCTCGTTTAAACAATTACCGTACCGAAATAAATTAATAATTACAGACTTTCTCTTCAGTGATCGAAACCTCGATTAATAAATAAATTTGAGTTATGTGCCTTCTAAATCCAGTTCAGATTTAATTAATAAGTGGGTTGTTTTAATGAAAACAACGAACCTTTGTGATGGTTATCAAAATGAGATTAATAACCAAATCTTATGGAACTTTAATGGTTGCATTCAGTTAGTGTATTTTGGGGGTGAATTCGTAAATAATGTTTCACCATATACCGATACTACGAGTGTTTTTCCCTTGCATCTTTAATTTATGAAAAGAAAAATCTACGGACCTTCTAGTTTCCACTTGCGGCGATTGCTTGATGTATGCAGGAGTCAAATTTGTGCAGTTTATCGTTGGTTTGATTTGTGAATTATTGACAACTAAAGGTATTGTAAATTATATATTTTTTGAGTGTTGCACATTTATGTAAATCCTTTTTGAATCTTGGTAATAATTTTTACAGTTTGTTTTTCATTTATATGTATTTCAATACAATTTTTTTATTCATTAAACTGTTATTAGTAAAAGAGCTCTTAGACAGGGACTTATTATTTAAATTTTTGAACTTAATATTTATAATTTTTTTTATATTTTTATATTTTTTCTGGTGTTTTCTCAAATATATATGATTTTAAAGTTAATTAAAACCAGTAAGACTGAACCATACAATTATGAAAGCTTTTATTCATATTTTCATTAATCTAAATTTTTCCCTTTGTGGAAATTTAACTAATATTTTGCACTAAATTTTTATCGGTCTGATTTCATTTTCTGATTAGTGATTTCAGACAGATTTATTAGCTTCATTTAATCTATTTGATCTATTTAATTATTATAATTAAGCTTCATAATCAGATGGCGCCCTTCTTGTGTATGCTTTGTGTTTTTTGAAACCTGTATCCATTACTTTATAAATTAGACAACTGCAGAACCAATACCTACGACCTGAATTAAAAAATTTGTAAGATAGAGCTAAATCTCAAGCCGTGGTAATCTTGAGCATCTTTTAAAGTAAGTATAATGTTTATTGTATTTTATTGTTTATTTTGCCGTATAGAAAACCGATTGTTTCAAAGTAAGTATAATGTTTATTGTTTTTATTGTTTATTTAGTCTGGCGAAAAACCTACGTTTCAAGGGGAATAGCATGTAAAAACACAATTTTTTTTGTTAAATTTGTTAAATTACTATAATCGTTAAATAATATAAATGATGTAACCCCATAATAAGATTAAAATCTTTTTTCTTATATTGGTATCATTCTTATATGTTTTAAATTTATAATACAAAAGCATGACTTAACCTATCAGTGATTCTTGAGATTAATTTGACAACTATTGTCATGGCTAATAAGATTTTATAAAAATAAATTCCTTTGAGAAATCTTATCTGTTTCTTCCACACCGGTAGCAATTGCAACATTCTAATTAGTGATTTTGCCCCATGAAACTGTGCTAAATAATCCTTGCATTTACATCTAATGTCTAAATCTAACACGGTAATTGCTATTAGTGAATTTCGAATTACAATGTTAATTTCCTATACCATAAAATCACTTATATCTTGGAAACTATCTAACACAGATGTTAAAGTGAAGGTGTTTTTAACAGTATTCAATATGGTCTACAAATTTTCTACAGTGACTTTTTCTCTAAAATAATTAGGGGAGCCAATATTTGAGAAATTGTGTTTTTACATGCTATTCCCCTATGTTACAAAATCGATAATACACCCTGTACTCTATATTTTTGTTGGGACATTTTTCTCCGCCCAGAACCAAAGAAAACTTGAATATGTGGCTGTTTCTAATATCAGGACAGGAATTCGATGACAAAATCTCACATTATGTTTACCTAGGAACTGTCACAAGGTAATATAACGTCAAAACCTTTGGATTAGGAACTGACGCAAGACAGAACGTTCATAAAGAGTGACACTTAGAAAGGACAAAAAGAAGAAATTGAGGCTGTATTATCATACATATTTATTAACTTGAACTAGAACAATACTTAAAAAACCTAATTTGAATGTTGCTTGAAGTTTTATTGAAAATCCTCATAGAAAACATAATACGTCATTTGATTAATGATTAGACTCGTCGTTACAACATGAAAACACTGTTGAATTCATTAGACTAATTCTTTAAACAACATTCAATGTACGAACGGAGTTTCTATTAACTCAACTGTACGAAATTCAATTTAATTCTTTGATCAGCTGTGAATCTATAATTAGATTTAAACGCAAAGCACAATTTCACACCTACTAGTGCCAAACTAGATTTACTATACTGAAAATATAAATTAATTTTCTTACCAACATACGCTATTAATGGTACGGTTAAGAAAATATTTGCTAATCTACTAGATTAACTTTTCAAGCACGAAAACTATTAATAACGCTCAGCTCAAGGGATGAGCACGCGTCGGACAAAAGCCCTTGCTTTTAAAAGTCGTTCTTCGACTAGACTGAAGAGGGTACAAAACTCTTGCATTTTTGCGAATTATAAGGAAAAGCATTATTTAAGTTTCCAATAATATAAAAACTGGCGTTAATAGTACCTAATAATAAAAGGTCTACAAGATTTCTGTCTAAAACGCACATTTTAACAAGTGCGTATCAACTTCTACCGGAAGTCTACAGCTAAACTTGACACATGAAGCGAAATTTATTATATTGTTGACTGCTAAGAATTTTATTCGTAGCTTAAAATACAAAGGGATCACTGTTTCAATTGCTGTGGACCAATCAATTATTTTTATATCAAATATGTACGTGCTTTTCGACCAAAACGAGGTCCATTATTTTATTATTTGGTAAGATTATTAAGAATTTCGTCTGCAATAACTATATTAACCATCAGAAACAATATGAATACGTCTAGGAGCGTATTACCACGTTCAACGGTGGATGAATACGTATGGATTTACTTAGCTGGATTTGGAATTGCGTCACGGAAGGCTCACATCAATAAGTATAGTATTAATGGTTGTAATACTATGGAATTAGACATAGAGTACACAAAGTTGAAATAATTACCTGAAAAATTTACATAATGTATGTAAATGTTTGTAAAGTTGTTTTAAAAGAGAAACAATTCTCAGTGATTTCACAAACCTATGTTGATAATAATATTAAAATAAAAGGTTTCAGTAAAGAACCTATTTAATAACTCTCTTAAATGAGAAGCTTTATTAAACCGCAACTTGTCTGTCAAGACAACTTTTGAGAAAAATGAGAAAAACAATTGCAGCTCCTTATACGTAATACGATAATATACTCCTATTGTACTTTTAGGTAAACATTACCGTATTACATTATTACATTTACCGTATACATTTTACAGAAAACATCTGAATGTAAGCGTCTCTATCTTTAGTTCAATTGTTTATTAAAATCTTAAGTAAAAGAATTTTGCGGTTTGAAAAAATTCTTAAGTATTCCTTTACCTTGGTTACGATTTCATTTTATAATATACCTCCATGCTGTTCATCTATTTTTTTAGTAGGTACTAGAGGGCAATATACATTAAACATCAAATTTTGATATAAATAAGCTATATATTTGATACAAAGAACACGTACGCTCTAATAGACATAAACATCCAGAAAAATCGAATTATGCCAAACACACTTTGGAACAGAACCACCCAATGACACCTCAAAACAACATTAAATTCTTACATTTTTACAACAACAAACACAAACTAGACATTTTAGAAGCTTTTGAAATATACAAACATAAACGCACAGTACCTTTAATGAATGAACATACTGAGCTTAGTAATTCTCCTTTATTAGAAGTGTTAGATATTTAGTTTTTGTATGTATCTAGTTACCTTTTTCTGTATTTATCCTTAGCAACTTGTTTGTTTATCAATCTTATCTGTCTTTGATAATGACATTTAATGTCGAAACAATATAGTTAGGCTAAAGAATCCAATAAAACTTGTGAAACTTTAATTAATCTTTACATTTTATTTCATATAAACTTTCAGTTGCACATAATTCTTCATTTATATACGTACTTTTGATCCAATTGGGCTTAATAATGTGTATACTAAATTAAAATATAAGACAGTAAATCGTTTTATCAATTACTTGTCTCAATAAAAGTAATAAAAGTTCTGAAATTGTTTCTCCGGAAAAATCGATTAATGAAATATTGGCTGCAGTGTAGCTGGGAGTCTAAGTAAGTCGGTTTAGTATGTAATTACATTTAGTTGTACTTTGACTTTGGAATAGAAAGGGATAACATGCTAAAACACATCAGACGAAATCCTATAGGATCTCGTCCGAGACATGGTCCGGATAATGTTCGGATGTTGTTCAGAAACAATAAAATTATAAGTATCGTATTTCGTTAAAACGTTTTTATCACAATTAAAGACATTATTTACTGTATACTACATACTTCTAATTAAAGAAAGAAATTTCTGTAGACATTTTATTATGACTCAATAATTTCTTTCATTTGTTTTAAAGAAATACGATATATAATTTTATTCTACAAGCCATCTCAAAGCCCAACTTGTTTATGCAATATATTACAGCAAATCTAAACATTGCGGCATTATCCGGACCACGTCCCCAACGTCGTTCGTTGACGGCGCCCGCGATCATTCGCGGACCGTACTGAAAGGTGGGTTTAAAAGGCTGTTTCAATAATAAAAAAGTTTCTCCTTCGTGAACTGCATCTTTAGACTCAGTTATTACAGAATGTATATCGGTATAGTAAGTATAAAATGATAAAAGAGTTGACAATTGAGAAATGAAAATCTAAAGCACAACTATGTTAATTCCATACATTTCTTTCAGAAAATTGGCAGTTATCACAATATAAGAAAGGAGCATATACTTGTGGAGAATGTAATAAAACATATTCCAGGAAAGCTGGGTTGTGTCAACATAAGAAGTACGAATGTGGAATAGCTCCCCAATTTATTTGCCCTGTAGAAGGATGCGGAAAGAAAACGAAAATAAAAGGAAACCTCAAAAAACACATACTTATTGTACACGGAAATTTAGAATTAGCACAGTCTTTACATCACAGTACTTTAAACTAGTTTTCTCTAATATTCAATACTGTTAAATATAAAAGTAGTTGTAATTAAATAATAGTAAACATGAAAGAATTTGTGCTGCTTGTGAACGTTATAAGCTCTACTAAAATATTTTAGTCGGCGTTTGAAAACATTCGTGATTTTGAGTAATACTAAATAAATGTTCAGATATCCAAAAAAATGGCGGGAATACCGAAAATTTATATTCTCACTAGGATCTCATACAATGTGTTAAAAATTTCATATTCATATTTCATAAATTCATTTGTGAGTCAAGTATCGCAAAGTTCATAAGTCTGCATGCTTTATAAAGCATAACGTTATAATGCATGTTATATCTTATGCACTTTTGTGATTATTATTTAATGATACATTAATCCAATAAGAGTAGCAAAGAAACATATGGATTAAGATACCTTACTTGCTAATACATAAATCAAGTTTCGCAGTCATACATAAGAACAGTTACGCGGTTGAACCTTCTGGTTCAACCGCGGGTACCCTAATCCATCATCTTAATTTATTAATTAAAGTAATTATTAAGTAGAGCATAATAAAAAGCAAATTGAACTTTCGAACACTCTAATTTAATGGATTTTCCGATTTCCGATCTGACAATAGGATCCGTCAAAAGATTTCATCTTGTTGTTAATGTTTTCTTCCTTTTATATCTTTAAAAACTTATTTAAAAACTAGGGAAACCCAGTCAAGACATGACGGTTAAAAGGATTGCAGTGATTTCCCTGAAGTACAACATTCGTTATGTGATTACAGTCCTTCGAATTTTCATGAGTGATTATTTAAATAATTAAAATTATTAAAATTAATAAATCTAAGCCTAACATTCCCCTCACCCAACTTCCCTCCTTTCTTCCGACATATCTCCCGCTCTGGCTTGCCCCCCCCCCTTTGGTTTGTTCTACATACATACATATACATTAGGGTGGTCCAACAAAAAAGCAAAGTCGGAAATCTTATGCTCTCACCCCCTAGGATTATTGTATATCGAAAATAAGTACCCCTATTTTTTTATTTTGAAATCGGACGATGTTTAGGGGTGCCTCAAAGCCCTTAAAGTTTCCCATGTATTTTATATGGGAAAAAACACTTTTTCATAGATTTGGCAGAGAATTCTAGAAAATCAATATTTTTCAACCGGTACTACGCTGTTTCTCTTCAGAAATGTTCAGAGAATGACATACAATAATTTATTTATCAAAATCTTTCATATTAAAAAATAGTAATAAATATTTTTTAACGATTTTTCCGCGTTTCTTCCATTTATGGGATTTTTGCAAGTCTGCAAAAAATAGTTAATATAAGAAATTTAACAAATAAATTATTGGATGTCATTCTCTGAACATTTCTGAAGAGAAACAGAGTAGTCCGGTTGAAAAATATTGATTTTGTAGGATTCTATACCAAATCTACGAAAACGTGTTTTTTTCTCATATAAAATGCATGAGAAACTTTAAGGAATTTGAGGCACCCCTAAACATCGTCCGATTTCAAAATAAAAAAATAGGTATACCTTTTTTTCGATATACAATAATCCTAGGGGGTGAGAGCATAAGATTTACGACTTTGCTTTTTTGTTGGACCACCCTAATATAAATACATACATACATACATACTGAAATTGTAGACTGAATCCATATATCTTACGCTTAATATACTAACTTTCTAGTTCATTCTTTCAGAACATTCTTGTTCTTCAAACACTTCTACTCTATGTTTACATCAAATATTCGAATCTGACGAGAATTAAAAAAATTCGAAAAGAACTGATAGACAGAGACAGACACTCGTATTGAATTTCGTGGAAATGCTCCACATTCAATACTAAATACACTCGGCTAAGAATTGTTTGTGAATGATTTGTAATCAAGCGATGGTGACGTAGTAAGCAAGTAGAGGGAGGATGTTTAGTTCCGACACGTGACGAAGCGAGTGATGTAAGTAAATATTCGGCCACGAGCGTATAGAAATGCATCGATTACAAATAACACTTTTAAAAATGTAAATAAATAATTAAGAAATCGCAAAACTAAGGAAAGCTGGCAAATCTCTAGCGTATAAATTGCGTAGATCGACCCAGTAGAACTCTGAAACGAAGCGCAACAAAAATAATTCTTGTGTTTTAAATAGATGTAAAGTATTTTAAACTTATGGTTTTAAAAACTTAAAGACTAAAGAAAATATAATGTCAAAGCTTATAAAAAAGAATTATCAGATCGGTCTTGTAGCACTCATAACGGAGAACTATGGCTGCATGCAAGGGTTTGTCTATACATCAGAGCAAACCTATTAAACACTCAATGATGGGTGATGGAAGGCTAGACTGCAGCCTCCAAAGCTACATGCGTTATTTCTAGCATTTGGAATTAATTTATTGTAGTACTTTTAAATACTGCATGCGTAAAAATTACGAAATGGTAAGAACAAAATCTAAAATCGATCTTGTTTAGAAAATTCTTGTACACGTCTATTAGTGCATGTTTCAAAAACATGTCATAAAAATATTGTTGGCTTTCCGGAAATTTATTCTTTGGAAATTTTTCATGGAAATGTCTCCGGAAACTTTCTCGGTAACTTATTGAAATGTCAAAAAAAAGTTAACGAAATTCAAACGCAGTTTAAGAGGTATCTAGGTCAGCGATTCCCAAAGTGTGTTCTGTCGAACTCTGGGGACCATTTGAAAGGTTCCGCGGGACCATTTGAAAGTTCTGTAATATAACAAAAGGATACCACTTGCAAAGTTTTAAACTTTCTTACAATAACGGCCTAATGATTATTTAATTTGTTGGTGCCTTTTGCTACCACATATTTATATTAAATCAAATTTTCATATACGTGCATGTTTGAATACATTATTTGTAGGAAATTTTTTTTTATTGCTCAGTTAAGATTAGGATGTTTCTAGATATATGGGTTCCGCGATATGTGAAATATATTATAAGGGTTTCGCGGAAAAATAAGTTTGGGAACCACTGATCTAGGTGAATCAATAAATGACGGAAAATTGCAAATTTTTTATTTAAAAAAAACAAACAAAAAATCTGCCAGTCTCGTTGGATTAGTGGTTTGCATGTTTGCTTCATAATCCAAAGATCGCAGCTTCGATCCGGCCGAGCTGGTAATTTTTCATAGCGGAGAAAAATTAAAAACATGCCTTCTTCTCGGATAGGAAGTAAAACTGTAGGTCCCGTGTCAATGCGATGTTTGGCACGATAAAGATCCCTACTGGGGGGTGGAATTCCCCCAGATTCGGCTAAATTCTAGTAGGGTTGGCCAAATGATCATAGCAATCGCGGTGCCATGAGGTACGAAGGATGCTCCGCCATCCTGATTCCTCGCCCAAAAACAAACAAACAAACAAACAAAAACAAAAAATCATTTCAAGGAGGAACGAAGAAAAAACAATTTAATAAATATAAAACTTAATATGGCACACTAACAACTCTCATGAAATTTACGTTTATCACTGGTGATTGATGCATGATTATTTATTTAAGTATTTTATTAATTTTTAATTTTAAAAATTTTTGGTGTTTTGAACTAAAAATTAAAAATGAAAAAACAGTGTACAACATTTTAAAAATGAGGTTGTAAACTTTATAAATTGAAACGCCTAAATTCAAGGTTAAGGCGGAAATTTATTGGATCGGAAATTTACCAATGTTTCCTTTTTGAAATATCTGCAAAGTGAAATTTTCTCTCATGGAAATATTTTAAATATTTGACCACACTACATCAAAACGATAAAAACTCAAGCTTTGGTGTTTTAATACAGAAATAACTACATATATTTCCTATTTTAAATTGATTTTTGTCGACTGTTTTAAGATGTTTATATTTTTTTGAATATTATAAAATACAACCACTGATGGAAGTGGTCTGTTTATAAAAGTAGTTCCAGAAGTTGACTCGATGGATTTTGAGATGGCGCCCCAAGTGAATGTCGGATTTCATGCGTCTTGAATTAGTTATTTTACATTTATTTAAATTAAAAATATAAACATTAAAAAATTGTAAAAATAAAATAGTCTTGATTGATCTACACAGCGAAAGCTTCAATATAAAAAACGAATGGCTTAAATCGGTCCAGCAGAACTCTCAAACGAACTGGAACAAAAATAAGCCTTGTGTTTTAAATATATAGATGATCTTGAATATTTGAAATAGTTGAATAGTTTAGATAATAAGATACAGCACTTGGTTGTTTTTGCACATATTAGATAATTGTTTACAACATACAAATGCACATATCCTTCATAATAAAATTTATATCAATTTCTTGTGTGCTGTACTAAGAAATATTTAAAATTATGACCTTCACAGTTCCAACTTTCACTTTTACTTCAGGGTGAAGTAATTGAAAATGTTAGCTTCATTACGTTGCTAATCAATCTTATCCTCTTCAAAACAATCCATCTATTTAAAAAAGGGTAGGACTTAAGGGCCAAGTGTATCCAAAAAATTGAATGGTACATTCAAAAGCTCTAAACAAAATCACAGTGGATTTACCTATATGGTAAATAACTTTGGTGTTAAATTAATACTCTGGGAATGTTAAAACTTGCTTACCTAACTTGTTCTGGGAAACGATGTTTATTAATTAAATTATTTCACATTTTTTACGTGAAAAATGAATTTTAGAGAAACTGTACATTCAAAGTTGACCAAAACGTACCACTTAAGTTTCATAGTATTTGAACTATTTTCCCAAAATTTTAAGAAAATCTATCTACTACCTTAATGCTTGCATATTCGCTATACTATTCATACCTACCGCTGAAGCAGCGTTGTCTAAGGTAACTGCTTAACTCTGGCGTCTGTCCTGGGAAGTGGCGTGGCGGTAGAATTTTTAAAATTTATGCTTTTGTTCATTCTCGGCTTGAGAATGCGGTAAAGAAGCCTATAAATCAAAATAAAATACGTCATCAGTGTGTTAGCAGAATGGCGTTGATACCTATTATGCCTTACCAGAGTTGGATGATATTATGTTACAATAACAATCAACACGTGAACTATTCTTTTATGTTACTTATGTGAAACTAGCAAGTAGCTAATAAAATCCTGTAAATATGCTTTATTTCAGACGAGTACCGTGATGATAGCAAATATTTGCAATTATTATATAATATTCTTTTCATAAACGTGTAAAAAGCCATTTCTCGACAAAACAATAGGAGTAATTTAAATAAATGAGAAACGCGAAAAACTTCTTCGTAGCTTGAAAGGCAAAAACACTAACAAATTGAATATCATATAAGATTCTTTTTATCTATAGAAATGAAAGGCTGATTAGACGTTGATTTTAATTTTGCATTTTGCCGTATTTCTCTTAACAACCAAAGTTCAGACTCGGCCGGCTGAGAATATTTGCGAAAGTGCACCTGCTGTATAACCTTATTCTAAACTGCTAGTATCTAGATTGCTTGCTTTCTGCCGTTATATGTATATTCATTTGCTAACTAAATTTTAAAAAAATTGTGTAGTTTTGTTTTTATAAAATGCTTATTTTTTATTCCACCGTTGATTCATAGTCTAACTAAAGTAATAAACTACGTTATAGATTTCCTCGTATGGTCATCATTTTTATAAAAGTGTTATTAAGATAATATTTGTTTTATTGCATGCGTACGTATCTTTTTTGCTATTTCAGGATAGCAGCTATTTCTGATCAAATAAATAGATCAAGGTAGACATTATATCAATAATGTTCGTTTCATTAACACAATTTAAAGAAATAACTTAATTTCAACTAATCACCGCGCACAAGTTATTTATTGCAATAATTTAGAGAAAATGTCAACCGCGCGTCGTAATGGTTCATATTAGGTAATGAAGTTGAACACCTTCAAAATAGATCTGCTACATCTCCAAAACGTGTCTTAAAAATATATGAGATTGGTATTTTAGATGAAGTCTTACATTGTTATGCTTTGAGAATGTTTACTATTGATTGTTATTATTACGTATTGTGTACTAAGTGTGTGTAACTGCGAACTTGTGTTGTAGATGACACTATTGAAGAAAGGCCCATGTGGATTTGTCAGCAGTGTGGTAAAGTTTATACTAAACAGCATTCGCTTTATGTGCATACAAGATATGACTGTTCAGAAGCCACTTCATTAAAATGTCCTTTGCCTAATTGTACTTATTCGTCAAAAAGAAAGTCTAACTTAAAGAGACACTTACTAATTGTTCATATGCATAAATAAGGAGGACAGACAATGTATTTATTACGTAAATGAATAAATAGTACTTGTGTTTTCATAGGTTATATTAAAGAATTATGATTTCTAATAAAGAACAGTTTAATAAAAGAAATAACGATAATAGAAACAATATATTGTATTAGTTCACTAATATATTGTGTGCTTCATTCTTCTTTCTTATATCTTCTAATTTATTTTACGTTATTTATACCCTTCTAAAATTAAATGTAAGCATTGTTGGATGTTACCTGAAAATAAATTTTTTAGATACAATGTGTGTTTACTTTGTGTTTCTAATGTTATCAATTTTGATTTCCATAATTATTTTTCTTTAAATTGCCAATATTCTAGTGGTATTTTCCACACCGCTTTTGATTTTGGTGACTTTGATACGGATATTGTTTTTAGATGTACCGAAAAGAGTAGTTCCTTATTTTTTTTAGAAATCGTGGAAAAGCTTTAAACAATAGAAAATCTGGTTACTTTTAAGAAAAGGTATCATGTAAAAAAACAAATGCAATTTTATTAACCTTATTGCTCTAACAAATGGTTTTAGATAGAAAATTTTAAGCGATATCTCAAACCTAAACATAACAATATCAATAGGGCGACAATGCACCTCAGTAACGGAACTGACATATCGGGAACTGACTGCAAGAGACTTATTACTATTAGTGTTGCTATTAAGCTAATTAAAGATTGCTAAGCAATTTGTGAAGTTGTTGTTGATGCTGACTTTATAAAACAAAGTTAACCTCGCTGCCCGTCTGAAGACTAAGGGTTCGGCGTGGCTTCGAACTCGACCTCGACCTCGACTTAGACCTGAGTGAGTAACTGCAATGTCAATGCAGCCTACGAGAGTGCTTTGTTTCCGTCCAGTTTCCCATTTGGCAATTCCGAGGGAAGTGGTCTCTGGATACATGCAAGACGGAGTTTACATGCGATCCGTCACACCGCTGGAAGGCGCCTGATGCGGCAGGCATCTGTTTAGGTCCCCATTATCGTGAGAATGCACTGAAGGTCTTCACTCTTCCTAAATTTTGATAGTTTTGATAAGTAAATAATGATACAAAATGGCTGGGATTAGTGTCAACGAGCGAGCTTCTTTTAAAGATAAAGGGGAAATGAAAGTCAATTTTGAGTAATATGCTTCAAAACAGTAACAAATAATGTTAGTGCTTTTCTTGCTACGTAATTAAAAATATAAGAGCTGTAGTTAAAATGTAGTGTTGTTTTATAGATTAAAATGAATATTTTAAAAGGATAATCAAGAACTATTTTACAATCTTTGCTGTTATCAAGGTAGTATTTTTTAAGATAGATAATAGTATATTATGTATTAAGGACTTAATTGAGTGTTTTACTCGTAGAGTTCGCAGAGTCAAGTCGATAAAGGGCTCTAAAACACTAATTAAGCCTGAAATTCATACGTTAGTTTATGTCCGGTCTAAGCTTAAATTAATATTTAATTTTAAAATAAAAATAATTTGAAAAGTGCAAAACTTCAAGTAGGTAGGTGCAGTGGTATATAATTACTGTTATTACTATGAAGACGGTGCACACAGGGCTGAGACTGGATTCTAGCAGGACAAAATTCCAAAAACCATTGTTAAAATCAAAGGTATTTTAAGAAATAGTATTTTAGTAGAGAGCTTAGTGAACTCGTATCTACCTGCCGTTTACCGTTACGGCTAATAATAATCATAAAAAAATCCCACAATTCCGGTAAAGTGCAGTTTAATGTTAACTCTTCCGAAGGCGCCAATCTGATGTAGATGTATTTGTAGTGTGTTCATTAAAGTGAAAATTTCTTTTTTTGTGGAAGTGTTTCTTTTATTGGTTTCAATTTTTTTTTAAAACAAAATTGAAATGTTAAAAAGTCTTATAAAGAGGTAAGTTTATACCCTTCTAATATGGAGAAAATAGTGATTTTTACTTTCCGGATAATAAATTTTTTATTTTGTGGTTTATAACAAAGATTGTAAACATAAAGAATATTTATTCTTTAACTTGCCAGCTCTTTGTTCGGCTACTTGTAATTGTCATAAGCTGCGCATATTATTACTCTTCAAAATAGAGGCTTTCAAAACAAGTTTATTGAATACACATTCAGCTCAGTATAATTAAGTACATAGTTAGATTAGAGATACATATTAATTTAAATCTAGAATCTTTCATGACGTATAGAAATAGTATTTTGTGATGCAGATTAAAGTAATTAATTAAGTGTACAGGATGTTAGCTAACTGGTGGAGATTACACCACTCACAATTCACTTTGTAACTTCCATTCTTAATCAAGAAGAAGAAATACGAATATGAGAAGCATCCTAAGTATTATTCTTTGTAGGTAAACTCGAAGAATGGGAATTACAACGGTACTTTTGTACGAGATGTAACAAGAACTATAAATACAAACACCATTTATCGAGTCACGTGAATTATGAGTGTGGAAAGCAACCCAAATTCGAATGCAATATTTGTTTTAAAAGATTTCATCAAAATTACACATTAAACAGACATTATAAGAAAATACATTAAATAAACCTATACAAATTTTATCTGGTTTTAATTAGCCATAAACTAACATAAGTATAGTATCATTTTTGTGCTGGGTTTTCCAGCTTCCCTGTGTTTTAAACTTTGAGCAATATTTAATAGTTCATTATGTATTATAACGAAAAGTACTGGCTGCTGTACGATGCGAATATTCAAACCATGCCACAGCTAGCATGCAATTTGAGCAGAAAGTCTTCTGATCTAAATTGCCAAAAAGGATATAGGTATAGAAAATCAACTTTTTTAAAACCCTTGAAAACTAATAGCAAAAAGACTAAATGTACTAAGCAAATAGAGGCGTAGGTTTGTAAGATGTGATTTGTACATATTTATATAGCTATTTATTTATATATTACAGATTAATAGATTAAATGTTTTACGTGCTGTTTATGCCGTTATAATACCTACTTTGTTCCGTTCATTAGACCTATTGTTGCTGACCTATTAATTTGTACTCCCTCAGTCTATAATTTCGCTGATATAATTTAACTGTATTATTATTGAGTTAACAAGTGGTCGTCTAATGTTGCACCGGTTCCCGCATTGTTTATGCTTAAAGCAGTGTAGTATAAATTATAAATCTTGTGTAACTGAGTATTAACCATTTTGTAGAGTTGTAACTATTGCTTTCCATATCTAGTTGTTTTTAGACATTAACAAAAAACAGAATCGATGCAACAGGTGCAGCAAACGTTGCAGATGGTGTGGTGGTTTAAGGCAACGCCAAATTTAGGGTCCTACACACGCACGTAATATTGGTTTCATAATGATCTAGGACAGCAAGGCTAATAGGATGCTATTTTTTATTCTATACATTTACTCTAAGAAATCTTTTCTCCAGAAATCTTCAACTCACATGCATCGTCGCGCATGCAAGTCTCAACGTGTGGATATAAAATCGCGTGTTTTACCACAGTGTTCATCAGTAGCGTCAGTAAGTTAATTCTTCCAAATAATTAATAGAAGTTTTGAATAGGTATCTTCATCCAATCCTGAGATAATTGAGCCAATCATCTGATTTTAATCTCAGTACTTCCAATAGGTTAATATGTGAAGCACGTACGTACATGATTTAGCCATGTTTTTAGTCTTGGTAGTGTAATGTCTAGCGTGCTTGACTTTCACCCAAGCGGCCCGAGATCGACTCCCGGTGCCGGCAGATCTGGTTAAGGTTTTCTGCAGTTTTCCTTAGCTGTGGCACAAATGTGGGATTTGCGCTGTTCCATCTGTAAGGCGGCTGCAGCCGCACGTAGGGCCTACGTAATAATAATAATCGCCCCCTCCCTCCCGCACAAGCTTATAGCTGCTGCGGCCTGGTTTCCAGGTTATGGGTTGTAGCAATTATTATTATTATTGTATGTAACTCCATGTGTATGGCCCTATTATAGATATGAATGCGTAAAAGAACCTTAAAAGGCTATTTTTTGTAGTAGGTCAGTACTTTACTTATAATAAAAGTGTAACTGCCTGTTATTATATACGAAGAAGAGTTCATTCAATTAGGAGAATAGTGCAGCGGCAGCGTGGTGTGTACACTTGCGGTTAGTTGTCGATTGAACTGACATGCTATCCTCCTAATTGGATTAACTGCCCTCTCTATGTGTAATATGTAAGAAACTAAGAATTATATAAACGCATTATACTTATACAGTTGTAACTTTAATATCAATAGTATTTTTTTTATTTCATGCCTACACTACTGGCGAACCAACATCTGTAAGGTCATCTGTCCCCCATCTAACATGCAGCACGAATACACACATCCATAGTTGAGGTGGCGGAATTTTCCAATTAGAAAAATCCCGCCACCCCAAGTGGGATTCGAACCCACGACCCTTGGAACGCGAGTGATGCACTGACACCACTCGTCCACCGCCGGCCCAATAGTATTTAATCATTAAAAATATTTTAAAAATCGTAATTACTTAGCAGTGCAACAGCTGAATGTATAGTAGCAGCACTTACTAATTACTTATTTGATGTTAAATTAGTCGTCGTAGTATGTACAAAGAGAAATTCATTAATAACAATATATAACTACATTTTATAATGTAATAGTTTCAACACAGATTTGATAAGATATAGCTGTATTTTCATCTTCTTAATATAGTAAGAATCATGCGGTAAAATGACTTTTTTTATTTTTCAAGAATAATTTATGAAAGATAATTTATCTATTTCTTGTTTTTAGGGCTCCAAGTGCATGATAAAATATTCAACTGTCAACAGTGCTTTAAAAGGTATGCATCTAAAAAATCTTTAATTCGACATTTACGATATGATTGCGGCAAGGAACCCATGTTCAAATGTGGCGAATGTTCATATAGAGCTTATCAGAAAGTTCATTTACGAAATCATTTGTATAATGTACATTCAATAAGAAAAAACACTAAAGATATTTAATTAGTTTTAATAGTAATAGTGTATTATTTGTATATAAATAGTGCTCTCTGTAATGTTGTGTACATATATATATGTTTAATAAATATAATAATTTAAATACACACCTGAACTTACCTATTCGTTGCTTTTGCTTGTAGATAAATAACATGAATTTCCAAAGTCCAAAAAACAACTAACGAATGTTACTAATGTATATGCATTTAATGAAAATCGCGAAATACATATGGCTGGTATGCTAGCACTACCTCACTTTTTAAACTAACCGTACTACCAGTTCTTTCCCAAAATATTTTTTATATTTTTGAAGGTTTACTATACATCGGTTTTTGTTTCTTAAATTAAACATAGTGAAGGAAAATATATAAAACCTGATCGAGTGTACCCTGCAGGTTGCATTTTAGCATTCCTCATTTTGGTATACTATTGATTGTAACCAAGAGTTTTATCGTTCATGCTTTGACTTGCTTCCTAATGCTTGTTTCCTTATTATTATCAGTAAATTTTCGTTAATATTCAAAGATATGTGAATATGAAAAAGAAACTAAATATTTTTTAAGTCTTTGTACAGAATAGTTTTTCACTGGCATTTTTGGTAGATTATGGAAGTGCAATTTTACGTTTATTATGAGTATCTACTTCTAAATGCAACTGAATTTCTTCTTTTATAAATACATACAAAATGTAACTTGGATTTAATAATAATATCTTTTTAACGAATGACCTTTCTTTCAAGAAAGATATAGTGGGTTCCATGAGGAAACTCTGGAAGGAATTGTTTGATAGGACAGCAATATAATATTAAGTCATTAGTGAAACGATTGAATCACTTTTTCGGTTGTATCGTAACAAGTAACTTAAGTATTTACCACCTGTTTCTAATAAATTTTAATATCATTTTAAATTGATACGCATAATAACAATTAACACATTGCATTTAAACAACTGGAATTTAACAAGCTGCAATTTTACAAGACTACAAGTTGATACTAAACAATATTGATACTATACAAGTCAATTTGACATGTAATAATAATTATTATTTGAAATTAATTGAAGATACATTTGATCATTAATTAATAAAATAGGGATAACAGTGTAACAGTATAAGTATTAATTTAAATTTATAGATTCAATTAACACAGAAGATTCATTAAACACATTTACTGCGCAAATTAAAAACAAGACATTTGATAGCAAATTGTAGTAAAAAATTTTTTAACATTTTATTTTTCTTTGTAGGACTGCCCGGAAAACCATATCAATGCTATAATTGCTATAGAAGTTATACTTGGCGTCGTGGCTTACTTCAACACCTAAAATATGAATGCGGAAAAGAGCCTCATTTTGCCTGTACTGAAACTGGCTGTTCTCATAGAAGCAAACGTAAAGAAAGTTTGAAGCATCATATTTTACTTAAACATAGGAAAAACTTGCTTCGTCACACTTAGAAGGGTTCTATATCACTTAATGATCACTTGTTTCTGTTTATGTAAAACCGTTGCACTGGTGTATTTTGTCACAAGAACCAGACAGGGTGAATCAAGTAGATCTTTTGATGGATCTCGATTTGATCATATGGTCAAATTTTTTTAATTATTTTCTTAATTCTGAAAAATGAAAAACTGAGTTTCTGAAACTATCTCAACTATTTGGTCTTTCACTGATTTTATGATTCTGGTAGATGATTTGTTACTGAACACGCAGCTTTTTTGTAAATACACTTAGAACATCTGAAAATGCAGGTTAATGACAACTCAGACCTTTAAAGTGGAAGTATCAAAAAGATTGTGCGACAGAGCAATTTTGGTTACGAATTTACATACAGCAAGAATCGTTCTGCCAGAATTTTCTGTTTTCTGTTGCGGGTAACAGATCAAATATTGGAAGGATTTTAGTCTGAGGTAGATTAAAAACTTGCTTCTTCGGGTCTTCAAAGAGAGAAAAAAATTGCAAAAAAGATCTAGATCACATCATGGAGTGGTTTGGGTTACAGATTCCTGTTTAGCAACAACAAAACCCATCTTTTTCACAGAATTCGGTTCTGATGACGGACTAAATGCATTTTTTTTGGGATCAGTTTTATTTTAAACAATGGTGGAATGCTAAACAATTCATTTAGGCAATTAATCATTCTTCTGGATTATAAGACAAAACAGATTAATTTCATGAAATAATGCATTAAGTTCAAATATTAATATTAATTGATCTAATTTATAACTTGTAAAATTGTATTTTATAATGTACACTCAACGATTATTTATTTCCAACTTATTATACTTTGAGAGCTTGTGAAGAAGGTATCGATTGCTGAAATGCAAGTGTATGCCATGAGAATACATAAAAGTGTTCTGAATGTAGAGAAGAGTGTTTAAAGTTGAGTCACATTTAACAGATCATAAAAGGCCATGAGTCACAAATTCTCAGAAAACTATTAGAATTACCAAACACTTTTAGTACATATTATATACTGGTGGCATTTAAGTCCTATTATTGTTATGATATACACACTTATGGAACTAATTAAAGTTATTATTTTAATTTATCTAACAAAAACTACTATGCATATTCTACTGAATAATTACCATTACGCTGTGTATAGATGTCAACACAAGTATTTGGAATCCCTAGAAATGCCAGAAAAATGAGATGTAGAAAATCCACGTGTTATTTCTGTAAAGTGAACCAATGCAACTTAGAAAGGTAAATGGAAGGAAGATTAAAAAATCATACTCTTACATACACGACATACTGGCGGCCATTTGTGGAAAAAATTTATTGTTTCTCTAGACCTAGTTCTTCATGTATACAATTTTTTACGGTCCCTGTGGTTGCGCGCATGCGAGTCGGCATAGCTCAGTTAGAATATTGGGAGACGGTTGGTTGTTTTAGTATTTCGTCTTACGTATTCTTTGCTGTTGGCAGTTTTCCAGCACTCTGCAACAATTTAACATAGCATTTTCGACTGTTTTTATTTAAATTCTTCGTATAAAAGTTAACGCTGCGAAATCTATCGGCCTAGTTTGCGTTTATCATTCGATTGGTGCTGTTTCAATAAATTCACCGGACTCTTATTTATAAAGACAAATAAAAAATACAATTACTTGTACTGCTTTTTCTAATCTAACTGCATTGTTTTTATTTCAGATGTTTCTAAGACCACAAAAGATTATCAAGTATGTGAAAAACCTCACATTTGCGACCGGTGTAATAAGCGTTACAAGTTTCGACGTAACTTATTGCAGCATAAAAAGTATGAATGTGGAGTCGAGCCACAATTTCCATGTCCTCATAGCAACTGCAAGTATAAGGCAAAGCAGAAAGGGAGTTTGAAATCCCATCTGATTATGTTTCATAAAATGTATTTCACTTCCCCTACAAATCTTGATTATTACAAGTGAATTCACTAAAAATGAATATTTTACTTTATTACATTTAAATTTTGAATGTGTATTTAATTATTCGAATTAAATTTATACATTTTTGCTGCTGTGTAACAAAGCATGTCACTATTATTTACTAGTCTTATTAGTTTAATTTTCTAATGTACTGTTATACCACAATTTCTAGAAAATTAGCAAAAATGCATAAACAAGACCCGCTAGCTTAGCTGAGGTTAGGTTAAGCTAGGTTAAACCACGATATTCTCATTTTATATCTGATCAATAAATAGGATGCTGAGTGTAGTAATACCGGTAACTATTTAAAAAAATATATAGCTTTTTGATTAAACAAAGTCAAAATTTTGGTCGACGTTTTTAGGAAAGTACTCACAATTACAATGCGCATGAGATGATTTATGAAATGTCAGCTAGCGAGTTGTTTAGCGCGTTTTGTTGCATACCATCATAAAGCAATAAGAAACCGTTATCACTGGAGACGGTCAGTTTTGCTGTGCGTATTTTTTCCAAAGTATTGTATGACGGCTGAGGAGGAGGTGAACTGTTCTGTATTAATTGTATTAATTGACGAGATTGCAATATCTCTTTAGTTCCACTTTGATCCTACCATCTCACCTATTTATATGATTCTTGGAAAATCAGCCTTGGCTATCTTTGAATAAATAATTCGGGGAAATTGCTACACACGGTTTGGTTATATAGTACTATTAAATTAAAATGCAACATATTCTATTACTCTATATTGCATTTGAAAATAAGTAAGTAAAAGTATTAAGTTAAATTGGTTGGATGTTGCCAGTACAAATGGATTTTATCACGAACATACGTTGTTTGCTATAAAAACACAACTTTGTATCTTTTATTTTACAATACCTGCTGTTTTAATTTACGTTTTTATTTTTTATTAAAATCTGTCAGTGTTAAATTATCCCCAAGTGAAATTAAAAGGTTAAACAGCTAGGGAATTTTTAGCATTTATGTATTGTTGGTTGCATAAACATACAATAAATGCAGTGGTTTGATATGATTATTTTAAAATGCAATATAATTAATAGGTATTATATATAATTCGTGGTATAACTATAACCAGAAGAAAGCAGGTAATCAAATAAAATTTTGCAGGAAATTCTGTTTTGATGCCAACGTAGTGTCCGTACCAATTCTGTTGGCGGAAAGAAAATTTCGAATTCCTAGAACCAACAGGTAGAGACCCTATTGGTTGGCATATTTATAGTGTAGCAGTACTGAAAAAGCTTACAGCATTCTGGGTATACACGTCACGACGTCACATAGGATGTTTCGTTCCAAGAATCTTTCGTCAACAGAATTGGTATTTACTGTAGTCAAAACAGTTGTCGATGTCTTCTTGTAAAAGCAAAGCATATGTGGCTACAGGTAAATGCTGTAATAACCTACGTTGGTGGACAAAATCGAACTATCTGGAAACTGTACAATATCGGAGATGCTACAAAGTGATTCAAAATTAATTACATCTAGTTGGTTTTATATTAATTGCATGCGTCACTTTCTATTTTTCATGAAAAACTCAACTAGAATTTAATGGGAAATTAATACTGCAATTGAGAAGTAGCACTTCTAAAAAAAAGCGGCAGCTCACGGAAGGGTTTCAAATTGCAATGTGCAGTCGATAATATTTGAATAAATTACCAAATGTCTAGATTAATACAAAAAGTCTAGATTATTACAATTTTATGTATAGCTTGCCGATTTTTACCAAAACACATAGTATGTATTAAACAATTAAACAAGTTATTTAAACATTTTGTTAGATCTATTTTGCAACTAACTCGTAAAAAATCTAGCAGTTAGTATGTGTAAGTTGTATTCAACTGTAAGTAATGCTTGATGTAATGTATATTGTAAGTATAAACGTAGTTGTCATTGTGTAAAAAGTTATCGGTACACCGAGAAATGCATTTAGTTGGGCAAACTAAATTTTATTTAACTCAACGAAAAGTAACTCCATCAAAGGTGCCTTTGGAATTTTGAAACCATTTGTAATATAACACCAGAAAATTATACAAAATAATTTGTTTCGCTTGCATATTATTTGTTGTTTATACCTGTGATACGAACTATATAAACAACTCCATAACAACCAGGGCATTATATGCGGGCGTTATAGTCTGTAACGCCCAGTTATCGTTTACTTTGCAATTGGAGCCGGTGCGTCGTTACGTTCAATAGTAATTTGGGTCACTAGGCCAGAAATTATATGTTTGCGTACGAGTGTGTTGCAACACAACAAATAAGGAATATTTGCAACGTAGTTTCTGGACGCGTGATTCACGAATTCTCTTGTGCCGACTTCTGCAGAAATTTCTTAGATAAAATTAATAATTTATTTTATAGATGACAGTGCTGTTAGGACTTTTTTGTTTTCATGTTGCTAATAACCAATAATAAAAAGATTTGAATTTAAAATTTCAGATCTGTTTAACTTTTGCAAATTTAGTAGAAGTTGTTACCATCCGACAATCCACACATTCCTAGTTTTATAAATGTAAATAACGACCTTGGCAACGTTAACAATTATAAATTAAAACTAATTTTTTACTTGTACGTGTTTTCGTGAAAAATAAAGTCTAGTATGCACCACAAGCTTTACTAAATGAAAATGTTCATCTGGCGACTTCCATTTCTCGGGCTGAAACATCGTCGCCCTCCTTGAATTATCATCGTCTTAACGCCCTTGGTACATAAATAACTATTTCGTCCATTGACAGTGACAGTTGTTAAGATTTCCTGGTTTGAACTGATGTGTATTATAACATGAGTTCAAAATTCCAAAGGCACTATTGACGAAGTTACTTTTTGCTCATATTATATTTAGTAGAATTAAATAAAATTTAGTTGGTCCAACTAAATGCATTTCTCACTTTAAGAATTCCTGTATATTAATTATTATATGAGATTGTAGCTGCATACATGTTTTTTTTAATAAATTCCTTCTGAACTTTCTGCTCTATTTATTTAATTCACTGTCAAACAGACAAAATAAATTATTTATTTAGTATATCAGTTATTTCTAATCAGAGAAATGTCCAATTAGAACTGTTTGTATATTACAAAATACATAAACATACAATTCTATGCACAATATGAGTCAGTGTATATCAGTCATTATCCCAAACCCGTGGATTTTCAGTCTGACCTTTTGGGAAAAAATGAAGTGGTTAGTAGGACATTTTTAACAATTTTACTCAAAAGAAGTCTTTAGAAATGCAAATGTAAATATGGGCCATACTTTGCCAATCATTGTAGATTCCTATCAAACGTAAGGAAACAGGTATTATACCGGCAAGAACGCCACGCAATTATTTTTGAACAAAACGTAAAGAAATCGATTATGTATTCATTATCTATTTGTTAATAATGATCAAGACTTATTGTAATATCATTGTTGCTCATTAAAATAAACACATACAACTACTATTCATTAATACATTTATTAGTATAACTTGTGCACGTGCACCACATAAAACATTGGAACATTTACCAAGTACGTCTGCACTCATACATTGTCAAACCGGAAGAGAGCAAGTATCCTCTTATTAATATAGCAGTACATTTCTGCGCAATACGTCACACTTATATTAAAGCATGTTACGTTACTTATAGTTATTATTAAAGCACTTCTTTTAACAAAAATCTGACGTAAAACATATTCTTCAACTTCGGGTTTTTGAACATCTTTTGGCGATGCCCATATAAAATTTCCAGAAGGCTGGCGCTTTCGAAAATCGATAATACTTTTTCCTGTTTTATTCCTGCATCTAGCCACCATAATATATTCTCGTAGTGTGACGGTTATGTGACGGTCTCGAAACCTAATGAGTAAATCTCCCGCTAAAAACTAAGTACAGGTGTATTTGGTGTTTTTAAGTTAGAATTAGCAACCTCTACTTAAATACAAAACAATACTTCAAGAAAAATATTTCTAACATTAACAAAAGATTCAATAACTATAGTGACGGACTAGAAAAAAGTAAGTATACGAAACAAACAAAATACTTTGTAAAATGTCTTTAAAACTTCACTATTTGTTCTACGAAAAGCTACATGTTTTTATCACATGTAACACACCACTGGCTTTGAAGAAATTTATTATTATGAAATGAAGAATTATACCTAGAAGAAATGGCATGCTTTTCGAAACTAGATTTTCTATGTGACGGTCCCGAGTCATGACGTGGTTACAACTATAAATATGCATTATTTAAAAGAGAAGACATAAAGCAGCCTTTAAATATGTTGTATCCGAAATTCGTTTGAGTTTTTCTTTAGGTTTGTCTTTTTAAATATGTTCATATCCTTTATGTATTTTATGTAAAACAACCACTATATATGTTATGTAATAACTTTGTATGAGAAACACTACCCCCGATCATTCGGATACTGTCGGCGTATTTCGCTACCCTACTTAAGTAGCATCAGGGGTTGTGCTCGCTCTCTCCATTTCATGTTCTAATCTAAGCAACAAGTAAATTTTAAATAGACAGATTTTTAAACAGAAAAGTTGTATTATTAACATTTTGGTCCTTTCGAGTGCAATGGAATCAGTGAAAGTGGAGCCAGCAATTAGAAAACAGTAAACTAATTTGTAATAAATAGAAGCCTCATCAATTAAAAAGACAATCTAAATATTTGGTGAGCACGTGGAGAGACCATCGAGGCGTTACATGACGTCACCTCATTTGTACCGTTAAGTCCGGACAAGTAAAGCTTCTTTGCGATCAGGTGAGTCCCTCGCTCCTAATCTTCCTTTTGTATTGCTTTATTTTGTGTATTTATTCGTTTTGGTTAAAATGGCTGAGTTACAAGCACATATTAGAAAGCGTGGTAATATAAAAGCTCAGTTAACACGATTCAAAAATTGGATTGATTCAATTTCTTCAGAAAATGTTAGCACGACGTTACGTCAAATACCCTTTCGCTTAGAGTCATTTAAACCATTGATAAATGATTTCAACAATGTACAAAACGACATTGAATCAATGCAAGCCAATGCAGATGAAACGGAAGCCAATGAAATAGAACGTGAATTATTCGAATCTACTTATTATGGCTACATAGCAATCGCGAATGAAAGAATGATAAAAAACGCATCTAACCAAGTTCCGTCTCAGTATCAAGATCGTAGCGTTAATGTTTCAAATAAAGTTACATTACCTTCAGTTAACTTACCTTTGTTTTACGGAGACCCCACAACTTGGTTGGAATTCAGGGATACCTTTTGTTCGTTAATTCATTCTGGATCAATCAATTAGCAATATTCAAAAATTTCATTATTTAAAGGGATCCGTTAAAGGGGAAGCTAGCCACGTGTTTCAGAACCTGGAACTATGTGCTGATAATTATGCAATAGCTTGGGACGCTTTGCTTGATAGATATAATAACAAATCGTTAATCGTGCATAACCTCATAAAATGTTTGTTTAATCTACTTACTTTGCAAAAAGAATCGGCTAGTCTATTGCGTCAATTGGTCGATGGAACATTCAAAAATTTGCGTTCACTAAAGTCATTGGGACAGCCAGTCGAACATTGGGACGCGTTATTATAGGTAATTATATTATTATATTATATATTATTATATTATATTATATATTATTATATTACATTATTGTAGGTAAATTAGATCCCATAACTAGCCGAGAGTGGGAATCGCAAAAGTTTAATACGGAATTCCTATCAGTAAATGATTTACAAGCCTTTCTAAAAGACAGATGCCAGTTATTAGAAAAGTTAAATACTTCCCGAAAAAATACTATTATTTCCAACACAAAATGTCAAGGAAATCTCCAAAAAGCTAAAGGCAACTCGTCTAGTGCTCTTTTAGCTTCAGTTTTAGCAACTTGCGTTTATTGTAAACAACAACACTCAATTTACGAATGTCAAGAATTTAAAGCATTTTCAGTTCAGGCTAGAAATACTGAAGTTAAAAACAGGAAGCTGTGTATAAACTGTTTAAAGGGTTCGCATTATTATAAAATTTGCAGATCGTCCGGTTGTAGGAAATGCGGTCGTAAGCAGCATACCCTTTTGCATTTAAACACCACTGCTGCCGATTCCAGTGGCACTAGCATTTCAAGTAATCAGATAAATCATTCTATGGTGCAAAATGAATCAGAAGCAACCACTGACACAGTTTCAACCGCTGTTAATCACGCTCTTGCGAACAACCCTAATCAAATTTTATTGTCAACCGCTATTGTCAAGGTTCAAGACATAGCAGGTAATCTTCGAAATTGCAGAACTCTGCTTGATAGCGGTAGCCAGTCTAATTTCATAACTTTTGATCTTGTAAATAAATTAGGATTAGTAAAAAATAGAATTAACTTGCATATAACAGGTATTTCGCAAATGTCAGCAAAAATGACAAACAGTACAGAAGTTGAACTTTATTCGAATTACGGCAATTACTAATCCACTATCTCCTGTATCGTAGTTCCAGAAATAACAGGAAACATCCCGAGTCACTCGTTTGATTTTTGATTCAGATCTTAAAATCCCTCACAACATAAAATTAGCAGATAATACATTGAATATTTCAGGTTGGGTAGATCTCTTGATAGGCTCAGAAATATTTTATCATTTGTTGTGTGCGGGTCAAATAAAAACTAACGACAATGGTTTGGTACTTCAAAAAACACGGTTAGGATGGGTTGCTGGTGGTCCCCTTAATCTGCTCCTAGCTAAAGATGACAGTAGTAAAATCAGTTGTAACGTCATTGTAAACGACAATTTTGAGAGCAATGTTCATAAACAATTCTGTAGATTTTGGCAATTAGAAGAATGTCTTTCGGAAAATCCACTCTCACCGGAAGAAAAATCGTGTGAAGATAATTTTATAAAAACTACCACTCGCGATAGTAATGTGAGGTTTATAGTGTCGTTACCATTAAAGGAACCTGCGACGAATTTAGGTAATTCTGAGCAGGCTGCTGTTAATCGATTCTTTGCACTTGAACGCAAATTATTAAAAAAACCCTGATTTTAAACGACAATACGTCGTTTTCATGAGAGAATACGAGTCTTTAAATCATATGAGCAAAACTGAAAATCCATATAACAGCTGCGCAAAATATTATTTGCCACATCACGGTGTAATCAAAGCAGATAGCCTAACAACCCAGCTTCGCGTTGTCTTTGACGGTTCAGCGAAAACGGAGTCAGGCTTATCCTTAAATGACATCCAAATGATGGGTCCGGTACTCCAACCTGACTTATTTTCAATTCTACTTAGATTCCGGAAACATATGTATGCAATTGCAGGAGATGTAACTAAAATGTATAGGCAGGTTCTAATTTCAAAGCATCAGTTAGATTTACAGCGAATTGTATGGAGAGAAAATGCTTCCGATCCATTACAACATTTTACACTGAATACTGTAACTTACGGAACCGCCTCCGCTTCATTTCTGTCAATCAGGTGCCTACAGCAATTAGCTCACGAAAATTCAGTTAAATTCCCGGGATCAGCATCAGTAATATTGCGCGACTTTTATGTCGATGATTTACTAACCGGTGCGAATACAGTCGAGGAAGCTATGGCCATCCGCCGCGAAGTTTCAGAAATTTTAAGACAGGGGTGTTTTGAGCTCCGTAATTGGGTATCTAATAATGTCGAGGTTTTAAACGAAATTCAGACCTCAACTGACTCACAATTTTTACAACTAGGCGAACGAAATAGTACGAAAACTTTAGGGCTAATATGGATACCAACAGCTGACACAATAGGATACGACATAAAGATTAGCGAAAATATTCAGACAGTGACTGCTTAGTCACTGGATAAGATTTGGCGCTTGCCAAATCTTATCCTGTATTGCGAAAATCTACGATCCCTTAGGGATCTTAGCTCCTTGTGTTATCTTAGCAAAAATTATGATGCAGAAACTTTGGCCTAATATAAATTAACATGTGATGAATCTGTACCCTTAGATTTACACACGCAGTGGCTGCGTTTTCAAAATGAATTAAGTTATCTAGGCCAGATTGAAATTTCTAGATGCGCACTAATCTCCAATCCCATCAACATCTAAATTCATGGTTTTTTAGATGCGTCTCAGTCTGCATATGGGACATGTTTATATCTAAGAAGCACGGATGCTTTAGGAAACATCTGTGTACGTTTATTATGCGCGAAGTCTAAAGTAGCACCGATAAAACAATTATCAATTCCCCGTTTAGAGCTTTGTGGAGCTTTGCTTCTCTGTAGGTTAGCGTCAAAGGTTAAGTCAACAATAGATCTACAATTTGAAAATATTAACTATTGGTGCGATTCGTCAGTGCAATTGCGTGGATAGGGACATCGCCAAGCACGTTAAAACCATTTGTGTCGAATCGCGTAGCGGAAATACAAGAGCATACTTCTGATGGTGTTTGGCGGCATATCGCTTCCCAAGATAATCAATCCCGCATATTTATTGACGAGCGGGGTGTATCCGCGATGCTTATCAAATCATGTTCTTTGGTGGGAAGGCCCTTCTTGGCTGTCTATGCCCACTCAAAACTGGCCAACCACAGAATCATTTATGTCAAAAAATTCACATCAATATCACAATGAAATTCGTCGACAAACTGTTGCGGTCACATGTTTAAAATAAAATTTTAATTTATTTGATAGATTTTCGTCGTTTTTAAAGCTTCAGCGAAGCGTAGCTTATTGTTTGCGGTTCAAAAACAATGCATTGAAACTTAAACGTTTCAGGTATACTGGTAGTTTGTCGGTAGAAGAATTAAATAAATCTTTAGAAACATTAATTCAAATAGCCCAAAGCGAAGCGTTTGCGACTGAAATAGCTGATTTACAGGGTGGAAATTCAATAAATTCAAAGAGCAAAATACTCGCACTCAATCCTTTCCTAGATGAACATGGCATTATCAGAGTAGGTGGGAGATTAACGTTTTCGGATTTTCCAGTGGATAAAAAACATCCTTACTTATTACCGCGTGATCACAAGCTTACAATTTTAATTATGCCACATCAGCACGTAAAACTGCTGCATTGCGGCCCACAAGCATTGCTCGCTTCAGTAACGGACAGGTTTTGGCCGATATCAGGTCGTAATATAGCTAATATGCGTTAAATGTTTCCGAGCAAATTCACGCACCGATAATCGACTAATGGCTGCGTTACTGAAAGATCGAGTAACTGGTACATATCCATTTAACGTATCTGGTGTTGACTATTGTGGTCCAATTATTATAAAAAACCGTGCAGGTCGAGGTTATAAGACTGTAAAATCTTATGTATGTATTTTTATTTGTTTTGCCGTGAAAGCAATTCATTTAGAATTTTTTTCCGACCTTACGACCGAAGCATTTGTAGCAGCCTTAAAACGCTTTGTTTCGCGTAGGGGAAAATGTTCGAAAATATATAGCGATAACGCTAGTAATTTTGTTGGCGCTTACACGGAACTTAAGAAGTTTCTACGATATCTAAAATCTCAACCTCAAAATGACCTTTTTAATAATGCATTGGCTTCCGACGGTATCTCATGGCACTTCATGCCTCCTCGTGCCCCGCATCATGCAGGGCTCTGGGAAAGAGCAGTTAGATCAGTCAAATTTCATTTGCGAAGGGTAGTTGCAAATGCTATGCTAACATACGAAGAACTAGATATATACAATTCTAACGCAGGTTGAAGCAATTGTGAATTCCCGACCATTATCGCCTTTATCCAGTGATCCCAACGATCCCAATCCTTTAACTCCCGCTCATTTTTTGATCGGAAGAAGCATGGTTGGTATTCCCGAATACGACGTGACAGATCTTAAGGAATCACGTTTATCTCGTTTTCAACGCTGCACCCAAATCACCCAGCACTTTTGGCGACGATGGTCCAAGGAGTATATTTGCGAACTGAACAACGGTCCAAATGGAAACGCAACAATCAAGGTTCCATTCATATAGGCATGATGGTACTCATCCGAGACGAAAATGTGCCCCTTTAAAGTAGCATCTGGGACGTATCATCGACGTGCACCCAGGACCTGACGGAATTGTACGTGTTGCTACCTTTAAAACAATTAATGGTGTGTATAAAAGACCAGTGGTTAAATTGTGCGTTCTTCCCACCGATGGCGAATAATAGTGCCGCGCTATTTGTGTATTTTAAAGACTGTTGAAGTAGTGACATGAATTGAAATTAAGACATTGTAAATTAAGTCGCTATCTTTAATTAATTTTCGTTTATTAAATATGTATAATTTTTGAAAGTCGAGCCTTTCAAGGCCGGGGTTTATGTTCATATTCTTTATGTATTTTATGTAAAACAACCACTATATATGTAATAACTTTGTATTAGAAACACTACCCCCGATCATTCGGATACTGTCAGTGTATTTCGCTACCCTAATTAAGTAGCATCAGGGGTTGTGCTCGCTCTCTCCATTTCATGTTCTAATCCAAGCAACAAGTAAATTTTAAATAGACAGATTTTTAAACAGAAAAGTTGTATTATTATCAAAATAATCTCGTTTACACTTCATTTCGTCAGAGTACTTAATTAAAGTTGTCAACTCATGGTGGTTACGCGTGACGGTCCTTAGCTTTAGCAACTTTAAATCAATATAAAAATACAAATAATAGTTTCGGCTACAGTTTTTTTTACTTGAACTTCATCGACAATTATCGGAACTATGAAAATATAACAAAATTTATACATTTTAGCAAATGATTTGGCTGTATCTGGATACCGGAAATGCACTGTTTCGGGATAATGGTCCATATTGGTATATAGTATAGGGTGAACATTACTAATTGCGATATTATAAACTTAAACAGATGTCACCACTCCAGATTTGATTGCAGTGCGTCACCCCAATTTGCCTGTAGCATTTGTAACTATAATATGAAACGCATACATAAACATCTTTTGCTTTGAAAGGTTGTTAGTTGTAATTAATTTTAATAGGTAACATTTGAATCTTTCGTTCGTATTGTACATGTTGAAGTCAAATAAAGTGTTTAAAACCTATGAATTATTTAATTTCTTGTCGTCTTGTCTAGCAATAAGTTTTAACAAAACTACTAACATGTACAATTGGAAGCAAGCGAAAGAAAGCAGCTAATTTCTAAACTTTTTAACTATAGCAGATATATAGCTTACATAACATAGAATCAATACACTTATTCTGTTGGAAGGAAGTGGGAAGTATTGGATGGGCAGTACTTGTATCCCATTACACCTACTCCAATATTTCAAATCTATGTAGTGTTTCTGAGAAAGTTAATTTAAGATTGCTCCCAATAGTACATCGTTTCATTCACTAATTGGCTAATAGTCGTTACTTATATTGGTTATTAAAATATGGCTATAAAAGCATATTTTCCTTATTATTTCTTACTTAATAATCGATATAAACTATGTCTAAATTAAGTAATAGCATAATATTGTTCACAGGTGTACTTCAGATATTCATGAATCCGAGAAGACGCCTCCGTCATGTTCAAGATGAACACGGAAGGTACATGTGCCCAAGATGTGGTACTTCGTATAAACATAAAACTCATTTAACGCGACATTATAATTACGAATGTGGTGTTGCACCGCAATTTGAATGTGAATATTGTCATAGAAGATTTAGACAAAAATATAAACTAAATTTGCATATCAAATCACACGAAATCAAGGGTGAAGTACTTACTGGAACATTATGATGAGATACAAGCAGAATATAATTTGAGAAAACCTACATACGTGTTGAATAGGTAAGTACCGCTTTTAATTTAAGAGTTAATGGGTGCTTTCATTACACCACTGAAAATACAGTGCTGCAGCAGCTTTCGCAACCGTCTTAGATTTAAAAAACTACTGAAGCAATAAAATCGTTTTTATACATCATCGCTTTATACATATAAGACGCTTAAAGCGCTGATAAATAACACTAGACGACCAATTCACTGAATGTCAATAATTAAAATGTCAACATCTATTTTAACAATAGATAAGTGATACAATAATAGTTATTTAAGATATAAGTGTAATAGTCATTCTTTATTGGGCGAACTGTTTAACACACGAGCGAGGTACGAGCGAGTGTCTTACAGGATGTGAGTGCAATGAAGAGACTTTTTACACGTATAGCTTACGTTTTATATACGATCATAACGCTTTATTAAAGTATTCATTGTATTTGATATTTTTTAAATTGGTGACTTATGTTATCTGCATATATATTAGCGTGCTTAGATTTTTATGTACTTAGTTGTTTAGCAACCAGTAAAATATTTATAAATGATTAATATTTTCACATCTCTTATAGAAGAATTTTATAACACTAGTTCGCTAAACTTGTGGTAACTTTTTGTATGATCGTAGATAAAAAAATTAAAATTTTAAATGGCGGTTTTAAAATCTAAGACGGTTATGAAAGCTACGGCAGCGCTGTATTTCCAGCGGTGTGTGAATGCACCCACTTAATCTGATATTATAGAGGTATGACTATAGTTTTACTTTTATAAAAGTAAATTTTATACCTACTAAAATATAATTTGCACAGAGTGAAAGGCAGAGTGTTAATTAGGACAAAAGGAAAAATAGACCCACAGAACATTTGTAATACCGAGTTCACCAAGGATGTAGTTACAACGTAGTTTATATAGCACATTAATATCAATTATCAGTGTAACATTTAGTCTCCCAGTCATATAGAACTTATGCATTGTAGCCTATTTTTGAAGGTCTCATTTTTTTAGTTGAAACTACAAACTGCGTATAATTTATATCTTGTATAACTTTCTATATTATATCTTTCTATTCTATATCTTTGTATAATATACAATGGGTTCTTGGCGTCGGGCTGTGAATGTTATACAAACTCAAATTATATAATTTATGTACTAAGTTACGCGTGAGACGCGAAAAATATTCAAAAGGAGTGAACATATCTAACAAATGTAACATTCGTGAGTGAACTGCCATAAAATCAGAAAATATTTACGTGATCAGGTCTAATAAGTCACCTATGCACCTCTATCTAGCAAAATAAAATGTTAAAAACAGTATAATTTTGTAATACACATACAATGAGATGCCCAATTTTGAAATCAAACCAATATGTTATTATACCAGACTCATATCTCGATTAGAATTACAGATGGGCAGTTATTCATACACGTATTTGTTCTAAGGCAGATTATTGTAAGGGTTATTCTACTACAAATCACCCAAAGGTATTTATCGGGATCTTTGTAAATTGAATATGAAAATTCATGTGAAATTCATTAAAATCTTCTAAATTTCTTTAACTGGGCACGGTAATAACCGAATCAGATTTTCTGGATATAAAAGTTCTCAAGTTTTCACAGGTTGGTACTTCTGTAACAACCATATTAAATAGTTGTATGGCAAGCCTTACAGGAATAATATACATATGAACCGGGAGACTAATAAAAATGTGAAATGAAGCAAGCTATGACGAGGCTTCTCTCTCTCTCTGTCTGATTCTCTCTACAAGATACTACTAAATTGCTTTTTTACACCTTTTCAACTACTGAACTGCAATATGTTGTATAAACTTCTTTTTCTCCATTTTCCTCAGGTAGACAAACAGACGAATATGATGCAAATGCAAGGTACCATCAGAAAATTCTTCCATGGAACAACGATATCACGGACACTGGAGTCTTGATATGCTAGCAGATTTCTGCTGGTTTCTGACGTACCAAACTCCTAGCGGCCATATACACGTCCAAGCATACAAAATATCATTTTGCACTATGTCATTAGTTTACTAGCTAAGATTATCATCATATTCATTTTATTATTGTTATCAACAAAAAAAAAACAAATTTATTAAAGATTTTAACTTTCATGTTATATTTTGTGAAATGACCTCTAAAACAAAACACTTAAGGGTGATGGCAAACAACCAAAGTCGAATTCGTATTTAGCTATACAAAGATAATGATTCAGTCTCCTCTATATTTTTATTGAAATAGATTGATTCTTATTTCACCATTTTAGGCAGAATTCTATGTTTTCTATTACTTTTTAAATGTAACTGTGCCTTATAATGTATTGTGTCTTGTAGTAAATGAAGAAGCAGAGTTAGCATTATCTTCTGCTAAAGTAAGTGTTCCCTTAGAAGCTGCTGGATCTGTTGTAAAAGTATTGTGTTGAAACAACTACTTTACAAGTGGCCTAACACACTACAACTTCTTTGCAATACTACAGCAGCCGTGTTTCTAGTATCTAGTTGCACCTAAACCCAAACAGGAAAATGAAGAATCTAGGTCCACGCGTGATCAACAGCTGTGAAATACATTAAGTTAATATATGAGAATAAAGCAGCATCTTGTGTTACTCTCGACTGTTAAAGAAAGTAAGTAGCGTACATTAGGATTGTACTTTTTATTTCGTTTGTCATCGTTGACTACATGCTCCCTAATAACGAGTTAATAATTAAAACGAAATATAATATAAATACAAAGATTAGTAGAGTTTCACAAGTTTTATTAATATCTTAACCTGACAATATTGTTTCAACACTTTGTGTCATTATCAAAGGTAGATAAGATTGATAAACAAACACGTTGCTAAGGATAAATACATACAGAAAATAGGTAACTAGATACAATACATAACAAAAACTAAATATCTAACACTTCTAATAAAGGAGAATTACTAAGCTCAGTTTGTTCATTCATTCAAGGTACTGTGCGTTTATGTCTGTATATTTCAAAAGCTTCTAAAATGTTTAATTTGTGTTTGTTGTTGCAAAAATGTAAGAATTTAATGTTGTTTTGAGGTGTCATTGGGTGGTTCTGTTCCAAAATGTGTTTGGCATAATTCGATTTTTCTGGATGTTTAAGTCTATAAGAGCGTACGTGTTCTTTGTAACTTATGTCGAAATTTTTAAGTGTTTGGCCAATATAAACCGAGTTACAAAAAGAACAATTCAAACGGTAAATGCCGGATTTCATGATATCTTGTGTTTTGTCTTTAGCATTGAATAAAAATGAAAAGGTGTTGGTGTTAGTTTTATAGGTTATTTTGTAACTGGTGGTTTTTCTTATTATAGTTGCAATTTGTTCTGATATCTTGCCAAAGTATGGTATTGATATGTAGTTTGTGTCTTGTATTTGAGTGTCAATTGGAAATATTCTTTTGATAGTTAACCTATAATCTTTTTGTTGAATTAAAGTGTTAATCATGTTATGGTTATAATGGTTTGTATGTGCTAATGGTTTGATGATTGAAATTTCTTTATCAAAATGTGATCGTTTCATTGTAGTAGTTAAAGCTCGGTGTGCTAAAGATCTATAAGCCGCTAGTTTATGCATTTTATGATGACATGAATCGTTAGGAATAGTGACGTCTGTGCATGTGGGTTTTCTGTATATGGAAAAATCCATGCCCGTTTGTATTAATTGTAATAGTTAAATCCAAAAAATTAATAGCTCTATTTTGTTCTGTTTCTAGTGTAAACGTGATGTTTGTGTGAAGACTGTTAATAAGAATTAAAAATTCATTGATAACCTCAAAAGAACTGTCAAAATAAGCTAAAATGTCATCAACGTAACGAAACCAAAAAATAATGTGTTTAGAAAGATCTAATTCAAACATTCGATCTTCCAAATTATCCATAAATATTGTAACGTTATTTTTAAAATAATAATCAAAAAATGCTGTTTAAATTCGTCTATTAATAAAGAGAAGATTATTTACAATGCACTTAATTAAAAACACTATAACTATAAACTATTTAACAACTATTTAAATGCTAGGTAATTACAAATTTATATGAGGACTATTTATATAAAAACTAACTATTTATGTATTACAATAATTATTAACATTTATTTATTCAGAGTACATTTCAACACGACGCCGGTTAAACATTAACTAACTCCACTACCCGCGAACTCAATATATATCCATACGATGACTAATACATCTAGAATATTCGATAGCGTGATGATGAGTCATACACGCAGCTGTCGATGACGTCAATGAGGCGTGTCGATGAGTCATACTTGCACGTGTTGATTGATGAGTCATACAGTTGACGACTCATATATCTAGAATGTTTTATGACGTCATATGTGGGTTTACTATTCGTTACAATATGTTAGCTAATAGAGGAGGACTCAGAGAATTACCCATAGGTAAACCATCCTTCTGTAAATATATTATATTATTAAAAGTGAAATAATTTTGACTGATACAAAGATCAAATAATTGAATTAACTCTAATCTTTTTACTAATTCTACATTACTATTAACTAGGAAATTATCTAACAAAGGAATACAGTCTTGTGGTGGAATCTTTGAAAACATGTTACAAATGTCAAAGCTTACAAGTTTTGAATGTGCTGGAAGATGTATGTTCTGTAGTTTTTCTACTAATTCTAATGAATTTCTGACAGAGTATTTCGATTTGTATCCTATGATGTTAATAATATGGTTGAGTTTCTTGGACAAGGTGTGATTAGGTGCGTTGATATATGATACTACTTGTATCATATCGCTAATATCGAATCGCTAGCCAGAATGTTTGGTTCAATCAAGCATGTATTAAACGTCAAGTCATTCCCAAATATGTCAACATCACAACCAAGACTAGTAATTACATTACTGAAAAAATTATCAAAAATGCAAAAAGAAGATGGGTCAAAGAAGAAGCTAAGAAATGGTTTAGAATTAGAGACAATTTGCACATTTATATAAAGGTACTTCACACAGAACTTGCACATAAATTACATAATATCCAATTTGACATTTTAGATTTTGATGTTAGAGAAACTGTCAGTCATATTAAATTTCAAAAATGCAATACTCAGAAAAAGAAACTGCAAAACCTTACCCAACACAATTTCTTAACAAAGGCTTCAAATTTTGTCCTTTTCCAAAATTCACTAACAAAATTAAAGAAATCTTGGCTGTTGAATGTGAAACTATACTCAGAAAAGATCACAACAATTATGCAAAATTCCAAATCTTGAATCTGATAAAAGAAATATCTTTGAAAAAGGACAAAACACAGAATAAAACATCTAACCTGTCACTACTTCAATCTATCAGACATAAAATTACAGAAAACAATTTAATTTCTGTTAAAGCAGATAAGGGTAACACTTTGGTAATCCTTTCGAAAGATGTTTACATACAAAAGGTTAATGATTTTATTAATAAAGAAAATTTAGATGTTTTAAACAAAGATCCTCCCACAAAATTCCAAAAAGAAATAAAACAAGCTTTAGCAAACTGCAATATCTGCTTTAACGAATTAGAAAAACAACTAATCATACATAAAAACCAACAACCACCAAAACTATATGGACTGATTAAAACACATAAACACAACATGCCTATACGACCAGTAGTATCATATATCAACGCACCTAATCACACCTTGTTTAAACAGCATTTTTTGATTATTATTTTAAAAATAACGTTACAATATTTATGGATAATTTGGAAGATCGAATGTTTGAATTAGATCTTTCTAAACACATTATTTTTTGGTTTCGTTACGTTGATGACATTTTAGCTTATTTTGACAGTTCTTTTGAGGTTATCAATGAATTTTTAATTCTTATTAACAGTCTTCACACAAACATCACGTTTACACTAGAAACAGAACAAAATAGAGCTATTAATTTTTTGGATTTAACTATTACAATTAATACAAACAATGAATTTGATTTTTCCATATACAGAAAACCCACATGCACAGACGTCACTATTCCTAACGATTCATGTCATCATAAAATGCATAAACTAGCGGCTTATAGATCTTTAGCACACCGAGCTTTAACTACTACAATGAAACGATCACATTTTGATAAAGAAATTTCAATCATCAAACCTTTAGCACATACAAACCATTATAACCATAACATGATTAACACTTTAATTCAACAAAAAGATTATAGGTTAGCTATCAAAAGAATATTTCCAATTGACACTCAAATACAAGACACAAACTACATATCAATACCATACGTTGGCAAGATATCAGAACAAATTGCAACTATAATAAGAAAAACCACCAGTTACAAAATAACCTATAAAACTAACACCAACACCTTTTCATTTTTATTCAATGCTAAAGACAAAACACAAAATATCATGAAATCCGGCATTTACCGTTTGAATTGTTCTTTTTGTAACTCGGTTTATATTGGCCAAACACTTAGAAATTTCGACATAAGATACAAAGAACACATACGCTCTTATAGACTTAAACATCCAGAAAAATCGAATTATGCCAAACACATTTTGGAACAGAACCACCCAATGACACCTCAAAACAACATTAAATTCTTACATTTTTGCAACAACAAACACAAATTAGACATTTTAGAAGCTTTTGAAATATACAGACATAAACGCACAGTACCTTTAATGAATGAACAAACTGAGCTTAGTAATTCTCCTTTATTAGAAGTGTTAGATATTTAGTTTTTGTTATGTATTGTATCTAGTTACCTATTTTCTATATGTATTTATTCTTAGCAACGTGTTTGTTTATCAATCTTATCTACCTTTGATAATGACACAAAGTGTTGAAACAATATTGTCAGGTTAAGATATTAATAAAACTTGTGAAACTTTAACTAATCTTTGTATTTATATTATATTTCATGATTATGGAGTTCCACAAAGTAAGGCTGGAGACAGTAAACGCTAATAATTAAAAATTTTATTACGTTTTAAATGTCATAGGGTAATCAAGACATGTAAAGAAAAGTAATTGCAAACATTTTAGTTATAATTCGTTATACATTTTGTGACGCTACTGAATCATTCCAGCTTCGGTGACCTACATTCTTCATTTGTTTGTTTGGGTATAGTGTGCTAGTTTTTTGAAAACTTGATTATTGGATAGTTGGTAAAGATGACTGCTACCTATTTATTTTCTAGCATGAGTATATGTAATGTACAGTTGCGATCATTCGCTAAGGAACGATGAAAAAATAGTGATCTCCGGTTTTTCAGTTTTTTGTACAATGTACGCTGTAATTCGACCTAATTTATGAACTGGGCAATTATAATATTCAAAAATAAAATGTTCTTGAAAACCATAAAATAAACTTACATTTACATTGTACAAAAAACTGGAAAATCGGCGGTTATGATTTTTTGATCTTTCCTTAGCGAATGATCGCAACTGTACATATATGTAAAGTATCATGATTAAAAGATAATGGAGGTAATTCGTGTAGTATCAAACCATAATTATATCAAACAGTCTGAAGTAGTTAACTAGTGGTTTTAAGGGGACCAGTAATCAAAGCAAGCTCTAGTAGTAATGACTGTAAATGTGTCTATGGATTAAAGATTTAAATTTTCTAAAAGTATAAGGAAACAACTACCCAAAATTTATTATTTTTAATTTTAAATTGTTTGGATAATTTAAATTACTGTGGAGGCAAGAAGGAGTAAAAGTAAAAACTTATTTCAAAAGCAAAATCACTCGTCATCTTCTTTACCATGGTTCACCATTATAAATAAAGATGACAGAGATGAACATAGTCAGTTAGTGCTCACTATAAATGATGGATCAACTGCAAACAAGAACATATTCGCTGAAGCATGTGTTCATATTCTTTATGTATTTTATGTAAAACAACCACTATATATGTAATAACTTTGTATGAGAAACACTACCGCCGATCATTCAGATACTGTCGGCGTATTTCACTGCCCTACTTAAGTAGCATCAGGGGTTGTGCTCGCTCTCTCCATTTCATGTTCTAATCCAAGCAACAAGTAAATTTTAAATAGACAGATTTTTAAACAGAAAAGTTGTATTATTAACATTTTGGTCCTTTCGAGTGGAATGGAATCAATGAAAGTGGAGCCGGCAATTAGAAAACAGTAAACTAATTTGTAATAAATAGAAGCCTCATCAATTAAGAAGACAATCTAAATGTTTGGAGAGCACGTGAAGAGACCATCGAGGCGTTACATGACGTCACCTCATTTGTACCGTTAAGTCCGGACAAGTAAAGCTTCTTTGCGATCAGGTAAGTCTCTCGCTCCTAATCTTCCTTTTGTATTGCTTTATTTTGTGTATTTATTCGTTTTGGTTAAAATGGCTGAGTAACAAACACATATTAGAAAGCGTGGTAATATAAAAGCTCAGTTAACAAGATTCAAAAATTGGATTGATTCAATTTCTTCAGAAAATGTTAGAACGACGTTACGTCAAATACCCTTTCGCTTAGAGTCATTTAAACCATTGATAAATGATTTCAACAATGTACAAAACGACATTGAATCAATGCAAGCCAATGCAGATGAAACGGAAGCCAATGAAATAGAACGTGAATTATTCGAATCTACTTATTATGGCTACATAGCAATCGCGAATGAAAGAATGATAAAAAACGCATCTAACCAAGTTCCGTCTCAGTATCAAGATCGTAGCGTTAATGTTTCAAATAAAGTTACATTACCTTCAGTTAACTTACCTTTGTTTTACGGAGACCCCACAACTTGGTTGGAATTCAGGGATACCTTTTGTTCGTTAATTCATTCTGGATCAATCAATTAGCAATATTCAAAAATTTCATTATTTAAAGGGATCCGTTAAAGGGGAAGCTAGCCACGTGTTTCAGAACCTGGAACTATGTGCTGATAATTATGCAATAGCTTGGGACGCTTTGCTTGATAGATATAATAACAAATCGTTAATCGTGCATAACCTCATAAAATGTTTGTTTAATCTACTTACTTTGCAAAAAGAATCGGCTAGTCTATTGCGTCAATTGGTCGATGGAACATTCAAAAATTTGCGTTCACTAAAGTCATTGGGACAGCCAGTCGAATATTGGGACGCGTTATTATAGGTAATTATATTATTATATTATATATTATTATATTATATTATATATTATTATATTACATTATTGTAGGTAAATTAGATCCCATAACTAGCCGAGAGTGGGAATCGCAAAAGTTTAATACGGAATTCCCATCAGTAAATGATTTACAAGCCTTTCTAAAAGACAGATGCCAGTTATTAGAAAAGTTAAATACTTCCCGAAAAAATACTATTATTTCCAACACAAAATGTCAAGGAAATCTCCAAAAAGCTAAAGGCAACTCATCTAGTGCTCTTTTAGCTTCAGTTTTAGCAACTTGCGTTTATTGTAAACAACAACACTCAATTTACGAATGTCAAGAATTTAAAGCATTTTCAGTTCAGGCTAGAAATACTGAAGTTAAAAACAGGAAGCTGTGTATAAACTGTTTAAAGGGTTCGCATTATTATAAAATTTGCAGATCGTCCGGTTGTAGGAAATGCGGTCGTAAGCATCGTACCCTTCTGCATTTAAACACCACTGCTGCCGATTCCAGTGGCACTAGCATTTCAAGTAATCAGATAAATCATTCTATAGTGCAAAATGAATCAGAAGCAACCACTGACACAGTTTCAACCGCTGTTAATCACGCTCTTGCGAACAACCCTAATCAAATTTTATTGTCAACCGTTATTGTCAAGGTTCAAGACATAGCAGGTAATCTTCGAAATTGCAGAACTCTGCTTGATAGCGGTAGCCAGTCTAATTTCATAACTTTTGATCTTGTAAATAAATTAGGATGAGTAAAAAATAGAATTAACTTGCATATAACAGGTATTTCGCAAATGTCAGCAAAAATGACAAACAGTACAGAAGTTGAACTTTATTCGAATTACGGCAATTACTAATCCACTATCTCCTGTATCGTAGTTCCAGAAATAACAGGAAACATCCCGAGTCACTCGTTTGATTTTTGATTCAGATCTTAAAATCCCTCACAACATAAAATTAGCAGATAATACAATGATGAATAACGATCTCTTGATAGGCTCAGAAATATTTTATCATTTGTTGTGTGCGGGTCAAATAAAAACTAACTACAATGGTTTGGTACTTCAAAAAACACGGTTAGGATGGGTTGCTGGTGGTTCCCTTAATCAGCTCCTAGCTAAAGATGACAGTAGTAAAATCAGTTGTAACGTCATTGTAAACGACAATTTTGAGAGCAATGTTCATAAACAATCGTGTAGATTTTGGCAATTAGAAGAATGTCTTTCGGAAAATCCACTCTCACTGGAAGAAAAATCGTGTGAAGATAATTTTATAAAAACTACCACTCACGATAGTAATGTGAGGTTTATAGTGTCGTTACCATTAAAGGAACCTGCGACGAATTTAGGTAATTCTGAGCAGGCTGCTGTTAATCGATTCTTTGCACTTGAACGCAAATTATTAAAAAAACCCTGATTTTAAACGACAATGCGTCGCTTTCATGAGAGAATACGAGTCTTTAAATCATATGAGCAAAATTGAAAATCCATATAACAGCTGCGCAAAATATTATTTGCCACATCACGATGTAATCAAACCAGATAGCCTAACCAGATCGCCAGCTTCGCGTTGTCTTTGACGGTTCAGCGAAAACGGAGTCAGGTTTATCCTTAAATGACATCCAAATGGTGGGTCCGGTACTCCAACCTGACTTATTTTCAATTCTAGTTAGATTCCGGAAACATATGTATGCAATTGCAGGAGATGTAACTAAAATGTATAGGCAGGTTCTAATTCCAAAGCATCCGTTAGATTTACAGCGAATTGTATGGAGAGAAAATCCTTCCGATCCATTACAACATTTTACACTGAATACTGTAACTTACGGAACCGCCTCCGCTTCATTTCTGTCAATCAGGTGCCTACAGCAATTAGCTCTCGAAAATTCAGTTAAATTCCCGGGATCGGCATCAGTAATATTGCGCGACTTTTATGTCGATGATTTACTAACCGGTGCGAATATAGTCGAGGAAGCTATGGCCATCCGCCGCGAAGTTTCAGAAAGACAGGGGTGTTTTGAGCTCCGTAAATGGGTATCTAATAATGTCGAAGTTTTAAACGAAATTCAGACCTCAACTGACCCACAATTTTTACAACTAGGCGAACGAAATAGTACGTAAACTTTAGGGCTAATATGGATACCAACAGCTGACACAATAGGATACGACATAAAGGTTAACGAAAATATTCAGACAGTGGCTAAGCGCCAAATCTTATCCTGTATTGCGAAAATCTACGATCCCTTAGGCATCTTAGCTCCTTGTGTTATCTTAGCAAAAATTATGATGCAGAAACTTTGGCAATGTAAATTAACGTGGGATGAATCTGTACCCTTTGATTTACACACGCAGTGGCTGCGTTTTCAAAATGAATTAAGTTATCTAGGCCAGATTGAAATTCCTAGATGCGCACTAATCTTCAATCCCATCAACATCCAAATTCATGGTTTTTCAGATGCGTCTCAGTCTGCATATGGGACATGTTTATATCTAAGAAGCACGGATGCTTTAGGAAACATCTGTGTACGTTTATTATGCGCGAAGTCTAAAGTAGCACCGATAAAACAATTATCAATTCCCCGTTTAGAGCTTTGTGGCGCTTTGCTTCTCTGTAGGTTAGCGTCAAAGGTTAAGTCAACAATAGATCTACAATTTGAAAGTATTAACTATTGGTGCGATTCGTCAGTAGCAATTGCGTGGATAGGGACATCGCCAAGCACGTTAAAACCATACTTCTTAAAAGAGCATACTTCTGATGGTGTTTGGCGGCATATCGCTTCCCAAGATAATCCCGCAGATTTATTGTCCCGCGGGTTGTATCCGCGATGCTTATCAAATCATGTTCTTTGGTGGGAAGGCCCTTCTTGCCTGTCTATGCCCACTCAAAACTGGCCAACCACAGAAACGTTTATGTCAAAAAATCCACGTCAATATCACAATGAAATTCGTCGACAAACTGTTGCGGTCACATGTTTAAAACAAAATTTTAATTTATTTGATAGATTTTCGTCGTTTTTGAAGCTTCAGCGAAGCGTAGCTTATTGTTTGCGGTTCAAAAACAATGCATTGAAACTTAAACGTTTCAGGTATACTGGTAGTTTGTCGGTAGAAGAATTAAATAAATCTTTAGAAACATTAATTCAAATAGCCCAAAGCGAAGCGTTTGCGACTGAAATAGCTGATTTACAGGGTGAAAATTCAATAGATTCAAAGAACAAAATACTCGCACTCAATCCTTTCCTAGATGAACATGGCATTATTAGAGTAGGTGGGAGATTAACGTATTCGGATTTTCCAGTGGATAAAAGTCATCCTTACTTATTACCGCGTGATCACAAGCTTACAATTTTAATTATGACATATCAGCACGTAAAACTGCTGCATTGCGGTCCACAAGCATTGCTCGCTTCAGTAAGGGACAGGTTTTGGCCGATATCAGGTCGTAATATAGCTAAACGAATTGTACGACAATGCGTTAAATGTTTCCGAGCAAATCCACGCACCGATAATCCACTAATGGCTGCGTTACCGAAAGATCGAGTAACTGGTACATATCCATTTAACGTATCTGGTGTTGACTATTGTGGTCCAATTATTATAAAAAACCGTGCAGGTCGAGGTTATAAGACTGTAAAATCTTATGTATGTATTTTTATTTGTTTTGCCGTGAAAGCAATTCATTTAGAATTTTTTTCCGACCTTACGACCGAAGCATTTGTAGCAGCCTTAAAACGCTTTGTTTCGCGTAGGGGAAAATGTTCGAAAATATATAGCGATAACGCTAGTAATTTTGTTGGCGCTTACACGGAACTTAAGAAGTTTCTACGATATCTAAAATCTCAACCTCAAAATGACCTTTTTAATAATGCATTGGCTTCCGACGGTATCTCATGGCACTTCATGCCTCCTCGTGCCCCGCATCATGCAGGGCTCTGGGAAAGAGCAGTTAGATCAGTCAAATTTCATTTGCGAAGGGTAGTTGCAAATGCTATGCTAACATACGAAGAACTATATACAATTCTAACGCTGGTTGAAGCAATTGTGAATTCCCGACCATTATCGCCTTTATCCAGTGATCCCAACGATCCCAATCCTTTAACTCCCGCTCATTTTTTGATCGGAAGAAGCATGGTTGGTATTCCCGAATACGACGTGACAGATCTTAAGGAATCACGTTTATCTCGTTTTCAACGCTGCACCCAAATCACCCAGCACTTTTGGCGACGATGGTCCAAGGAGTATATTTGCGAACTGAACAACGCAACGGTCCAAATGGAAACGCAACAATGAAGGTTCCATTCATATAGGCATGATGGTACTCATCCGAGACGAAAATGTGCCACCTTTAAAGTGGCATCTGGGACGTATCGTCGACGTGCACCCAGGACCCGACGGAATTGTACGTGTTGCTACCGTTAAAACAATTAATGGTGTGTATAAAAGACCAGTGGTTAAATTGTGCGTTCTTCCCACCGATGGCGAATAATAGTGCCGCGCTATTTGTGTATTTTAAAGACTGTTGAAGTAGTGACATGAATTGACATTAAGACGTTGTAAATTAAGTCGCTATCTTTAAGTGATTTTGTTTATTAAATATGTATAATTTTTGAAAGTCGAGCCTTTCAAGGCCGGGGTTTATGTTCATATTCTTTATGTATTTTATGTAAAACAACCACTATATATGTAATAACTTTGTATGAGAAACACTACCCCCGATCATTCGGATACTGTCAGTGTATTTCGCTACCCTACTTAAGTAGCATCAGGGGTTGTGCTCGCTTTCTCCATTTCATGTTTTAATCCAAGCAACAAGTAAATTTTAAATAGACAGATTTTTAAACAGAAAAGTTGTATCATTAACAGCATGAACGCAAGGGGAGCATTTCAAAGAAACGTGAGCAAACATTGCCATTCACGAACAAATGTTGGTTCTTGTTCGCTAGGTGTATACCGACCTTAACATACTCATCTCCTTACATACATCTACTTTTTATACGGAAGTAGTTTACTATTGAAAAATACGTACTATTTCTCTTCTTTCCCACATACAGATGAGTTCACGGAACTAGGAGGTACGGTATTCAATCGACAACCTCAAGCGCGTATGCTAAAGGTGCCGGGTTAAACGTGGTTACACACTTGCACAACCGCCGCGCTATACTCTTAGTTGGACGAAAAAACAGTCATACTCGACTGTAAAATCGCATTCTCCGGATTGTCATCGTAAGACTTCCAGCATTTGATGAAATAATACGAACTAAGTGAAAACGAAGAAATAATTAAAACTGTATCAAAGTTATGGTACCGAAAACTTACGGACTATTAAGATATGCCGAAAAATACTCTTGAAGCTTTGGCTATATGCAACAAGGATCTATTTCCGCATATTTTTAACTTTACATTAATTTTCTGTAATTGGGCTTAAAAAGCCTGTTGAAGATTTATTCAAATAAATAAATAAAAAAATAAAAATATTTTTAGACTTCTGTAGATTTTGGCCACATTACCAGTATCTACGTCTTCGAATGAAACGAACTTTGCTACATTGAAAATAATAAAAACCTACCTGCTTAATTCAAGATCTCAGGTAAGATAAACATAACTATAGAATAGGCACGTGATCTATATATCTCAATTCTCTACTTTAACATGTAGAGTAGATTAAATTGTTTGGCAAATTTCTTAATCAATAGAGAATGTCCCATTCGTGTTGAGGGGGTAATTGAAGAACTAAAAATCTTCGGCGTTTAGATTTTGTTATTTAAAGTTTCTGTATGTATTTTTAGGGTACTTTTCTGTTAACTTTTTAAAATTATATGTATAGGTTTACGTATATTATGTACTATGCTTTTTTCAACAACAACAACCCTTCCCAAATCGTAAAACCGCCACTGTATAAAAGCGTTCATAATAGTGGTAGTGAGAGTAATTGATAAAAACTTGCAACTGTATGTTGTATACCGACTGGAGGATATGCATGCACTTGGTATTAATACTTTAAATCCGTTTATAAAAAACGATTCAGGTTAAGGACCCTCACCCCGGTACTTAAGTTCGCTAACATTTTAACCCAATAAACGTCTACTATAAATCTTGATGGTATGAGAAGTAGTACAGTAGAATAAAACTTTTCTTCCTATTGCAATTTTCATAATTCCACTACCACTATTATATCCCCAAAATTTTTAATCGCAATCTACTTGCACGCTAGACTTGGTGAGTGTGAACTATTTTAGGTTTGAAGTAGTTAATAGATAAATTATAGTTGTTTTTGTTGAAAACGTATGAGTATTTTGTGTGTACGTGTAATTTGTTGTTTGGTTACCATGATAAATACAAGAAGTAAACAAATTTAAATTATTTTTAGGTCGTCATCCAGGATATTACGTATCAGATGGATTATTTTCATGCATCAGATGTGGAAGAACGTATAAGACTAAAGGTTCTTTAATCCGACATATTAAATTTGAGTGTTCCAAACAGAAGTGCTTTTCTTGCCGTGTTTGCAAGAAAAAGTTTACGAGAAATTCAACATTAATGATTCATATAGCTAGACTGCATAATAGTTATTGATATAGTTGTAGCCAGTTTGCTTAAATATATGTAGCAGTAAGATCGTAAGATAGTCAAATTCACAATCCAAAATAAAAATTGTGTATCTTTAGGATTATAATACTAGTTAATTGTAAATTAGCGCTGCTTGCCATTGGAATCATACTGCTAATACATTTTCATTAAAAATCGTAGGATGGATCATGATGAAACAAAAACAACAAAAGTATTTTTGTAATCTTTATGTAACTAACAACCTCTCTAGCTACCTTATTCTTTTTTGCTACTCTTGCTTCTTCTTACACTTATAAGGGGATAGACTCTGACTTCATTTCACTAGATATTAAGATGGCTTTCTAGCCAACAGTTTGAAAGTTTTCTCTACTTGCTTTATTGTTATAAGTATATCAATGATATTTTAGTTTTGCATTATTGAATTACTTATACATCTTTAACGCTACGTTGTGTTTTTTATTATACTTTTTAAATTAATTTGTTAATTAATTCGCGTTAACCAATTTATTTAGAAAAATCGATTAACCAAGGCTAACACATCACCATCACACACACTTTGTTTTCTTGTGATGGAAGAAGGTTCGTTATACAAGTCACAACGTACCTTGTTTTTTACAAAATCACAAAATCAAAAATTTATACTTACTCGCTATTAGCAGTACTACACAGTGGTGCATACAGCCACCTAATTAACAATGATGATGACAAGACTACTGAAAACGAATCGGTCGACAATTATATTTCTTACAGTGCACCAGATAAGAATACTAAATAATTTTCAATATGCTTTTAAACATTATAATGTTTATTGAAATTTATTTATCTTACGTTATCCTTATATATGTGGACATTTGTGAAGTATAAATTACATTAAGTTTGCTAACTTTTATATTATTTATTTTTAACAATAACTGCATAATCTAACATCTGTTTTAAGTATTTATCTATTTTAATAATAAACGCATAATTCTGTTACATGATGACTTCATATAATTGTTTGGACGACTACCTTTGAATATTTGCAAATATTCAAAGGTAATAAATATGGTTTGGGCAGTTAATAATTCAAAATAACAGATTTAGATTAGTGTGGAGGTTTTTTCTAAAATATGCGAACACAATTAAATCGTGCAGTACTTTTACGATAAAATGAAGTCGGCAGCTATCTCCTGACTGTTTTTTGCTTATTGTGTTCCTTATATATGTTTGTTTTGACACAGTGTTATACCTCTATGAAGTATGCAATTATTTCTAAACGCAATAATCATAATAAAGTATCGTACGTCCAACTTTCAAGAAATATAATGTATGGTGCAAAAAAATTGTATGTATAATATAGTAATAAATTCTGTTTATCTCTATAACTGTCATTTGGTGATAAAATTTCACACATAGTAGCTTTAGATTATATGCTATTAGAAAAAATATGCAAACTATTCTGATGTCTTGATAAACAAACATGTCTCAAAGTTATCTAAATAAATGTCTAAAAAACTGGGGCATAATTATTTTAAGATTTAGACTTTCTTAAAATCTGTATGTGGAGGAAACTCCAAAAAGATTTTTATTAATTTTTATTAAAAGTTTTTTTATTGTTTACTGGTTTTCAGGATTATACCTATGTAATTTTTAACTCCACTATAGAAATGCATCATTTGTATAAAATCACAAAGATGACCTGGCGTTTGTAAAAGGATTCTTAAGTGTATGTTTATCTTTGAAATAAAATGTCTACCAAAAGAAAATTTTGTTCCTCTCAAATATTTTGTACCAAACTTGCTACATGCACAGGATGTACTCATCTTATTTATCAAATTAGTAACACCTTGTATCAACTCAAATCTTGTATATTTAATTTTGTAAAACAAGTCAAAAATAAAATTCTGGTTTACTGTATGGTATTTTTGCAAATTTGCGTTTTGGGTTTTTAATTTGTCTGTAATATTACAATTAGTGCTTAATTACAATTGTATTAAATTGCTTCTTTGATTAATATCGTTTATATGTTTAGTGGTAGCAGTAACTATTATTTTGTCTAATATATTTTTATTTTAGGTAATATTTTTGACTTGAATGTGAATGATGCTTCCCAGAAATCCATTTGCCTGCAGTGCAATAAGCAGTACAAAAATAAGAATTCTCTAAGTGTACATTTGAGTCTTGACTGTGGAAAATCAAGAAGGTTCAACTGCAGTATTTGTTCTTTTAGCTTCAAAAGGAAATATGATTTAAAAATGCATTTTACTGCTAAACATATAAAAAATTAAATTATAATAATGTAATCAATTTGTAGTTTTTAACATCTTAAAATTGCTGTGCAGTAAATCATTTGAACATATTGTTTTAAATACATCTACAATAAATAAATGTTGTATAAACCCAATACTATGTGTCTCTTCTCTAAGATTCTTTTTTAAGATTATTTTATTGATTTTATTTTGTGCACAAGCTACTACGGTCAGCAAAGACTGAACAACAAATTTCAATAGAGGTAAATTAAGGAAAATCAAAATTCATCAAGAATAGCTACGTATGAATAGAAATTCATTACCCCAGAAAATCTGCCAATACACTACTGGAATTCTCCTACTGAGACAATTTCCCAAAAAGAGGTTTTCACACACATATAAATACCTGGAAAATCTCCCAAGAATTCTTAAGACGAAGGAACCAGAAAAAGCAAAAAGATCTTTTTCAAAATTGTATCCGTTAACCACCAGTGTAAATAACTAAACAATCCCAAAAGTGCAAATTACTTATGATAAATAAAGGGAAATAGTTCTGTGTAACGTCCCTGTTAATACAAAATCTATGCACAGTCTGGAATTAAGGCAACATTCATAAGGCGACGTTCGGAAAGTGCAAAGTGTTGCGTAAATTCAAGTGGAATCATGCTTTAAAAGTTATTTAAAAATCAAAATGCTTTATACAGTGCAGCTCTAGTAACCTGATAGACCCGTCTGACAACGACGTCATAACACTATGAAGGATTAATTTTTCGTGCTAGCTTGTAACGACGCGACGTCTAGTTATTTTTCAATACACAACCAATACTTACGTTATCTTAGCTTATTAGTGGTCTCTCGGCAATGACTCAATCTTTTTCAAACGATCTTAGCGAACGTGGCGAACTGAAGTGGTTAATTGGTTAAAGAACGATGGAGTCGGGCGCCAGCGCATTTGGTTAAACAGTTTAAATAATGAACAATTCATGAGCACTAAATCTCCTCAATATTGGAGTCACTACCGTAAGATGATTCAACCCAAATGAGCAAAAACCGCATGTATCCACTAGTTCTTTGTCGTACAAATTAAACAATACAACAATAAAATAATTAACACCAGGTATTTTATTTATTTATTTATTAACCTAAATTTGAAAATAAATTGCCAAAAGTCAAAGTAGTACTTAAGTAATATTAGTAGTATTATTAAGTAGTGTTAAGTAAGTTTAGTAATACTTAATAAATGCATCAGCTGATTACAGGAAGGCCTTCGTATGATTCAAAATTCAAGTTTACTATTATTCATTAATCATATAAATAACACTAGACTAAAGATCAGTAATGATTACTTGAAAATGTATCAGAGAAAAGATTAATAATTCTATAAATAGCGCAAATTATAAAAAAACTATTTCTCGTTTAACCAATTAATGTAGAATTGTAGTATTGATCTTTATGAAAGTTAGTTATACATAAATAAATTTTAGTTTCAAAATCTGTTAATAAAAGTAGGTATCGAATATTATGATTATTATGCAATTTGTTTGCAATTGATATCTACCTTATAATAACAATTGCTATTAATGTAAAAAAATTTTAATTCAATTTTACTTTGAATGTTATTCTTCATCAATCACTTTCAAATCGTAAATAAGTTTCTATTAATAACGATTCGTCAAGATAAACATTCACTAGGTGCAGCTACGAAGAGGTCGCGGGCCTATAACAATAGTGGACTTCAAATACTTCGGTTTATTTGACTGAGATTGTCATCTCGAGCTCCAGTCCAAACAATAAAGAATCTGGAGGATTCTGGACCAGATGAAAATAATATCATAATGGTGAAATGGCCGGAACAGTTTGAAGCACCAAATAAATTCGTGATTAGTGAAAATACTTGGAGGATGCCGAAAAAACTCGAGAATGTCGGAAAACCCCCAAAAATTATAACTATGTCTTAGTAGGAGAAACAAATAATCAAATGATCATGTTAGTACATTAAGGAAGTGAAGTAAAGGGAATTATTAGCGCAACTTAACATATCTTCAAATTGCAGGATTAAACCCAGCGGTCATTTGAGTGGTTTTCAAACATAAAGGAGTGTTGGAATTTCAATAAACCCATGCTCGAAGAACGGCAGACAATTATTTCTAAATAGTATTTAGTTTTGAAATTATGCTTTTAATGCACACTAAATCACAAATTTAAAGCATAAATCAACACAAAACCAGCAATTTACACCACAACAAGCGCATCACATGTGTTCTCGTGACAAGAAACCAAAGTAATATGTCACCCTAGTAAAGTAAACTAAGCAATTTCGGTCAGGGCGGATATGACGTATGTGATATGTATGATGTAAAAATCGACGGTACACTATTTAATAATTAGTTGAGTGGTTGTCCCCTAATATTCGGGTACAAAATCAGTTTGATCACGTATACATATATTTAAAGTAAATGGATAAGCATGCTACTGGATATGAAAAGGAGGGGAGCCGATATAGAATCAGATCACTATCTAGTTATCGCAAAATTAAAAATGGAAACAACAGAAATCAGTAAGCGACATCAAAAAATAACAAAGCCGACTATTAATTTAGTTAAATTACAATGGGGAAAGGACTAGAAAACAGCTGAGTAATGAATTACAAGCGAAATTCAGACAAATTAACTATAATGGGTCAATCCAAGAGATATGGGGATATTGTGAAAATGTTTTTATTGAAGCAAGTAAGAAAATATTAACGATGCTACATACTCCTCCTACGAAATGGATGGGTCCAAATAGATGTGAAACATAGCAGGAAGAAGTTGTATCAAACAAAAAATACTAAATGAAAAAGGTCTTAATCGAAAAAGACATACTCTAAAGGGAATACAGTAAGATAAGCAGAGAGACCAGAAAAAGTGTTAAAGTTGATAAAAAACAATACTTCAACAAATTCGCCTTGGAGGTTCAAAAATTGAATTGTGGAAATACGAAAGAACTACAAGAAATGATTAACAAATTAAAAGGATTGCAGAAGATAAGATCAACAACCGAAGATAAAAATGGTAAGATCCTATGCAATACAGATGAACAAATAGGAAGGTGGGCTGAATATTTTATGAATGTCTTGGACAAGAATCGTAAAACTTGATTTAAATATAAACATACCGTCCAAAGAAGAACTGGTTAAGGCAATTAATCAAATGAAAGCAGGCAAAGCCTCCGGGGTGGACCAATCAACAACAGTCGTCTTAAAAGCAGACACGAATATGACTAATCTTACATCCATTAATAAAGAACATGTGGACGGAAGAAATTTCCCAACAGATTGGAAAATAGGTATTACAGCAAAACTTCTCAAAAGGGTAACATTACGAAGTACGAGGACTGAAGCCTACTCAGAATAGCTGATAAGATTTTCTTTACTCTTATTCTAAATAAATTATGAGCAAAAAGATAACTCCCTCAAAGGTGCCTTTGGAATTAACTCATGTGTACTATAACCCCAAAAAAATAATATTAACTGTCTCTGTTAAAGACCTACGATTATTTTGTATAATTTCGTGTTATTATAATACATATGGCTTAGGGTAGCCGTTATCTTGCAAAAGTTAAAAATCTTTTAGTTCCTCCCACTAGATCTCTTTAAAATGTTAAAAAATTGAGCTGTGAAGCCTGTTTGGTCAATTAACCAGTGTCGCCGAGAGGTTAAACTTTAAATGGGATTTAAAATTAATTCGGTGCATTTCTAGTGACTTTGTGGCATAACTTTTTTATTTTCTTACAATTTAACTCGGAGATTTATATACTTATGTTATTAGAACTGCTGAACACGAATCGGATAAAATTTCAAACGGACAGAAAAACTTTTGTACAGTTGACAGCTATCAAACAAGCGGTTAAATTCACTATACTTAAACTGTAATTACAAGCAATGAATCATCACAAATCACCTGGGCGACCGCGGGTTGCTTTCAAAGCATTATTGTATTTCATCTCTCACTATTGTGTAACGAATATATCAAAATAAAAAGGTAAACAATAGAGAGAGGGAGAGGGAATGCACTAAAGTTTTGGGAGTCTCCCATGGTTACCTAGGTGACTTATGATGACTCATTTCTTGTATTTATAGTTTAGGTATAAAATGAGAATTTTCGAGGAACTGTCAAATTTCTTTTTGGCATCAGATTTGTGTTAAGTAACTTCAACAACATAAGTATACATTCTTCCACGTTACAACATAGAAAGATAAAAAAGTTATGCCACAGTATCTAGAAACGCACCAAACCCATGTTAAATCCCATTTAAACTTGAACCTCACGTACACGGTAGCAAGGGTTAATATTGACCAAATGGGCTGAAATTTTACACAGCTCATTTTCTTGACATTTTAATTCCTTTAAAATTCCAAAGGCGTCTTTGATCAAATTACTTTTTGTTCATGTGTTAGAATTAATGCTTCTCTTAATAGTAATTCATGCACTGATTATATTAATACGCTTAGAATCGTAATTGGACAAGCCATATAATTCCAATCTCCATTATAATTGGTGTTCGTGGACTATGAAAAAACTTCCGACTCTGTAAAACGTGGATGCATATGAACAACCTTGAGAAATAAAGAAATTACACAAAAACTAATAAATATCCTACCGGAAGGGTATAATGATTACAAATACAGTGTCATTCACGAGGGAAAACTATCTGAACAATTTCAGAGTAAGTGTGGGGTACCTCAGGAGTGTATTGTCTCACCCCTACTATTTAATGTAGTATTACATGAAGTAGTAATGACCGTTATCATGCAGGCAACTTATGGAATACAGTGGGGAATAGCTAAGAAATTACTTGACTTAGATTATGCAGATGATAGGTCTCTTGACCCATAATGCAAGACACATGCAAGAAACTATAAATCTACGAAGTACCCTAGTAAAGTAATACTAGATGTGGTGACCAGAAGGTTGGGTGTTCAGATCACGTCAAGGTCACTACAGTAATTATGAAAGTTTTATTTTTCTGGTTTGTGGGTGTTTTAAATCAATGTATTGATTATCAAAGTTATTAAAATTATCTTCTTGTTTACTTATCATGGCCTTGGTTACTGACCGCTAACCAAGGCATGCTATATTCACCACAGTTCTGAATCAGCAAAAGTAGGTTTGAAAATAAATAAAAAGAAAACTAAACTACTATATGTTAGTTAATATAGACAGATGCGGAAATATATTAATAAATGGGACGCCAATTGACACGTCCAAAAATTCACATACGTACCTAGGATGTATAATATCAGATGACGGGGTGGCAATGAACGATATTCAAAATAGGATCCACAAAGCCAGAGCAGCTTCCCTATTACTTGGTAATGTCTGGCGTTCTAAAAACATCAATATTCAAATTAATGTGGAGACTTGGACTTTTGTGTGTACACACAAAATACAAGCCTTTGTTAACAGATACCTAAGATCAATACTACAAATATACTGGCCAAAAACAATTAAATAGTTCTTGATTAGAACTTTGGAGAAGAACAAAGCAAGAGAGAATAGTACAAGAAATAAGGAGAGTAAATATGGAAATTATGGTTAGGTCACACATTAAGAAAAACAAAGAAAAGATCTGCAGAACGGCTCTAGAATGGAACCCACAGGGAAGAAGAAAGGTGGGACAGCTAAGAAAGGCGAGTAGAAGGACCCTGGAAAAAGAGGCTGGAAGAAACATCCTCCAACTAGCAGCACTTGCAAAATATAGAAGAAAATGGAAATCCTACATCTTTGCACTATGTTCTACTAGGGAATAATAGGTACAATCAATCAATCAATACTTTATTTTACATTTATATTTACATTGTAACAGTCATGTTTTCAGGTGTTTTTAGAGGTATCCTCTGAAGATGCAAATCAGAACAGATTTCAGTGTTCTATAAGTTCAAGGAATTATTAGCAAAAACTACGTTGACACGTCATTTAAAATATAAATGTCATAAAGAACCAATGTTTAAATGTGCTAGATGTCCCTATAGAGCTTACCAAGAATGTCGTTTTAGAAACCATATATTTAAGAATCCATACTCTTGTATAGATTACGAGATTTTTATTAATGTTACAGTATGCAAGACAAATAATATAAATATATTATTATCAATAATTCTTCATTTTAATTTACCTTTTGTTGTTAAACCAAACTGGATGTTTTGTAAAAAGGATGTTTTTGGTTTACGTCTGTATTTTTAAGGAATTCAAAAGCTTGCTCGAAATAATCGTGTAAAATCTGATTTGCGGATAATAACTGTTAATTTCTTTTTATAGGTAGAAGTAAATATCAAAAAGACGGTAGTTATCAGAAATTTGACTGTCCTAGATGCTGTAAAATATACAAGCATCGTGCATCTCTATGGAATCATCTGAACTTTGAATGTGGAAAATCGCCGCAATTTAAATGTAAAGCACCTGGTTGTAAGTATGTAACTAAACGCAAAGCCAGCCTCCAGGTTCATTTCATGAAACACATGTAGCTGCAAATGTACCGAAGAATAAGTCGTTAGTTCTGCTTAAGGTACATAATGGAAATAGGAAATGTATCTATTTCTATACACACACATATTTGAGCCTTGTCATGGAACAAAAGGTAATGTGTGCTATCGGCAACTGCTCTAGTTTTAAGTACGCTACAGTGAAGCTACGCACGTGCTTTTTAGGTTGTAGGTAATCAGTTAGTAATTTATACTTCGAATGATTATATTAATTTAAGTTACATTAAATATGAGAAATATTAAACATTTGCGACGAATTGTTGCGTAAGAAAATATCACATATTTTTACTTTCCGAATAGTGTAAGATTTAAGAAATAGAAAATAGAAGGTATTAAGGTAAATTTAGCTTCAATGTATAAAATTACGATACCATTAACTAAAGCTATTGTTTATCAAATTATTATGACAGTAACATAATTTTTGAGTGTCGTAAATAAAAAGCATTAATACAATTGTCATTTCTATATTTACTATTATTCTAATGGGCCGCCGGTAGACGAGTGGTGACTGGTTCCCAAGGGTCGTGGCTTCGAATCCCACTTGGAGCGGCCGGATTTTTCTAAATTAAATAGTTCGGCCGCTCAACTATGGGTGTGTGTGATTGTGTTGCGTGTTAGATGGGGGGTATATGTCCGAAGCTATTGGTTTCTCCGTAGTGTAGGCGTTAAATAAAAAAACACCTATTATTTCTTACAAACATGCAAATGGCATGATAATATTTTCATAACACTATAAGATTAAAATCGTATTTTCTATCAGCAGTTACATATTTTACTGTGACCTGCCTGCAAAGTATACTGGTGTAAAATTGTCTCGAAGGAGAAACAATTTTACAGACAGTCTCGCGGGCTTCTTAAAATATTCTGTAGCAAGGGCATTTCTTACTTTCTGGTTATTTACCTTGGTCCTACTGGTTTCTTGAGATGAGCTTTGGGCAGAAGAAGTTAACATCTTTAGCTGGATGATTTGCTTCTAGTTACATATTGCATAGTATGAGAAAACCGTAGTATAAAATGTAAAAATAAATAGTTGAAATGTTTTCTTGTGTTGTTATATTTTCGTCATTTTCTTGATGTAAATATCTTCTTTGTATTCTTCTTCATATAAATCTGTTAAGCCAACGAGGCATCGCTGAAACGTTCAATGTTTTAGCAAACCGTATTAAGCTTTTGATATTCGTTGAACAACATAAACAATACATTGTTTTTTTTTTACTTATATAGTAAATAGTTGTTCTCCATCCAATAATCTAATACGAAAGTTATTTTTAAAGGTAACTATAATTAAAAGTGGCGTATTTTTAAATTGTACTTAAGAAAGTTGTGGTGGGATAGTCTGAGCCAAAAGTTATGGAGCTGTACTATTTTGACAAATAGAAATAATTAAATAGTTTTGCTTCAAATAATGGCTCAAACGATATTAGTTTTATTAGAATACATGTAAAAGCAGTTTTTTATATATGTTTTTAATTAATTATTAGTTTTTTTAGAGTCAGAGATTAACTTTTGACTATCTAGTCCAAACTTAAGAGCGTGAAAAACTGACGAAAAAACAATTCTTCTAACCGGAAATTTCATTCAAGTTTACTTTTTTATTAATAAAAATAAAATAATATTACTATGTAAACACTGGAAAATAAAGAAATCTCTCTAGAATATAAATAAATTATACGCTTCTAGAGTAGTGAAAGAGTGACAACGGTGCCTAGAATTGGCAACAGTATTTTGTTTATTGTTCTGATGAAAAAATTAATGTACTAAATGACATTGATTCAAGTTTTGAGGTTATCTTTGCAAATATATGTATATAAAACGATGGATGAAACACTATTTATTCAGATTCATTTAAAACATAGCAGTAAAAAACCGAATTATGCATCTCTTTTTATTTAAGACAACTTATTTTGTTTTCGAGATGTAAACTACGAGCGGTCAGTGGTGCTCCATGTAGCTATATAATAGTTATTTATGGTACAAGTGAGTTAAGTAAGATATTATCCACGAACGAAAAATTTACCCTCGAGGGCCGGCAGGCCCGAGAGGGTTAATTTTTCTGAGTGGATAATATCCTTAACTCACGCGTGCCATACAAAATTTTATCCAACACCTCTTTATTTAAGTTTAAACATCGAATTTGCAATGTATAGTTAGTCTGTAGTTTTGACGGTAATACTTCTAGCACGATGACTGGATTTTAATAATATTAAGTACCTAAGCTGGTGATTGGTTGTTATCTTTGAAGGAGTGAGTTTTTTAAAAATAACCCACGTTGCTAGGGGCAACGTAGGTTATAATGTAACATAAGAGTAAACAATCACTTTCCTTATTTAAAATGGCCATAGTAAACATGGTATTTATATAGAGGTGTTGGATAAAGTATTTAAGTTTCCCGCTCGTTTGTCGCAAGGCGACGGTTGTTGCTTTGCGAGCTATATCCAGCGTTCATTCGACAAATTCTTCGTATCACTTTGTTTTTGACAAAATTACCTTCATAACAAATTTGAAACTTTAACAGCACCATATTACAACGTTTTTACATGAACTGGTTTGGTGTTAAATTTTTTTCACCATTTTTTGTGAAGTCATAATAAACGATCAACAATTTTGCATAAGATCGCTTGTTATTTTTAAATGCAATTTATGCATAAACAAACGTCCTAAACATTAAAGATTTTTCAGAAAATAATTTTGTACATTAAAATCTATCAACTGCACTAATCCTTTTTACATTTTCATCATATTTTTCTACAGCCACAACTTCTTTAAAAATATCTTTCAAATTATATAGACTTAACCCTTCTTGCCATTAAAAACCAATTTGGCCCCGCAGTTTTCGCAATTGTAAATAAAATAACTAAACGTATGGAAATATTACAAGACTTTGTAAATTGCATCTGTTAAATTACACAATTTTGCCTTAAATCGTTTTGAAATACCAAGAAGAACGTGCGATGGTAGTGGACGGGTGCTGTTAGCTCACCGCTCGTGTTCGAAGGGTCATGGATTCGAGTTTCACTTGGGGTGGCGAAATTTTTCTAAATGGAAAATTCTACCATCTTAACTATGGGTGCGTGTTTTTGTGTTGCATGCTAAATGGGGGACATTTAACTGTTAACACTTAGCTGTTGGTTCTCCCATGGAGTAAGCGCGAAATAAAAAAAATAAAATAACAAGACCGTTTTCATATTGGTACTGACCTGAATTCAACGACGTATCCTGACTGTGTATAGTGTCATATTCTATTGCCTGGTCCTGAACGGCTTCTCATTATCGTAGCAATTGTTCTTCCATAAAATAAGCTAGAATTGGTTGGTGCAATTAATACTAAATTATTACATTTATGTTAATTAGTAAATGGCAAAATTATAAGATTATTTTAGAGCAACCACATTGAATAAACTGCACAATTTAATAAGATTATATTTATGCTATTTAATGTAATTCAAACGCTCGTAGTTTTCTATTAGAGAGTATTACATTTCGTTCTCTACATCTGTACTACTTATTTAGATTTATATTGCGTCTTTGTTGTAGATCATATTGACTGTCAATCTATGAACTGCAACAAAATATATCGGCTTCAGCAATCACCTTACGGACATCAAAAGTTTGAGTATCGGAGGGAATCAAGTTTTGCGTGTCCAGCGAGTAGTTGTGCATATAAAGGCAAACATATATCGCACCTTAAGCTCCATTTGCTTAGATGGCACGGAATAGATCTTGAAAAAAGTGACTAAAAGAAGAAAAATTATAAATAATAGATATAGTATATAATGCCTCTTTTAGCCTTTACATACTATTTGTTTATAATGAGTTAGGATGTAACTTAATACTGTTAGAATAAATATAAAAAAAAGGAATTAAAATTTGAATTTTTAAAAACAAATTATCTAGTAGACTGAATCTGAAGAACATGCGTATAATAATTATTATTCGAATATATTATTAATATATTATTCGAATTACAGGCACGCCTTATACTTGTGGAGCATGTAAATATAAGGATGTATAAATCTCATCGCGCACGGAATTATCACCTTAAATACGAATGCGGGAAAGAACCACAATTTTTCTGTAATTATCCTAACTACAAGTGCAGGAGTAATCAAAATAGAAATTTGAAACGACACGATTTACTTCGCCATAAAATCAATTGATTTAAATACACTCTAGGAAATAAAAAACGCACCAAAAATACCGAAATTTCAAACCGTCATAACTCGGCGGATTTTGGACGAAAATAAATGAACCTTTGAATGCTAAAAGTTTAAAGTGTCTAGTTTAAGGGCGTGCGAGCGAATGTTACGTAAGGGCCTTTCCGTCCCCCGCGACCGCCCGCAGAAAATAAAATGTTTTTGATTTAAAAAATGTCAAACTGTAACAGCTTGTACGGCGTACCAAAAAACCGTGAACCCTATCCACCGCCAAGGCAATAAAGCTCAGTCCTTTTTCTGTCAAGTTTTCAAAACTACGAGTGTCTACGATTTCTTGGCGCAAAGTTATGAATTTTTGAAATTTACTCTGCATTTTGTCGGGTGTTTTTCCTCTTCTGCCAGCGACATTATTATCGGTTGAGTTTGAATCCTTTCTTTTCCAAATTCAAAAAATTTTGAAAAATGTTTAATTAATAAAAACATTTTTTTATTAACGTTCATTTTTTTAACGTGTAACCGCCGATAATGTTACGCGATGTGCAAGTGCCTAAATTAATGTTTTGATTTTCATTTTACTAATGCTGAAATTAATCAGTATCAGAAAGTTAATCAAAGCGTTACAATTAACGGGCATTCAACGTGCACGAATTGTTGCTCTTTTGGAGGTAGAAGTTAGCATGCGACACACACACACGATGTGCAAAATTCGACCGACAATAGCCTCCTCCAATGGTGCACATTGGGTAACGCTGATGTCGGCGGTTACACGTTAAAACAATTAAAGTTAATAAAAAAATATTTTTATTAAAAACATTTTTCAAAATTTTTGAATTTGGGAAAAAATGTTCAAACTCAACCGGTAATAATGTCGCTGGCAGAAGACGAAAGACTCCCGGCAAAATGCAGGGTAAATTTCAAAAATGCATAACTTCGCGCCAAGTCATGGTAGGCACTCGAAGTTTTGAGAACTTTACAGAAAAAGGGCTGAACTTTAGTGCCCTGGCGATAATTGGGTCCACGATTTTTTTGGTACATCGTACAAGCTGTTAAAGTTTGACATTTTTTTAATCGAAAACATTTTTTATTCTTCGGGGGATGGCTGGATGCGGAAAAGCTTAAACGTAACATTCGCTCACACGCCCTTAAACTAGACACTTTAAACTTTTTAGCACTCAAAGGTTTATCCATTTTCGTCCAAAATCCGCCGAGTTATGACGGTTTTAAATTTTGGTATTTTTGGTGTGTTTTCAAGTGGTGCGTTTTTTTTCCTTCCAGAGTGTATAACAAATCTTGATTTAAATAATAAATGTATGTGTATGCTATGTTTATGTATAAGGAGTAATTTTAAAGTTCTAACTTTCAACAATTTTACTCTATGCATAATTTGCTTAATTATAAGAGTATTATAAAAGTACATATATACATACCATAGATCTTTTACTACTTATACGCGACTCATGAATGAGTGATTATTCTGCACATTGGGGGGTAACAGAGTTATCAACAAATCTTTTATTATGCAAATTACTTTTCTTAATTGATATCAAATTTTTTCTTTGCTATTCAAATGTATAATTAGTTTGTTTTATTATAAATTTTATATTGAAATCGCATTTTCTGTGAACACTATGGTACTTTTATTTTTGTCATACGTATAATATAAGCAAAGATACTTGCAAAACAACGTAAAGAACGACTCGTTTTTGCTGTATCGGCAATTCATAAAAAGGTGTTAAAATAAGGTTTCTGCATAGCATTTTAATATATGAACCGAACTGATTTATGTATCGTATTATTTAAATTCCACCTTATTACATCCAGTAACTCGGTAGTTTTTCTCAGCTTTCAGCTGTTTTCTCGGCCGTACGTGTAAACGGGATATAGAACGAAGTTCTAACTCTAGATTTCAATCTCAATGCAGCAACTGCACGCGTAACACTTTCCTCTCTTCGCATCCGTATTTAAACGTCTACATGAAAAAAAAGATGTCATTCGCAACTCAGCTTACTGATAACCTAAGGGATCTTGCATAGAACTCGCAGCTACAAGGTAATGCTCGAGCCATCTCGAGTGCTTTAAAACAATGTACCTCAGCTATATGGAGAATCAATAAAGTACTGGAAAAAGAAACATCTATAGGGGTTAAGAATCATCTATCAACCCGCCTGTCCCAAGCGAGATCATATAGGAAGATTATTAAAACCTTAAAAACTGTAGGTGAAAGCAATAGTTAGCGAAAAGAGAGCTCGCGATCGCGTGAAGTGGGCTGATATGAAATCAGCATTTAAGGGACGCATGCGAACTGCTGTAATCACCAACATCAGACATATTGATCCGAAGGCATTCATGGAAGACTGTTTAGTCAATTATCAGAGACGTATTCTGAATGTGTTGAAGAAAGATGCGGCGTTAAAAGAAAACGCAATTTGAACTGGATCATTCGAGGCCAAGAAGAGAGATGTGATCATAGAGGAAATAAAGTATATCAATACCAAAAATGCAGTCATATATCAAGACAGTAATTTAGGCGAATGGTTCAAGATCAATATTCAAGATCCTATTCTTAAAGATCTCGAAGAGTTTCAATTAAGTACAGAAATTGTAGAATGTTAGAAATAAACTAACGTGCGCATATTTCTTTATCTAGCAAAAAGATAGCGGGTGGACGCTTAAATCAATCGTTAGTCTCCAGCTCGATATCAATAAGTATACCCAGCAGCTCGGTTCATCCTATTAAATCTGAAGCTCAACATAAAATCACATAATACAGCGAGTGTACTTGAGATCCTCTACTAGTGTCCGAAGAGATTGACGAAAGATACAAAACTTGTTTAAAAGTGCTTAAAATGTATATAATTTAAATAATTGTTCTCATATTGTAACCTTATCTTTTAGGTTTCACTTGCCTGCTAGCTTATTAGTCAGTGGGGGTCGTGGGTTTCAAAGAAAGTCGAAAAAATAGTTCATGCATTTAATTAAATATAAATAAATTTACGAATAACAACAAGGTAAAAACAAATCTTTAGTAACACAACAAATTATAACATAAGAATGCGAATAACAGTAAGTATGGACGTGTGTGTTAAGTTGCCTACATTTGAGCCTTTAAATTCAAAAAGTTTGAGTAGGTACCCGAAAGGGTGGCAGGCGTCATTGAACTTATTAAACGCGACTACCAGTTTTTCTTTTCAAAAATGTGAAGGTAGGTAAGTAACTTTAATAATATCAATTAGAAACATATAAATCAAAGGCTTGGTTTTCAGGTTACTTTTGAGGCAACTGTCCATAAATAATAACACGGTTTGGATCCAAAACGTTTACAACGGTAATATTGATTAATCAACAATTATGTAATATAAATAACCAATAAACCAACACTTAAACTAATACAAATAAACTGCATTACATTCACAGCTCTAAATCTTGAGTGGCCATGGTCTGCCATACATATCAGCCTTTACAGCAAGAGGATTTCTTAAGATGTAAGTATAAAAATCTACACTGACCTTTATCTTTAATTAATCTTACTATTCTAGGTATCAGCGACGTCTGCTGCCCTTGCCACATAAACTCCACTGGAGTGGACGATTGAGGATCACCCTGAGCCTCAAAGGTAGGCAGAATTGAGTCCCATTGCTCAAAATCAAAACGGCAGCCCGGTACGGAAGCGAGCCAGCAAGTGATAACCAGAACAACGCCTGTTAGATTTCGTTTGCGTATCTCTTGCTATCCCTTACAACCCTAATATAATTTTTATATAATTATTGATGTATATATTATTAATTAGCATATTTTGAACATACCTAGTTGTTATTTGGGTAAAAACAATAATTTGGATAACCCTCTGTAAACCGTAATTTTAACTTGTGGCCATTTTTGAGAAATCTTATCTCGTCGCCTTTCTGATATTCGAAATTCCTCTAGCCTTTATCAAACCCCAGCAAGTGGCGACCTCGATTTAACTTTATAAATATACCGCGGCCGAATTTTATTTTTGAATTTAGTTATTAAGAAAACAATGTACATATAACAATTTTATGTAATAATATTCTATTAACAATAAATAATTTAACTACTACAAATAATAAACGATATTTTATTATACTCCCCCTTTTGTTACGAAAAAAATATCTTGATATTTTTTCAAGCTCGTAAACTAAGTACTACGATCTAAGCCTAATCTAGGTATAATCCTATAGAACTTAAGGTAACCCAATATAAACATTAATAAGCTATTGATAAATAGTAAAGACAATTTCCTAGAGAATCTTGCGAAAAGTACTTATCAAAATTTCATAAGGAAATTTTAAACGGACATCAAAATCCAAATATTTTTTGATCTATTGATATCACCCTAACTTTTCAAATGAATTAAAAAAATTCCATAGACCTCTTTTTAAACATGTCCAAAATCGGTATGCAGCTGCTAAAGTCTAAATTCGGTAATTATCTTATCATTTCCTGAAAAAAGAAAGAAACAAACGCGTTGTACACCACGCTGTTTCCTTTTGTCAAAATCGTATCTATGAGAATCACGCCCAAACAACATTCACTCTACCTTCCATCCTTTTCAATCACGAGATCTCGCATACCTAATCATCATCCTCGCTTCTCATAGCTTTAATATCTTTTATATGCCATCTTCCTAAGTCATCGCCGTTCATACTTTGCAGTCTATAAACCAATGGTGAAATTACTTCAGTTACTGTGCAAGGCACAAACTTTGGCTCTAACTTTGCTGAAAATTGCCTATGGGCATCCGAAAGGACATAATTCTTTTTCCAGACATTTTGCCCTACTTGATATTCTGGTGCTGGCCGTTTACGCAAATTGTACGACTGGCAGTTTTTCTTATAAGCGGCATGAAGGTGTTTCCTAACAAGCCTGTAAATCTCCGGTAGATTCTTTATATCTTCCGAGTATTCCGAACGGTTAATAGATGACAAGTCATAATCATCATATTTACCTACAGGACCATAAAATTTTCCACTCAACGGAACGTATCGTCCGAAATTAAGATAAGTAGAACTGTACCCAGTAGCTTCGTGCTTAGCCGTTCTGATAGCATATCCTATCTTCGGTAAATTTATGTCCCATTTTTTGTGGTCATGATCTTTGATATAAGATCTGATCGCAGCGCCAATCACCCGGTTGACACGCTCAACAGGATTAACTTGTGCGTGGTACCTAGCGTTGAACCAAATAATTGAATCATATTTCTTGGTCATATCTTGAAATAATTTCCCCGTGAATTGTGTTCCATTATCACACATTATTATCTGTGGTGCACCAAACACCAAAAAAACATTGTTTTCTACATACTCTACAATCTTCTGAGCTGTAGCTTCTCGCAATGGCTGCAACAGAGTATATTTGGTAAACCAATCCGATACAACCAATAAGTATTTTGAACCTTTGCTTGATCGTGGTAATGGGCCCATCAAATCAATGGATATAAGCTGCCAAGGATAACTTATCTTTTTTTCTTGTCCCATATAACCTGGACGTGATACGTTTTGTACCTTTTGTGCACCGCAAATCTTACACGAATACACGTAACGTTTTACAGTTGGCCGCATTGATGGCCAATAATATAATTCTTGTGCTCTTGCCAATGTTTTAGACACTCCAAAATGCGCAGCCGTAGGTGCTGCATGGCATTCTTCCAATACCTGATTTCGTGCTGAGCTAGGGATGACCAACTTCCATTCGGGTAGGTTAGTTCTTACGCCGGCTGTAATCTCAGCATGCTTGTACAGTAGACCATCCTTAATTTGGAAATCAGGACAGGAGTTTGGGTCCTTCTTAATTTTAGCTACCATTTTCTTGTACCATCTATCCCTCAAACATTCTCGCGAGTTTAAGGAAATAAGACTCACTTCTGCTATAGGAGCACGGGAAAGTGCGTCTGGCACAATGTTTAGACTTCCCTTTCGGTGCTCAATAGTCATATTATATTGTTGTAATTTCATGCTCCAGCGTGCTAGTCGACCAGAAGGGTCCTTGAGGTTATGCAACCACAAAAGACTATAGTGGTCTGTCAGAACTTTAAACTGTGGGACCCCTTCAACATATGGACGGAACTTCTCAACTCCGAATAACACTCCTAGACATTCCTTCTCGGTTGTCGAGTATTTTCTCTCTTGAGGGTTCAAGGTCCTACTTGCATACGCTACTACTACTTCGTTGCCTTCGTCATCCGATTGAGTAAGCACGCACCCTAACCCCACATCGGAGGCATCGCTCTGAATGGTGAAGAGCTTCTCATAATCTGGACTCGCCAGAATAGGTGCATCTACTAAGGCTTCTTTGATCAGCTGAAATTTTTCTTCTGCTTCCTGTGTCCACTGAATCTGTTGCCTCTTTCTCTTGCCTTTTATTAGCGCAGTTAATGGAGCTGTCAAGGTGGAAAAGTTTTTAATAAAGCGCCTGTACCAACTGGTAATACCAACAAACCTTTTAAGCTGTGTGACGGTTTGTGGTTGAGGATATTCTAAAACAGCTGAAATTTTATCTGGGTCAGTTCTCAGACCTTTTGAATCGACCACATACCCTAAATATTTTAAGGAATCGCGGCAAAATTCACACTTCTCAAAGTTAATTGTGAGATTGGCTTTTCTCAGTCTCTCCAAAACCTGAAATAAAATTTCAATGTGTTTTTCGAACGTAGGTGTAGCTATAATGACGTCGTCGAGGTAAACAAAACAATATGGTTCTAGATCTAACCCGAGGACTGCTTCCATTAAACGTTGTTGTGCCTGAGCGGCATTGCTAAGTCCAAAAGGTAACACAACAAATTCAAATAATCCCCTACCCGGTACAACAAAAGCCGTCTTCTCGCATGAACTAGGTTCTAATGGGATTTGCCAAAAAGCAGCTTTCAGATCGACGCTCGAAAGGTATTGCGCGCCCCCTAGACTATTTAAAATTTGATCTACCCTTGGTAAAGGGTAAGCGTCCTTTTTTGTGACGCTATTAAGTTTGCGCCCATCGAAGCAAAATCTCATTTCTCCATTTGACTTCTTAGTGAGAAGAACAGGTGACGCCCACGGACTTCTCGAAGGACGAACAACACCTAATTTAAGCATCTTATCTAACTCCTGATTGAGATAACTTAACATGTATGGCGATAAATGGTGGTGCCTCTGTTTTATGGGCTTAGCATCCCCTGTATCGATGCCATATTGCATACAGGTAGTGCGCCCTAACTTGGTTCCATCTTCCCAAGAAAGCTTTTTGTATTCTTGTATGATTCCATTCAACCTCTGTTTTTGTTCTGGTGAAAGCTCTTCACGTTTTTGAATTACGTTCAAAACAGCGGTTTCTGCAAGAGCTTCTCCATCGCTAGTTTCTTCGTTTACAGTTTCTTTTACAAAGCAGGTTTTCGCTGGGAAATCAATCACAACCTTGGCCTTGTGCCCAAAGTCACTGCCTAGGATAATTCCATGAGGTAGGGACGGTACTATCCACAAGTCGATCCAGTTCTTTACGTGGTCTAGTTCGATTGGTACCTTTACGTATCCTGTGATCAACTGAGGCTTCCCCTCTGCTGTGGAATAGACGGATCGGAAGCTTCATAAATTGATAGTCCAAGTTTATCAATTAAATAGGCGCCATCACGACCCATAACTGAATGTGTCGCTCCGCTATCCAAAAGAACAATTACTTCCTGGCCTTTAATAGATATTTTTGTGTAAGGACGATTATCTTGCTTCTTTGAAACAAATAACGCATTGACACATGCTGTTAGATCTTCACTAACCTTCTTCTTAGAAGTGTTAGAGGACATAAAAGTCTTGACTAAGTCAAGCCACGCAGCTTTCTCTTTCTCATTATATTTTGAGAATGAATCTCCGCAGGTAACCGAGGCATTTTTTAGAAGGCGTTTCCCTGCAAATAAGCGCCCCCTATAACCTAGTTTTTTTGACACCGTGAGCAATTTGGTCTTATCACCCCAACATTGCCACAACCGCTACAAGTAGGCTTCTTTTGGTGCTTTAACTTTGGACAATCCTTTTTTAGGTGCCCCTCTTGCCTACACTTATAGCATTTTAATGCGCAGACTTGTTGTACGGACTTCTTTGGGTCAATTTTTACAAAACAGGGTTTTTCAGATGTTGAAACTGGCCCATCATCATAAGCCAGATCCGGTTCTAATGAAGCTATACTCCGACGCGGAGGATTATGAAACTTTTGTTGGGAACTGTAGGCTCCTTCTAAAATTCTGCAAGTCTCAGATAGTTGACGAACCGATTTAATATCCGCTAAGGCAATTGGAACCTGAAAAGCCGGTAATAAATTGCGTTTAATCGTGCGTAATTGTATTTCTTCCGTGGGTACTTCTGAAAGGCGTTGAAACAAATTCAACATGGTTGCAATATACAGCGTGACCTTTTCGTTTTGCCCCTGTGTGCGTTGCCTAATTTCACGCCAGAGTTCATCGTCGTAGTCTGGTGGTAGAAAATCGCGGCGAATCGCCCTAACTAACGAATCCCAATCGTGCACAGTATGCCTAATTGAACGATACCATATCAGGGCTTGTCCCTGAAATAGGTCAACGGCGGCTCTAAACAGTTCATCTTTCGGAGTGTTTCTAGCAACCCTAAGTTCATTGATTCTTTGTAAGAAAGCGTTTACCGATTTTCCATCAAACGTCACCCCCCATTTGTGAACTGGAGTACTTTTGACATTATGATGCTGACTTGTTACATCTGGGATAGAAAATGAAGTTTGATCAATGATTTCTAAACGATCTTCATCTAACCCTATAACAATCATGGTACAGTCAAGCTTGTAATTGGCTATTTCCCCGTCTTCGTCATCAGTAGTTTCGAATCTCTGTAGCCGACCTAACACGTGATTAATTTTAGTAATGAGATGTCTATTTGTGTTTGCGACAACACCATCAAATTCCTTTAGTAGCTTCTGTATCTCTGCGATGGATACTTCAACTTCTCTTTTCTCTTCTTCAAAATTAAAACTCGGAGTTTTATAAATTAATCCCGGCCTACTTTTATCGTCCCTTAACCGTCGACGTAGATTTTTTCGTTTTGTATCGGTATCAACACGATCGGTCTTTAAGTCTCTAATATATAACTCATAATTAAGTTCAAATGCCTTGAGATAGTTTGGATCCATCTCATAATAACTATTACTATTGGCTTCCTCCATATTTCAACTTATACAATTAAACTTATATATAATTGTCAAAACCAATGTTTAAGTTGTAAAAGGAAACCAAGATTATAAAAGATTTAGTTAGAAATTTTGTATTTACCCTTGTACATAACCTGTACCCTTCTGTATTTTATTAACCTTGCTCAAATAAGATATGCGAACAAATTCCCAAATTCCTAAAAAATACTATTTTTTCGGCCCCTTTACGTTGTGCGCCAAAATGTGTAACCTTATCTTTTAGGTTTCACTTGCCTGCTAGCTTATTAGTCAGTGGGGGTCGTGGGTTTCAAAGAAAGTCGAAAAAATAGTTCATGCATTTAATTAAATATAAATAAATTTACGAATAACAACAAGGTAAAAACAAATCTTTAGTAACACAACAAATTATAACATAAGAATGCGAATAACAGTAAGTATGGACGTGTGTGTTAAGTTGCCTACATTTGAGCCTTTAAATTCAAAAAGTTTGAGTAGGTACCCGAAAGGGTGGCAGGCGTCATTGAACTTATTAAACGCGACTACCAGTTTTTCTTTTCAAAAATGTGAAGGTAGGTAAGTAACTTTAATAATATCAATTAGAAACATATAAATCAAAGGCTTGGTTTTCAGGTTACTTTTGAGGCAACTGTCCATAAATAATAACACGGTTTGGATCCAAAACGTTTACAACGGTAATATTGATTAATCAACAATTATGTAATATAAATAACCAATAAACCAACACTTAAACTAATACAAATAAACTGCATTACATTCACAGCTCTAAATCTTGAGTGGCCATGGTCTGCCATACATATCAGCCTTTACAGCAAGAGGATTTCTTAAGATGTAAGTATAAAAATCTACACTGACCTTTATCTTTAATTAATCTTACTATTCTAGGTATCAGCGACGTCTGCTGCCCTTGCCACATAAACTCCACTGGAGTGGACGATTGAGGATCACCCTGAGCCTCAAAGGTAGGCAGAATTGAGTCCCATTGCTCAAAATCAAAACGGCAGCCCGGTACGGAAGCGAGCCAGCAAGTGATAACCAGAACAACGCCTGTTAGATTTCGTTTGCGTATCTCTTGCTATCCCTTACAACCCTAATATAATTTTTATATAATTATTGATGTATATATTATTAATTAGCATATTTTGAACATACCTAGTTGTTATTTGGGTAAAAACAATAATTTGGATAACCCTCTGTAAACCGTAATTTTAACTTGTGGCCATTTTTGAGAAATCTTATCTCGTCGCCTTTCTGATATTCGAAATTCCTCTAGCCTTTATCAAACCCCAGCAAGTGGCGACCTCGATTTAACTTTATAAATATACCGCGGCCGAATTTTATTTTTGAATTTAGTTATTAAGAAAACAATGTACATATAACAATTTTATGTAATAATATTCTATTAACAATAAATAATTTAACTACTACAAATAATAAACGATATTTTATTATAATATTTATCCTGTGTTAATAAAACTCAATAAATGTTTTATTGTCTTTTATTTTATTTTTATGTTTTATTTAGTAAGTTACTACAAGTCTACGGTTAATCAACTTATGCATTGCATTCGATGACCTAGTGCTACAAATTAATCTGATGAAATTCCATCCGGAATATAAAAACAATAGGGCTCGTCCAGGATTTGAACCCGGGACCTCTCGCACCCAAAGCGATAATCATACCTCTAGACCAACTAGCCAGTTATATATGGAAATATTTTGCTTCGAGAAGATTAGTATGTTTCTCATTACATCTGAATAATATAAAATATAGAACCGATCTTGGTACAAGCATTTTCAAAATAATGTTTTAGCTAAAATTATACGTCGCTTTGCCCTTATACACAACATTATTAACAGATTTATTTATTATACGATTTAATTCGAGTAATGCAATCACGTGAGTACCCAGCGTGAAAGTAAATATTGTGATTATGTATTATACAATTTTACAGTGTTGAATAGAATATTTGGCAAAACAAACCTTACAAGGCATTCAATCGGCTGACCGAAGAACAATTTGACAATTAACATCAATTAACATTCTGAATATACTAAAATTATATGGCGTATATAATAAATTAAAACTTATTATTATAAATTTAAAGAGCGCTACATATTTTTCAAATTCTATTCATAAGGAGACATAAATCACTCTAAAATATTATTATTACAAATTAAGAAATGTATTGCTTGTTATAATTCGCGCGCGGAAGAGTATTCTACCCAAAACTCTGCACGTTCACCTCTTCTAAAAATATTTAAATTAATCAATCGCTTTATGAAATCCATAGAGATTTATGCAATTTTATTAAGAAAGTCTAGAAACAGATTTATACCAGAACGTTTACTGAGACAGAGAGAGGTTGAGAAATAAGAAGCTTTTATAGAATGTATTTCGTTTATTTTGTCATATCAAAAATATCATATTACATATAAATACTATTACAATACGACTATATTACATAGTACAACTAGAAATTAAATATTTACTTATTCTATGATTTTTCTCGCTTTAAGCTCTGTGATGACTGAAATTATTTCGTTTTCGTTCTCGACACTGCTGCTAAGAGCTTTCTTTACAGCATACAACAGACGAAGTCGGTCCACTAGTTGATCAGACGTACTCTGACGTATCCAATCCGGTTTCATCTTGTTTAACTTTTTGGGACTGATCCCAAAGTCTGTTATTCTATATAAATTAGGCTTTATTATGTTTTCGTATTTCCAATGTTTAACGCTTATTAGCCGAGCGTTGTGTCTATAGTCTTTCTTATGAGCATTAGTAAGTGATATTATTTTCATATAGTTGTCGATATCTTCCTCTGTTGGACTAGGAGAGCTTATTCGTTTAAACGTTAGTAAATTAAACAGGCCGGATGTTCCATTGAAAAGTTTGTTTTTAATTAAAATATCTTTTCCTTGAAACTGTACTCGCGAACAACCAAATCGCCACTCATCGATGTCGTTATATAGAGCGTACCTAGTTTTGTCTACGTTTTTGTTTTCTCCGCCAGGTAATAATGCTCTATAATAGTTAGAGAATTCGTGATAATCTTTTAAGATAGAATCGCATTCTTCTTCTTCCTCATCAGCAGATGTAACGGGAGATGATTGTTCAAGCTCTGGTGAGAGATTGATAGCAACAGTCTTCGATCGCGGTATAACACGATTATCATGAGGTTCTGCTTTATCACAGTGAAAGTAGGCTAATTTCTTACGTATAGCATTACGAGCGTTTATTACTTCATCATCATTATCATCGTCCTCGCATCTTATTTCTTTATTGGCTTCTATAGCACAGGATTCATTGGTGTGCATACGTTTCAGATTCACGTCTTTAAATATTACATTATTTCTAGGTGATGTCTTATTGTCAACAACTATGGTATTATGAACTGTTTTCAAATGACTTCTATAGTTATCGAAACGTGTAAAATACTTTAAACAAATAGAACACTGAACTTTATACCCCTGGTGTATCTTCAAATGACGAGCAAACCCTGATCGTAAAACGCTCATGCAACATATGTCACACTCGCGTCGCCGGTTCATATCGACTAATAATTGATCATGAACTCCTATTTATATAACATGTTCTTCAGGTCACTCTTAATTAACTCTGACGCTACGTCCATCATCACCCTGTCGATCTGCTTTCATCATTAATTAACCCTGGCTAGATGTCCTTCAGCATGAATTCAAAATGGCACGACACGCCTTCATCATTAATTAACCCTAGCACTACGTCTATCATCATCTATCGATCATTCTCCATCCTTAATTAACCCTGGCTAGATGCCCGTTATCTTAAACAGCCTTGGTAGTGTAATGCCTGGCGTGCCGGACTTTCACCCAAGCGGACCGCGATCGACTCCCGGTGCCGGCAGATCTGGTTAAGGTTTTCTGCAGTTTTCCTTAGCTGTGACACAAATGTGGGATTTGCGCTGTTCCATCCATCTGTAAGTCGGCTGCAGCCGCATAGTGGGTCTACATAATAATAATAATCGGCCCCTCCCTCCCGCGCAAGCTTATCGCTTCTGGGGCCTTGTTTTAGGCTATGGGTTGTAGTAGTTATTATTATTATAATTATTATCGATCATTCTTAATTCATCCTTGACACGGTTCAATGCTTCGATAAATAGCTGAGAAACCCTGGTTATGAGTAATAATAATAATAATGTTTCTGCTTCTGTTTCTCTAATCTAGTAACTTTATCAATACATCTCTTCGGTAGAGCTATGGAGAGCATGACGTCATCAGATGACAGTTACAATCATTCAGGGATACTTAGTTTAGAACCAGCGCTTAATTCTCGTACACGAGGATTTGCAGGCATTCAGGGTAGACATAATAGCGTCACATACCAATTTCTTTTATACCCCAAATACCATCAGTACGAGATTCCTGTAATCCAAGATGGCTGCCTACAAATCACAGCGTAGTAGGCGTGGTCCAAGATAGGTTAGGTTAGAACACGTGATGTTTCATTTACTAGCATGATTAACGATGAAGGATGAAGGGTGAAGGGAGAAGGGTGATATACATGTATAATTTAAATGAAGGATGAAGGGAGAAGGGTGATATACATGTATAATTTAAATGAAGGATGAAGGTAGAAGGGTGATATACATGTATAATTTAAATGAAGGGTGAAGGGAGAAGGGCGATATACGTGTATAATTTAAATGAAACATCACGTGTTCTAACCTAACCTATCTTGGACCACGCCTACTACGCTGTGATTTGTAGGCAAGGGTGAATTAAGGATGATCGATAAGATAACGGGCATCTAGCCAGGGTTAATTAAGGATGAAGGCAGATCGACAGGGTGATGATGGACGTAGCGCCAGGATTAATTAAGAGTGACCTGAAGAACATGTTATATAAATAGGAGTTCATGATCAATTATTAGTCGATATGAACCGGCGACACGAGTGTGACATATGTTGCATGAGCGTTTTACGATCAGGGTTTGCTCGTCATTTGAAGATACACCAGAGGTATAAAGTTCAGTGTTCTATTCGTTTAAAGTATTTTACACGTTTCGATAACTATAGAAGTCATTTTAAAACAGTTCATAATACCATAGTTGTTGACAATAAGACATCACCTAGAAATAATGTAATATTTAAAGACGTGAATCTGAAACGTATGCACACCAATGAATCCTGTGCTATAGAAGCCAATAAAGAAATAAGATGCGAGGACGATGATAATGATGATGAAGTAATAAACGCTCGTAATGCTATACGTAAGAAATTAGCCTACTTTCACTGTGATAAAGCAGAACCTCATAATAATCGTGTTATACCGCGATCGGAGACTGTTGCTATCAATCTCTCACCAGAGCTTGAACAATCATCTCCCGTTACATCTGCTGATGAGGAAGAAGAAGAATGCGATTCTAGCTTAAAAGATTATCACAAATTCACTAATTATTATAGAGCATTATTACCTGGCGGGGAAAACAAAAACGTAAACAAAACTAGGTACGCTCTATATAACGACATCGATGAGTGGCGATTTGGTTGTTCGCGAGTGCAGTTTCAGGGAAAAGATATTTTAATTAAAAACAAACTTCTCAATGGAACATCCGGTCTGTTTAATTTACTAACGTTTAAACGAATAAGCTCTCCTAGTCCAACAGAGGAAGATATCGACAACTATATGAAAATAATATCACTTACTAATGCTCATAAGAAAGACTATAGACACAACGCTCGGCTAATAAGCGTTAAACATTGGAAATACGAAAACATAATAAAGCCTAATTTATATAGAATAACAGACTTTGGGATCAATCTTCCCAAAAAGTTAAACAATATGAAACCGGATTGGATAAGTCAGAGTACGCCTGATCAACTAGTGGACCGACTTCGTCTGTTGTATGCTGTAAAGAAAGCTGTTAGCAGCAGTCTCGAAAACGAAAACGAAATAATTTCAGTCATCACAGAGCTTAAAGCGAGAAAAATCATAGAATAAGTAAATATTTAATTTCTAGTTGTACTATGTAATATAGTCGTATTGTAATAGTATTTATATGTAATATGATATTTTTGATATGACAAAATAAACGAAATACATTCTATAAAAGCTTCTTATTTCTCAACCTCTCTCTGTCTCAGTAAACGTTCTGGTATAAATCTGTTTCTAGACTTATTTAATAAAATTGCATAAATCTCTATGGATTTCATAAAGCGATTGATTAATTTAAATATTTTTAGAAGAGGTGAACATGCAGAGTTTTGGGTAGAATACCCTTCCGCGCGCGAATTATAACAAGCAATACATTTCTTAATTTGTAATAATACTATTTTAGAGTGATTTATGTGTCCAATAGCCGGGTTGTTTTATAGAGAGAATAGAATTTGAAAAATATGTCGCGCTCTTTAAATTTATAATAATAAGTTTTAATTTATTATAGTATACGCCATAAAATTTTAGTATATTCAGAATGTTAACTGATGTTAATTGTCAAATTGTTCTTCGGTCTGCCGATTGAATGCCTTGTAAGGTTTGTTTTGCCAAATATTCTATTCAACACTGTAAAATTGTATAATACATAATCGCAATATTTACTTTCACGCTGGGTACTCACGTAATTGCATTACTCGAATTAAATCGTATAATAAATAAATCTGTTAATAATGTTGTGTATAAGGGCAAAGCGACCTATAATTTTAGCTAGAACATTAGGTCAAATTTTGAAAATGTTTGTACCAAGATCGGTTCTATATTTTATATTATTCAAATGTAATGAGAAACATACTAATCTTCTCGAAGCAAAATTTTTCCATATATAACTGGCTAGTTGGTCTAGAGGTATGATTATTATCGCTTTGGGTGCGAGAGGTCCCGGGTTCAAATCATGGACGAGCCCTATTGTTTTTATATTCCGGATGGAATTTCATCAGATTAATTTGTAGCACTAGGTCATCGAATGCAATGCATAAGTTGATTAACCGTAGACTTGTAGTAACTTACAAAATAAAACATAAAAATAAAATAAAAGACAATAAACATTTATTGAGTTTTATTAACACAGGATAAATATGAGAACAATTATTTAAATTATATACATTTTAAGCACTTTTAAACAAGTTTTGTATCTCTTCGTCAATCTCTTCGAACACTAGTAGAGGATCTCAAGTACACTCGCTGTATTATGTGATTTTATGTTGAGCTTCAGATTTAATAGGATGAGCCGAGCTGCTGGGCATACTTATTGATATTGAGCTGGAGGTTAACGATTGATTTACACGTCCACCCGAGTAGGTATTGCACCACCAGAACCAGACATTTTTGTGGGGGATGCAGTCGTCGTTAAGTACGGAATCTGCATTACCGACATTCTGTTTTACCGGCATTTGGTTCGTCACTCGGCTAAATGGCAACGCTGTTGGTAGGGGAAAACAGATGGCGCCAGTGTCGTTTTACGTGATTTTTGTACCGGCATTCTGTATTACCGGCATTTGGTTCGTCACTTGGCTAAATGGTGGCGTCGTTGCTAGGGGAAAACAGATGGCGCCAGTGTCGTTTTGTCTCGAAGTACGGAGTCTGTATTACCGACATTCTGTATTATCGGCATTTGGTTCGTCATCATGAAGAAAGCTGTATTACCGATTACGGGCGTTCTGCTAATTGTTAATAGAGGGAGCCAAGGTTTATCATTTTATATTAATAAATTTTACCGATTTCTTAAAATAATTATCGTCGTCATTAATACTTTAATTACATATAATAATTTAAGATAATTAATTCAGCATTAAAATTTTAAAGTCCGCTTTAAACGCAAATCACGGAACAATTTACGGATATTTGCTAATACATGTCGCGTTAGTATGAATAATAATAATAACAATAATTATAATAATGTCTTTATTTCCTTACATGTTTACACGCAAATAGGGAAAAATATGAATTTACAAAAAAAAACCTAATTACAATGTACTTAACCTATTGTGTTGTATGTATTAATCGGGTATATTCTCATGTTTATTTACAAGAACTTGACAAATAAACGATAATCCCTTATACATAATATCGCATTCTGCGCAAATTAAATTAAGATTACTACACATTACAGTAAGTGAACTACTCATTAACATATTGGCCCTCGCAAAATTATTGTAAAAGGATAAAGAACTTCTGCTTTTGTGTCTAGGTATATTAAAAACTAATCTTTTGCAGTAAACTAGGACAATCCAGGTTGTTATGAAGTAAATTAAAAAAAAAGAAACTTAATACTTATTATGATTCTTCGTGTTTTCAAAGATATCATGTTAAATGTAATAAGTGAAGAAGAGTAATCAAAAAAGAAGTGATTAGGATAAGTTCCAGTAGATAAATAATCGATGAATTTCAAAAATCACCGCTGAACAGATTCTAGATGTTTAATATGTATATTATAAACGGGATACCAAATAATTGAACCATACTCCAGAGTTGATCTCACAAATGTGAAATATAAGATTCGGAGGCAATGCTTATCTGAAAAATCCCTACAGTTTCGATAAATAAACCCAAGTGCTCTATTGGCTTTTAATACCACTTGATTGACGTGTTCAATAAAAGAAAAATTTGTTATCAAAAAAAAACAATTCCTAAATCCTTCACTCGAGTTGAACGACTTAATATTTCACCATTTACAACATAATCATGAATAAAGTGGTTGGTGTCTTTTTGCATACGAAACAATGGAACATTTATTTACGTTTAAATTTAGGCGATTAGCTTTACACCAATCACATAGAAAGTTAATGTTAGACTGCAAATATAAGCAATCATTGATATCTCGTACTTGATGATATATTTTTAAATCGTCAGCAAATAATAGTTTCTCGCAATGTATAGATTGATGAATACCACGTAGACACGGCCATTCGTGACGGGTATCTTGGAATACGTTCTGCTTGGTTCGGACATCTTGTATCCCTACCCCTGGCGTTTAATGTCATACGTACCTTGCTATCTCTGTCTCTGTCTCTGTCTCTCTCT